>JARQOD010000006.1:235225618-235325940 GCA_033576555.1 Oophaga sylvatica | reverse complement strand
AAAGGAAACCCCCGAGAGAAATAAAAATGAGTAGGACTCCAACGTGCCACCCCAAAGGCAAAAGACATCATCTAAAATCGTTTCCATAAGAGGACATTTTGTATGAACAATGGATGTTTATAAATGTGGGTAGACTCAAAATCCGCCATGTACGTATTGGCGTACGGGGTGCCACGTTGGATCCCATGGCAGTACCACGTATTTGCAGATAAAATGTATTCGAAAATAGAAAAAAATTGTTAAATAAAATGACAGTTAATAATTCAATGATCAGATTTATCTGATCCTCTTCCCAACCTTTGTTGTGAAAGTGGTGTACCGAGTTGATACCCTCGATGTGAGGGATTGAGGTATACAAATCCTTCACTCCATCGTCACTAGTATAGTGTTAGATGGAATATCTGTAGTTTTGATTTCTTTAAGAAAATCTCCAGTACTAACAAAAATGAAGGAGAAGTTTGTGTAGGGTGTTAGATTTTCTCTAAAAATTTGGCAATAGGGACAGGACTGTATCGGTGGAGGCCACTATCGGTCTCCCCGTGGATTTTGTAAGTTTTTATGGATTTTGGTAATGTATAGAATACTGGAATGATAGGATTTTGTTGCGAAGATAATCACTTGTTTGGAATCAAGAATCTCAAGGTTAGTATATTTAAGATAATGGTTTCAATTTTAGACTGATCTCACTAGTCGGGTCTCTAGGTAATTTATGATAAATAGAATTATCAGATAGTTGTCTATTGATCTCTGTAATATAAATGACTTATCCACTACCACCAAGGCTCCGCCTTTATCTGCAGGTTTAAATATCAAAGTTTGATCATCCTGGATAGATTTCAGGGCTTGTATTTCTACCTGAGATAAGTTCGGAGGATAGAATATCCTCCCTGTTCAATGTCCTTCCGTAATTTCAGGAATGATGATTGAACAAAATCTATGAATGTCTCTACTGCATGGGAGCCATGTGGAGGACGAAATGAACTTTTATTACGGAGGTCTAGGTTCTGTATGGATAGTGCGTTGTATGGTCTCAGTAACGTTGGGTTGACCGTGTCTATTGAAGAAAAATATACTTTTAGTCGTAGCAACCGAAAAAAGCGCTGTAAGTCCATATCCAGGTCAAAAGTCTTGTACCTATAAGCTGGACAAAAGGATTTGTAGTACTTGATATTCAGCTATACCTAGAGATCTAGAGGATATATTTATCACCAATGACTCTGTACCTGTGAGCGGGTGACTCGCATCTGGTCCGTACTGTTTCTTCCGTCCTGAACCCCGTCAGGTCTTCTTCTTGAGAACCTGCGTCGTTGTCCTAAAAAAGGAACTTGTGGGGTCCAAAAGAGCTTCATTCCTGTTCGGACCCAGAAGTGGAGTAATCCGTTGATGAGCGCTGACTGCGTGAGGGTGGTCGTCTGAAAGAGGAGTTGTCCTGCCATTTGTAGACCCTGTTGGACTCGTAGTCAGCCGTGTCTCTGGAGAACTTGTTTCTTTTACGACTTTCGGTGTCTCTGGTATGTTGGTCAATACGTCCCTGTATCTGGGTTTTTAGTGTCTGCAGTTCATCAGAGGTGTCGGTGGTAGCTAACTGGGTTTCAATATTCTGGATAGCTGCTGTGTTGATTTCGATGGCCTTGTGCAGATGCTCTAGGGTGAGTGTCATGAGATCGAAAGAACACTTGTTAAGTATTTGTTCATACCTTACACAGAAATCTGGAGAGTCGTGAAATAAAGTGGGACGAAGGGGAACGCGTAGGCCCCTGGGTATTCTTTTCACCCGCAAGTACTCCGATAAGGTGGCGCTGTGTAACCTTAAGTTCACCTGGTGTCTAAGTGCTCTTTCTAAATCTCGTCCGCGTGTTTCATGAGGTGGTGCCTTGAGAAAATCACTAGGAAAACGAGACTGAGCCAAGATTGCTGAAGTTTCTTCCAAATTGTAGGAGAATGTAGTAGAAGACATACCCACAAATAGCGTGCAACACGTTATGGGAAAATACTAATACTGATAAAGCGTGTGCACTGCTATGTATAGGCAAAAGGAGGTGCCAGAGTAGGTTCCCAAACCAAATAGTATAATTAGTAAAACTCGGCACTCAACTTGAGAGATAATTTTCAATATATTTATTGTAGTCAGTGATACCAAACGTTTCGGTCCAAAGGGACCTTCATCAGTGACTGTACAGAAATAAACGATAATTTCAAATGAGGAAATACATAACAAATGTAAAACAAAGAATGTACATGTGGTATTCAGATTAATAATAAGAGTATACCAATATGGGAAGAGGCAATACTGGTTCAGTCGTTTTGACACAATATGATCATTAAAGAGTATGCACGTACCGTAAATCACAGTGAAATCTGATTTTATTTCTCAGAGCGATAGTATTAGCCTATGGTGACCTAAAGAAGTTGGTGATGACACGGGTGTGAATTCAAGAATGCACTTAATCGGTGGTAAAGTGGTTTCTGTTATGCTTACCCAAAAATAGAAGAAGGCGGTTATTACCGTTCGTTTTAAGGTGCTGTGGAGTGATATATAACAGAGATTTATGAAAGAAATGGCTATTGTACCAGTGTGGATATAGAGTGTATATGCACATACCATAGGATACAAATGCAGTCGTCTGCTAAATACTCAGACTGATAGTGGAAAGTCTGTGGAAACTAGAAAAATATGCATACTTTGTTGTAAGGTAATTCCCACATTAATTGAGTGTAGTGATTAATATGGAGGAGAAAAATTACCAGTAAAGCAAGACTGATAGGTCTAAGCTGGGGCATATACTGCAGCCTAAGAATGAAAAAAGCACATGTACGGTTGATATAGCGATAATGAACGCTGGAAGGAGAGAAAAAAATAGGTCAGTTTGTCTTACCCTGTATGGTGACTATCGCGGTGTCCACCGCTAGATGAGCGCAATGTAAACTGCCTGTGAACGTTACTTTATAGGCGTTCATGTGGTGAGCACATGTAAAATTACTTCCTGGGTCCGGAGCATGTGAGGAACCGGAAGTGACGTGCCCGGAAGTGAGGCATGCGTTCCAAATGCATTCCAGTGATGTATCAAGGAGGTGTGCTTTAGAAACAGCGCATGCTCAGTGAGGAGGATGCAGTGTGATCGCTTAGTACAGTCCTATTAAGTGCAGATAAGAAGCAGAAGATGGATTCGTGAAGATCTAAGTGCCCAAAACATTTTCTTTGTGGTCAGTATAGGCGGCTCTGAAGAAAAAGAAACAATACAGTTAGAAAGCAAATAGTTATTCAAATAAAAGATAATACATCATAATCCCTATTAAGACCTTTGGGAGTGAGTGTTTCTAAGGTGTGGATCCAGTATGATTCTCGCTTCTTCAGAAGTGAGATCCGGTCGCCACCACGTCTCAATGGGGGTATGTGGTCAATCACTTGAAATTTAAGTTGAGAAATGGTGTGTCCCTGCGTATGGAAATGATGTGGAACTGGAAGAAGTAAATTTGCACACCGTATGGTAGATTTATGTTTAGAAATTCTTTCTCTCACAGGCAGGGTCGTTTCTCCGATGTACAATAATCCGCATGGACACTTAATAAGATATACTACAAAAGATGTGTCGCAGGTAAAAAATTGTTTAATGTGGAACGTTTTCCCTGTATGTGGGTGATAAAAACAATCACCCTTGAGGACATTGCTACACTGAGCACAGTGTAGACATGGGTATGTCCCCATTTTGGGATGAGTGATGAACCTTTGTTTCTCAACTAATGATGGGCCAATATCTGCACGAATGAGATTATTTTTGAGATTTGGTGGTCTTTTAAAACATGGCATAAATGGTTCTTGAAATTCCGGAATGTTTGGATGAGCTGTGGACAGGAGGTGCCAGTGACGCATAATTGTTTTGTGAAGCAAATAAGCAAAAGGGTGATATGTATGGATAAAAGGGATACGTTTCTTGTTCGTATCCAAGTGTGTTGTGGGTATATGGTTTTTAGATTCTTCCAAAAGTGGAAGTGGGTATCCTCTCTTTGAGAATTTCAAAGTCATATCCTGAGTGCGAGTATCTCGAAGAGTATCATTTGTCACAATACGTTTTACCCTCTGGTATTGAGAGATCGGAATCGATCTCTTGACTGAAGGGGGGTGAAAGCTAGAGAAATGTAAGATACTGTTCTTGTCTGTGGTTTGACATATAAATCAGTCGTGATCTGACCATTTTCATCTTTCATTACCATCGTGTCCAGAAAATTGATTTTATCTGGATCGTGTGTCATGGTAAAGGTTATACCCGGCCAGGACGTATTGAGAAATGAGAAAAATTCTTGTAGAGACTCCAACGTGCCACCCCAAAGGCAAAAGACATCATCTATAAATCGTTTCCATAAGAGGACATTTTGTATGAACAATGGATGTTTATAAATGTGGGTAGACTCAAAATCCGCCATGTACGTATTGGCGTACGGGGGTGCCACGTTGGATCCCATGGCAGTACCACGTATTTGCAGATAAAATGTATTCTGAAATAGAAAAAAATTGTTAAATAAAATGACAGATAATAATTCAATGATCAGATTTATCTGATCCTCTTCCCAACCTTTTGTTGTGAGAAGGTGGTGTACCGAGTTGATACCCTCGATGTGAGGGATTGAGGTATACAAATCCTTCACATCCATCGTCACTAGTATAGTGTTAGATGTTAATATTCTGTAGTTTTTGGATTTCTTTAAGAAAATCTCCAGTATCTAACAAAATGAAGGAGAAGTTTGTGTGATGGGTGTTAGGATTTTCTCTAAAAATTTGGCAATAGGGGACAGGACTGTATCGGTGGAGGCCACTATCGGTCTCCCCGGTGGATTTTGTAAGTTTTTATGGATTTTTGGTAATGTATAGAATACTGGAATGATAGGATTTTTGTTGCGAAGATAATCACTTGTTTTGGAATCAAGAATCCCAAGGTTAGTATATTTAGAGATAATGGTTTCAATTTTAGACTGGATCTCACTAGTCGGGTCTCTAGGTAATTTATGATAAATAGAATTATCAGATAGTTGTCTATTGATCTCTGTAATATATAATGACTTATCCATTACCACCAAGGCTCCGCCTTTATCTGCAGGTTTAAATATCAAAGTTTGATCATCCTGGAGAGATTTCAGGGCTTGTATTTCTACCTGAGATAAGTTCGGAGGATAGAATAGTCTCCCTTGTTCAATGTCCTTCTGTAATTTCAGGAATGATGATTGAACAAAATCTATGAATGTCTCTACTGCATGGGAGCCATGTGGAGGACGAAATGAACTTTTATTATGGAGGCCTAGGTTCTGTATGAATAGTGCGTTGTATGGTCCCAGTAAGGTTGGGTTGACCGTGTCTATTGAAGAAAAATATACTTTTAGTCGTAGCGACCGAAAAAAGCGCTGTAAGTCCATATCCAGGTCAAAAGTCTTGTACCTATAAGCTGGACAAAAGGATAACCCCTTTTGTAGTACTTGATATTCAGCTATACCTAGAGATCTAGAGGATATATTTATCACCAATGACTCTGTACCTGTGAGCGGGTGACTCGCATCTGGTCCGTACTGTTTCTTCCGTCCTGAATCCCGTCGGGTCTTCTTCTTGAGAACCTGCGTCGTTGTCCTAAAAAAGGAACTTGTGGGGGTCCAAAAGAGCTTCGTTCCTGTTCGGACCCAGAAGTGGAGTAATCCGTTGATGAGCGCTGACTGCGTGAGGGTGGTCGTCTGAAAGAGGAGTTGTCCTGCCATTTGTAGACCCTGTTGGACTCGTAGTCAGCCGTGTCTCTGGAGAACTTGTTTCTTTTACGACTTTCGGTGTCTCTGGTATGTTGGTCAATACGTCCCTGTATCTGGGTTTTTAGTGTCTGTTGTTCATCAGAGGTGCCGGTGGTAGCTAACTGGGTTTCAATATTCTGGATAGCTGCTGTGTTGATTTCGATGGCCTTGTGCAGATGCTCTAGGGTGAGTGTCATGAGATCGAAAGAACACTTGTTAAGTATTTGTTCATACCTTACACAGAAATCTGGAGAGTCGTGAAATAAAGTGGGACGAAGGGGAACGCGTAGGCCCCTGGGTATTCTTTTCACCCGCAAGTACTCCGATAAGGTGGCGCTGTGTAACCTTAAGTTCACCTGGTGTCTAAGTGCTCTTTCTAAATCTCGTCCGCGTGTTTCACGAGGTGGTGCCTTGAGAAAATCACTAGGAAAACGAGACTGAGCCAAGATTGCTGAAGTTTCTTCCAAATTGTAGGAGAATGTAGTAGAAGACATACCCACAAATAGCGTGCAACACGTTATGGGAAAATACTAATACTGATAAAGCGTGTGCACTGCTATGTATAGGAAAAGGAGGTGCCAGAGTAGGTTCCCAAACCAAATAGTATAATTAGTAAAACTCGGCACTCAACTTGAGAGATAATTTTCAATATATTTATTGTAGTCAGTGATACCAAACGTTTCGGTCCAAAGGGACCTTCATCAGTGACTGTACAGAAATAAACGATAAATTCAAATGAGGAAATAATAACAAATGTAAAACAAAGTATGTACATGTGGTATTTAGATTAATAATAAGAGTATACCAATATGGGAAGAGGCAATACTGGTTCAGTCGTTTTGACACAATGTGATCATTAAAGAGTATGCACGTACCGTAAATCACAGTGAAATCTGATTTTATTTCTCAGAGCGATAGTATTAGCCTATGGTGACCTAAAGAAGTTGGTGATGACACGGGTGTGAATTCAAGAATGCACTTAATCGGTGGTAAAGTGGTTTCTGTTATGCTTACCCCAAAATAGAAGAACGCGGTTATTACCGTTCGTTTTAAGGTGCTGTGGAGTGATATATAACAGAGATTTATGAAAGAAATGGCTATTGTACCGGTGTGGATATAGAGTGTATATGCACATACCATAGGATACAAATGCAGTCGTCTGCTAAATACTCAGACTGATAGTGGAAAGTCTGTGGAAACTAGAAAAATATGCATACTTTGTGGTAAGGTAATTCCCACATTAATTGAGTGTAGTGATTAATATGGAGGAGAAAAATTACCAGTAAAGCAAGACTGATAGGTCTAAGCTGGGGCATATACTGCAGCCTAAGAATGAAAAAAGCACAAGTCCCAAGGTTAGTATATTTAGAAATAATGGTTTCAATTTTAGACTGGATCTCACTAGTCGGGTCTCTAGGTAATTTATGATAAATAGAATTATCAGATAGTTGTCTATTGATCTCTGTAATATATAATGACTTATCCATTACCACCAAGGCTCCGCCTTTATCTGCAGGTTTAAATATCAAAGTTTGATCATCCTGGAGAGATTTCAGGGCTTGTATTTCTACCTGAGATAAGTTCGGAGGATAGAATAGTCTCCCTTGTTCAATGTCCTTCCGTAATTTCAGGAATGATGATTGAACAAAATCTATGAATGTCTCTACTGCATGGGAGCCATGTGGAGGACGAAATGAACTTTTATTACGGAGGCCTAGGTTCTGTATGGATAGTGCGTTGTATGGTCCCAGTAAGGTTGGGTTGACCGTGTCTATTGAAGAAAAATATACTTTTAGTCGTAGCGACCGAAAAAAGCGCTGTAAGTCCATATCCAGGTCAAAAGTCTTGTACCTATAAGCTGGACAAAAGGATAACCCCTTTTGTAGTACTTGATATTCAGCTATACCTAGAGATCTAGAGGATATATTTATCACCAATGACTCTGTACCTGTGAGCGGGTGACTCGCATCTGGTCCGTACTGTTTCTTCCGTCCTGAACCCCGTCGGGTCTTCTTCTTGAGAACCTGCGTCGTTGTCCTAAAAAAGGAACTTGTGGGGGTCCAAAAGAGCTTCCGGGCACGTCACTTCCGGTTCCTCACATGCTCCGGACCCAGGAAGTAATTTTACATGTGCTCACCACATGAACGCCTATAAAGTAACGTTCACAGGCAGTTTACATTGCGCTCATCTAGCGGTGGACACCACGATAGTCACCATACAGGGTAAGACAAACTGACCTATTTTTTTCTCTCCTTCCAGCGTTCATTATCGCTATGTCAACCGTACATGTGCTTTTTTCATTCTTAGGGTGCAGTATATGCCCCAGCTTAGACCTATCAGTCTTGCTTTACTGGTAATTTTTCTCCTCCATATTAATGACTACACTCAATTAATGTGGGAATTACCTTACCACAAAGTATGCATATTTTTCTAGTTTCCACAGACTTTCCACTATCAGTCTGAGTATTTAGCAGACGACTGCATTTGTATCCTATGGTATGTGCATATACACTCTATATCCACACCGGTACAATAGCCATTTCTTTCATAAATCTCTGTTATATATCACTCCACAGCACCTTAAAACGAACGGTAATAACCGCGTTCTTCTATTTTGGGGTAAGCATAACAGAAACCACTTTACCACCGATTAAGTGCATTCTTGAATTCACACCCGTGTCATCACCAACTTCTTTAGGTCACCATAGGCTAATACTATCGCTCTGAGAAATAAAATCAGATTTCACTGTGATTTACGGTACGTGCATACTCTTTAATGATCATATTGTGTCAAAACGACTGAACCAGTATTGCCTCTTCCCATATTGGTATACTCTTATTATTAATCTAAATACCACATGTACATACTTTGTTTTACATTTGTTATGTATTTCCTCATTTGAATTTATCGTTTATTTCTGTACAGTCACTGATGAAGGTCCCTTTGGACCGAAACGTTTGGTATCACTGACTACAATAAATATATTGAAAATTATCTCTCAAGTTGAGTGCCGAGTTTTACTAATTATACTATTTGGTTTGGGAACTTACTCTGGCACCTCCTTTTCCTATACATAGCAGTGCACACGCTTTATTAGTATTAGTATTTTCCCATAACGTGTTGCACGCTATTTGTGGGTATGTCTTCTACTACATTCTCCTACAATTTGGAAGAAACTTCAGCAATCTTGGCTCAGTCTCGTTTTCCTAGTGATTTTCTCAAGGCACCACCTCGTGAAACACGCGGACGAGATTTAGAAAGAGCACTTAGACACCAGGTGAACTTAAGGTTACACAGCGCCACCTTATCGGAGTACTTGCGGGTGAAAAGAATACCCAGGGGCCTACGCGTTCCCCTTCGTCCCACTTTATTTCACGACTCTCCAGATTTCTGTGTAAGGTATGAACAAATACTTAACAAGTGTTCTTTCGATCTCATGACACTCACCCTAGAGCATCTGCACAAGGCCATCGAAATCAACACAGCAGCTATCCAGAATATTGAAACCCAGTTAGCTACCACCGGCACCTCTGATGAACAACAGACACTAAAAACCCAGATACAGGGACGTATTGACCAACATACCAGAGACACCGAAAGTCGTAAAAGAAACAAGTTCTCCAGAGACACGGCTGACTACGAGTCCAACAGGGTCTACAAATGGCAGGACAACTCCTCTTTCAGACGACCACCCTCACGCAGTCAGCGCTCATCAACGGATTACTCCACTTCTGGGTCCGAACAGGAACGAAGCTCTTTTGGACCCCCACAAGTTCCTTTTTTAGGACAACGACGCAGGTTCTCAAGAAGAAGACCCGACGGGGTTCAGGACGGAAGAAACAGTACGGACCAGATGCGAGTCACCCGCTCACAGGTACAGAGTCATTGGTGATAAATATATCCTCTAGATCTCTAGGTATAGCTGAATATCAAGTACTACAAAAGGGGTTATCCTTTTGTCCAGCTTATAGGTACAAGACTTTTGACCTGGATATGGACTTACAGCGCTTTTTTCGGTCGCTACGACTAAAAGTATATTTTTCTTCAATAGACACGGTCAACCCAACCTTACTGGGACCATACAACGCACTATTCATACAGAACCTAGGCCTCCATAATAAAAGTTCATTTCGTCCTCCACATGGCTCCCATGCAGTAGAGACATTCATAGATTTTGTTCAATCATCATTCCTGAAATTACAGAAGGACATTGAACAAGGGAGACTATTCTATCCTCCGAACTTATCTCAGGTAGAAATACAAGCCCTGAAATCTCTCCAGGATGATCAAACTTTGATATTTAAACCTGCAGATAAAGGCGGAGCCTTGGTGGTAATGGATAAGTCATTATATATTACAGAGATCAATAGACAACTATCTGATAATTCTATTTATCATAAATTACCTAGAGACCCGACTAGTGAGATCCAGTCTAAAATTGAAACCATTATCTCTAAATATACTAACCTTGGGATTCTTGATTCCAAAACAAGTGATTATCTTCGCAACAAAAATCCTATCATTCCAGTATTCTATACATTACCAAAAATCCATAAAAACTTACAAAATCCACCGGGGAGACCGATAGTGGCCTCCACCGATTCAGTCCTGTCCCCTATTGCCAAATTTTTAGAGAAAATCCTAACACCCATCACACAAACTTCTCCTTCATTTTGTTAGATACTGGAGATTTTCTTAAAGAAATCCAAAAACTACAGAATATTCCATCTAACACTATACTAGTGACGATGGATGTGAAGGATTTGTATACCTCAATCCCTCACATCGAGGGTATCAACTCGGTACACCACCTTCTCACAACAAAAGGTTGGGAAGAGGATCAGATAAATCTGATCATTGAATTATTAACTGTCATTTTATTTAACAATTTTTTTCTATTTCAGAATACATTTTATCTGCAAATACGTGGTACTGCCATGGGATCCAACGTGGCACCCCCGTACGCCAATACGTACATGGCGGATTTTGAGTCTACCCACATTTATAAACATCCATTGTTCATACAAAATGTCCTCTTATGGAAACGATTTATAGATGATGTCTTTTGCCTTTGGGGTGGCACGTTGGAGTCTCTACAAGAGTTTTTCTCATTTCTCAATACGTCCTGGCCGGGTATAACCTTTACCATGACACACGATCCAGATAAAATCAATTTTCTAGACACGATGGTAATGAAAGATGAAAATGGTCAGATCACGACTGATTTATATGTCAAACCCACAGACAAGAACAGTATCTTACATTTCTCTAGCTTTCACCCCCCTTCAGTCAAGAGATCGATTCCGATCTCTCAATACCAGAGGGTAAAACGTATTGTGACAAATGATACTCTTCGAGATACTCGACTCAGGATATGACTTTGAAATTCTCAAAGAGAGGATACCCACTTCCACTTTTGGAAGAATCTAAAAACCATATACCCACAACACACTTGGATACGAACAAGAAACGTATCCCTTTTATCCATACATATCACCCTTTTGCTTATTTGCTTCACAAAACAATTAAGCGTCACTGGCACCTCCTGTCCACAGCTCATCCAAACATTTCGGAATTTCAAGAACCATTTATGCCATGTTTTAAAAGACCACCAAATCTCAAAAATAATCTCATTCGTGCAGATATTGGCCCATCATTAGTTGAGAAACAAAGGTTCATCACTCGTCCCAAAATGGGGACATACCCATGTCTACACTGTGCTCAGTGTAGCAATGTCCTCAAGGGTGATTGTTTTTATCACCCACATACAGGGAAAACGTTCCACATTAAACAATTTTTTACCTGCGACACATCTTTTGTAGTATATCTTATTAAGTGTCCATGCGGATTATTGTACATCGGAGAAACGACCCTGCCTGTGAGAGAAAGAATTTCTAAACATAAATCTACCATACGGTGTGCAAATTTACTTCTTCCAGTTCCACATCATTTCCATACGCAGGGACACACCATTTCTCAACTTAAATTTCAAGTGATTGACCACATACCCCCATTGAGACGTGGTGGCGACCGGATCTCACTTCTGAAGAAGCGAGAATCATACTGGATCCACACCTTAGAAACACTCACTCCCAAAGGTCTTAATAGGGATTATGATGTATTATCTTTTATTTGAATAACTATTTGCTTTCTAACTGTATTGTTTCTTTTTCTTCAGAGCCGCCTATACTGACCACAAAGAAAATGTTTTGGGCACTTAGATCTTCACGAATCCATCTTCTGCTTCTTATCTGCACTTAATAAGACTGTACTAAGCGATCGCACTGCATCCTCCTCACTGAGCATGCGCTGTTTCTAAAGCACACCTCCTTGATACATCACTGGAATGCATTTGGAACGCATACCTCACTTCCGGGCACGTCACTTCCGGTTCCTCACATGCTCCGGACCCAGGAAGTAATTTTACATGTGCTCACCACATGAACGCCTATAAAGTAACGTTCACAGGCAGTTTACATTGCGCTCATCTAGGGGTGGACACCGCGATAGTCACCATACAGGGTAAGACAAACTGACCTATTTTTTTCTCTCCTTCCAGCGTTCATTATCGCTATATCAACCTTACATGTGCTTTTTTCATTCTTAGGCTGCAGTATATGCCCCAGCTTAGACCTATCAGTCTTGCTTTACTGGTAATTTTTCTCCTCCATATTAATCACTACACTCAATTAATGTGGGAATTACCTTACCACAAAGTATGCATATTTTTCTAGTTTCCACAGACTTTCCACTATCAGTCTGAGTATTTAGCAGACGACTGCATTTGTATCCTATGGTATGTGCATATACACTCTATATCCACACTGGTACAATAGCCATTTCTTTCATAAATCTCTGTTATATATCACTCCACAGCACCTTAAAACGAACGGTAATAACCGCGTTCTTCTATTTTTGGGTAAGCATAACAGAAACCACTTTACCACCGATTAAGTGCATTCTTGAATTCACACCCGTGTCATCACCAACTTCTTTAGGTCACCATAGGCTAATACTATCGCTCTGAGAAATAAAATCAGATTTCACTGTGATTTACGGTACGTGCATACTCTTTAATGATCATATTGTGTCAAAACGACTGAACCAGTATTGCCTCTTTCCATATTGGTATACTCTTATTATTAATCTAAATACCACATGTACATACTTTGTTTTACATTTGTTATGTATTTCCTCATTTGAATTTATCGTTTATTTCTGTACAGTCACTGATGAAGGTCCCTTTGGACCGAAACGTTTGGTATCACTGACTACAATAAATATATTGAAAATTATCTCTCAAGTTGAGTGCCTAGTTTTACTAATTCCACTGCTGGTTGTAGTCTGCTGAGCGTGTGTCACTGCCTCATCCTTGACATTTTTCTCTAATTGGTGCTGCTCCATTCTATTTCAAAAAACTCAAATCTATTAGTGTGACGCGCTTCCTTCCGTATACAATACATTGCTTGTAAACACTATAGAAGTACACAATGGGGCCTTTCACACCTAGTGAACATGGGTTGTTAAATTTGTAATTAAATATGTATTTTTTCTAATGACACAAATATAAGTAATGTTGAAGAGGACTAGTCCTACATCCATTGTTTGCACAATACTACAGGTGTACATCACGTCCCTTAATCAACAATGGATTATTATATTTACTTGTATGCTTTTATTTAAAAGCCAAGAACACAGAAGGATAACCTTCGCACTGCAGCTGTTGTCAAAATTCAACCCACATTATGCACTTCCAACATTGCAGCATTTAAGGCATGATGTGAGTTGGATTTGTCAAAGTTATGGAGTGACAAGATTCACCATCAGTACCCTATAGCATAAGCATGCTTTTGTGTTAGCATTTGTGTTAGACATGTGGATATCTGCAATAATATGTCACAATTATTTTGTTACAGATTTGTTACCAAGACTAATCATTTAATGGTTTTAAAGGTGACGTTTCACTTGTTTACAGCTTAGAAATAAGGGTGTAGCCTGATATCTATGTGTAGCACTAGCCACTTTAACATGTCATGTTTTTTTCAACATGTGTAGCTAGGTAGCAGTAATTTTTGCCGGACACACAGCAGGGAACAGCAGGCGTTACTGAACCCCACAAACACATCAGCGATTGTTTTGATATGTGCATCCAACACTTCTGAGCCCAGGGTCAAGGATGGTGTAGGCAGAGGCCTAGTATGAGATGTTTGAACTTTAATTTGAACTTTAATTTGGAGTTTGCAGCATTAATTTTTGCCAGACACACAGCAGGGGAACAGCAGGCGTTACTGAACCCCACTAACACTTTAGCTTGTGTATTGGTCTGTGGACACGACACTTCTGAGCAGCAACTGGCAATGTTGTAGCCCAGGGAGTAGAGTTCAGGTGGTAGAAAGATGAACATAACAGGAGAGATGGATAACATTGCCAACCAGTGATTTAATCGGAAACCGGACAGGCAAATTCAGGCGAGATCCATGCCTTGTTCATTTTCAGAAAAGTAAGCCGTTCTATATTATCGGAGGATAGTCGCATGCAACGGTCTGTTAGTACACCACCTGCAGCAGTAAAGACGCCCTCCGATAATACACTGGCAGCAGGGCAAGCCAGCACCTCCAATGCATACTGGCTAAGCTCTGGCCATGTATCCAGCTTAGAGACCCAAAACTTGAATGGGGAAGTGCCATCTGGGAGTACACTGAGAGGGCAAGACATGTAGTCTGTCACCATCTTACGGAAACGTTGCCTCCTGCTGACTGGAGCCGTCTCGGATGGTGTAGACATTGGAGGCGCTGCCACAAAACTTCGCCACATTTGGAACATACTGGTCTTGCCTGTGCAGAGGCGCTGCTTGTGCTCCCTCTTGTTGCAGAGCTGTCTCCACTGCCTCGACGCACAGAGCTGCTTTGTAAAGCAGTAGCAGCAGCAGTGCTCTCGGCTGGAATGGAGAACATTATGGATTGCACCAGTGTGTCTTGGTACTCCCGCATTTTACGCTCCCGGTTCAACGGTGTGATGAGTCTTTGTAAGTTGTCCCGGTAGCGAGGGTCTAGGACGGTGTACACCCAATAATCAGACGTGGTGAGAATGTGGGCGATGCGGCGGTCATTTCTCAGGCACTGCAGTATGAAATCAACCATGTGCTAATGTCACGACGTATAACAGATATATTCAAAGATAGCAACCTATATCTAATGTGACATCATTCTAAATTTCATATAATAGAGAAAATCAACATGTATACATAGTATCTGCCAGCAATGTCTTACCTGACATAATATCCTATGTATTGTGGGTCAATACTGTGTACGTGTCATGCTGTCTCTGGATAGAGGTGGACCGGGGTCTATGCTGACCCTGAACTGGGGTCCTGACTAGTCCCTCTACCTGGAGGTACTGTTAATGGTACAGAGGTCCAGGCCGCCAGCGAAACCCTGTCTCCTGTAGATCCCTGACCACTGTAATCTAGTCCTGAGAAGTACCCTGATTACCACCACAGGGAATGGGCAGGTCAAAGCTTACACACAGTCTAAGACAAACGAGACAGACAAGGCGTAAAGAAAACACAGCCTTGCATACAACACTTCCACTACAGAGGAACACAAAAGGTTAAGGAGATAAACAATAAGCGAGGAGAGGAAAAACCACAACAGGCACTCTTAGCTTAAGTCTTCTCAGAAACGATCCGCTCTGCTGGTCTGAATGAATGCTTTCACCGGCAACTTCCCCAGCAGACCAGCAGGTATATGAAGGAAGCTAATTAACAAAACATCAATCGCAGCTGGGCGAGGCTGGTCAGCCCAGCACCGAGAGAGAAAGAATTAACTCCCTCAGTGCCGAAAAACACCCAGCACCAGAAACTCAGCTGTGCGAAGTCAGGGTGTGCAATCGCGACGATCTCCGCCGCGACACACCCGTGACAGTACCCCCCCTTCTACGAGGGGCCTCTGGACCCTCAGGGCCTGGTCTATCTGGGTGAGTAGTGTGGAAGCCCGAACCAAACGGTCTGCGTTAATATCTGACGCAGAAACTCACATCCTCTCCTCAGGACCATACCCCCTCCAATGAACAAGGTACTGAAGGGACCGGCGATTCAGACGTGAGTCAATGATCTTCGATACCTGAAACTCCAAATTACCATTGACCACCACTGGAGGAGGAGGTAGAGGTGACGGTATAACTGGTGCCACGTACCTCTTAAGCAACGATTTGTGGAACACATTGTGGATTTTAAATGTAGGAGGGAGGTCAAGACGAAAAGCCACCGGATTAACTATTGAACTGATCCTGTACGGCCCGATGAATCTGGGACCGAGTTTCCAGGAGGGAACCTTAAGTTTTATATTCTTGGTAGACAACCATACCAGATCGTTCACACTTAGGTCCGGACCAGACACTCTCCTCCTATCAGCCATACGTTTGTATCGGTTCCCCATAGTGCTCAGATTATTAAGCACTCCTCTCCACACTGAAGAAAGAGATGACGAAAATCGTTCCTCCTCAGGAACCCCAGAAGAGCCCCCCCATTGAAAGTACAAAACTGGGGTGAAAACCATATGCCCCAAAAAACGGGGACTTACCAGTGGACTCGCTCCGCCTATTGTTAAGAGCGAACTCTGCCAGAGGCAAGAAAGAAGACCAGTCATCTTGGTTCTCTGAGACAAAACACTGAGATATGTCTCTAAGCTCTGATTCAGACGCTCTGTCTGACCATTGGTCTGCGGATGAAAAGCCGAAGAAAATGACAACTGCATCCCCCGACGAGAACAAAATGCCTTCCAGAATTTGGACACAAACTGAGACCCCCGATCCGACACCACATCGGAAGGCAACCCGTGAAGTCTCACAATCTCCCCAATGAACACCTGCGCCAGAGTTTTAGCATTAGGAAGAGCAGGAAGAGCAATAAAATGTGCCATTTTGCTGAACCTGTCAACTACAACTAGTATGACAGTTTTACCTGAAGACGGAGGAAGGTCCGTAATGAAGTCCATAGACAGATGGGTCCATGGACGCTCCGGGATTTTCAACGGTAAAAGGGCCCCAGACGGACGGGTATGTGGGGTCTTAGAGCGCGCACATACCCCACAGGACGCGACAATAGTTACCACCTCTTTATTTAAGTTAGGCCACCAAAACCGGCGAGAAACGAGATCTACAGTTGCTTTACTCCCTGGGTGTCCTGCCAAAGCAGAATTATGATGTGCCTCGATAACCTTTTGTCTTAACTGATCTGGAACAAACAGTTTCCCTGGAGGTCCTACAGGGGCGTCCCCCTGAGCCTCCAATACCTCCTCCTCAAGCTCAGAGCATACAGCCGACACCACAACTCCCTCCTGAAGAATAGGAACCGGGTCATCCGTCTTCCCGGCCCCCGGGAAACTACGAGATAAGGCATCAGCCTTTACATTTTTTGACCCAGGACGATATGTGACGACAAAATTAAACCTGGTAAAAAACAACGACCATCTAGCTTGTCTGGAATTCAGACGTTTTGCAGACTCTAAATACAGCAGTTCTTGTGATCAGTAATGACGGTGACCGGGTGGACTGCCCCCTCCAAAAAGTGACGCCACTCTTCAAAAGCCAACTTAATGGCCAAGAGTTCCCTATTGCCGACATCATAATTCCTCTCGGCGGACGACAATTTTTTAGAGAAGAAAGCGCACGGATGCCATTTACCAGGGGACGGACCTTGAGATAATACCGCACCCACTCCTACGTCAGATGCGTCTACCTCCACAATGAACGGTTGTGATGCATCAGGTTGGATGAGTATGGGTGCTGAAGCAAAACATTTTTTCAAGGAGGAAAATGCTTGACAAGCTTTGTCAGACCACCTAGAAAAATCCGTCCCTTTATTTGTCATGTCAGTGAGAGGTTTGACAACAGATGAGAAATTACGAATAAATTTCCGGTAGTAGTTAGCAAACCCCAGGAAACGCTGCAGTGCCTTAAGATCCTCTGGCCGATCCCATTCAAGCATAGCCTTCACTTTCCCAGGGTCCATACGGAAACCGGAGGCTGACACCAAGAATCCTAAAAACTGAAGTTCTTGTACAGCGAATACACACGTCTCCCATTTGGCGTACAGTTTATTATCTCGCAAGATCTGCAACACTTGTCTCACATGCTCCTGATGAGACACAAGATCCGGCGAGTAAATTAAGATGTCATCTAGATAAATGACAACAAACTGTCCCACTAGGTGGCGAAAGATGTCATTAACAAAATGTTGAAACACCGCCGGGGCAGTAGTCAGACCGAAAGGCATGACAAGGTTCTCATAATGTCCCTCCCGAGTGTTAAACGCCATCTTCCACTCATCCCCCTCCTTTATCCTAATCAGATTATACGCCCCGCTGAGATCCAACTTAGAGAACCATTTGGCGCCCACAATCTGATTGAAGAGATCAGGAATAAGTGGGAGCGGATACGGATCTCGGACCGTAATCCGATTAAGCTCACGGAAATCCAGGCAAGGGCGTAGACCTCCATCTTTTTTCTTCACAAAGAAGAACCCCGCGGCCACTGGGGAAGATGAAGGTCTAATATGCCCCTTGGCCAGACTTTCCGAAATGTAATCCTTCATAGCTTGCCTCTCAGGACCAGAAAGGTTATATAACCTAGATTTTGGTAACTTAGCATCAGGAAGCAATTTTATAGCACAGTCATATGCGCGATGGGGAGGTAATTCTTGACACCCTTCCTCTGAAAACACATCCTCAAAGTCCTCCAGAAAAGGAGGTAAGGTTCTAGGCACGACCGTACCGATGACCGTGTTCATGCAGTTACTATTGCAAAATTCACCCCACTGGCTTATCTCTCTGGATTGCCAATTAATAACTGGGTTATGTTTAGTTAACCAAGGAAGTCCCAACACAATAGGAGTGGGAAGGCCCTCCAACACATAACAAGACAATAGTTCTTTATGTATTGCCCCCACTCGAAGGTCTATGTTATGCACGGCTTGCACAAAGCTACCTTGACCGAGAGGCCTGGCGTCAATAGAGAATATAGGGATAGGTTTGGCCAATACACTCAGTTGCATACCTTGCACCTGGGCAAACCGAGCGTCCACCAGATTAGCCGCGGCCCCACTATCCAGAAGAACAGAAATCCTCTCAGTTCTCGTACCTACCACCACCTCCGCTGGTACGAGAAACTGAGACGGACTTGGGGACGAAATACATACTCCCAGATTGTCGTCCACCACACAACCTGGGATTAATAGTTTTCCGGCGACTTCTTGCTCAGTACAGTACGGGATGGACAACCCTCAATAAAATGTCCCTCTCTCCCGCAGAAGAAACACCTTCTTGTTTTGCGGCGCACCGCCGATCCCCTCCCTCGGAATGATGTCCCTCCCAACTGCATAGGTTCCTCGGAACAAACCAGGGGAACCTCAATATTAGGGACTTTAGAAGGAGGTGGAGTCATCACAGGGGGCGGAGTTACCCCACACCTCTCCCGAAGCCGTCTATCAATGCGAATAGCAAGAGCCATAGCGGCCTCCAGTGACGGGGGAGAATCATACTGAGCCAACACATATTTTAATTTGTCAGATAAACCTTGACAAAACTGGCTCTTAAGAGCCGGGTCATTCCACTGAGTATCCGTGGCCCACCTACGGAACTCTGAAGAAAATTCCTCCTCCGGACGATCTCCCTGCTGTATCCTACGTAACTTCATTTCAGCAAGGGAGACCCAATCCGGGTCATCATATACCAGACCCAGGGCTGTAAAAAATCGGTCCACTGACTGGAGAGCCGGGGAGCCCGGGGGAGAGAGAACGCCCAGGATTGAGGGTCCCCTTGTAAGAGCGAGATGACAATTCCCACCCTCTGATCCTCACTCCCCGACGACTGCGGCCGCAGCCGAAAATACAATTTACACGCTTCCCGAAAGTAAAAAACTTGTCCCGCCCACCAGTGAACCTGTCCGGGAGAGCTACTTTAGGTTCAAATCTGGTTTGCTCCCAGGGGTACAAAACCTTGGATTTAACATCCGTCAGCTCCATGGACAAACTCTGCAACTGCTGAGCTAAATGGGCTACTGGATCCATGGTGGCTGGGAGAATCTTTAGATTGGCCGGTGAAAATGTCACGACGTATAACAGATATATTCAAAGATAGCAACCTATATCTAATGTGACATCATTCTAAATTTCATATAATAGAGAAAATCAACATGTATACATAGTATCTGCCAGCAATGTCTTACCTGACATAATATCCTATGTATTGTGGGTCAATACTGTGTACGTGTCACGCTGTCTCTGGATAGAGGTGGACCGGGGTCTATGCTGACCATGAACTGGGGTCCTGACTAGTCCCTCTACCTGGAGGTACTGTTAATGGTACAGAGGTCCAGGTCGCCAGCGTAACCCTGTCTCCTGTAGATCCCTGACCACTGTAATCTAGTCCTGAGAAGGACCCTGATTACCACCACAGGGAATGGGCAGGTCAAAGCTTACACACAGTCTAAGACAAACGAGACAGACAAGGGGTAAAGAAAACACAGCCTTGCATACAACACTTCCACTACAGAGGAACACAAAAGGTTAAGGAGATAAACAATAAGCGAGGAGAGGAAAAACCACAACAGGCACTCTTAGCTTAAGTCTTCTCAGAAACGATCCGCTCTGCTGGTCTGAATGAATGCTTTCACCGGCAACTTCCCCAGCAGACCAGCAGGTATATGAAGGAAGCTAATTAACAAAACATCAATCGCAGCTGGGCGAGGCTGGTCAGCCCAGCACCGAGAGAGAAAGAATTAACTCCCTCAGTGCCGAAAAACACCCAGCACCAGAAACTCATCTGTGCGAAGTCAGGGTGTGCAATCGCGACGATCTCCGCCGCGACACACCCGTGACAGCTGCAGACTCCCAACTGGCCAAGAAACGCTGTCCCCTGCAAGAGGCGTCATCTCTGCCTGCTCTGCATCACCCCACCCTCGCTCTACATACTGACTAGAGCGTTGTGTACCTCCCTCTGGAGCGATGTCTTCCTCCTCCATTGACTCCTCCTCATCCTCCTCACATAGTCCTTCAAATACATAAAAATTTACAAAATTTAAAACTCATAAAATTTTAAAACATTTTATCATAATTCTGTAACATCAGTTTATGGAAACACAATAGCATTCCAAAAGAATAGACAAAAACTGTACATTATGTGCTTTGTAAATACATTAAAAGTTTGCAATGGTTATGAAAATATAGACAGCGACTCTGGAGGTTCAATTGTTGATAGAGCATGGTACTTTGAAAGTCCTCCAGCCCTTTGTGAGGAACCACGTTGCGCTGACTGTCCAGAAGGTGATGGAATTTGTGACTCCTCATCCTCCACCTCTTCCAAAACCTCATCCCTTAGTGCTTGCATTTTTTTTGAAGCAGGCAGATAAGGGGGACAGTCAGGCTGACTAGTGCATCATCTGCACTCGCCATCCGCATTGACTCATCAAACGCACGCAAAACGTGGCAGATGTCCTTCATACAGTCCTTCGCCAGTCCTTACACTGGCTGCCCATTCATTATTGGATCCAATTAAAAATACTGGTTCTCACCCACAAAGCTCTACACAGTGCAGCACCCCCCTACATCTCCTCCCTCATTTCTATCTATCGGCCTAACCGACTGCTGCGCTCTGCAAACGACCTTCGACTAACCTCTGCACTAATCCGTACCTCCCACTCCCGACTCCAAGACTTCTCCCGCGCTGCGCCAATCCTCTGTAATGCTCTACCCCAAGAAATTAGGACTATCCGCAATTTGCACGGTTTCAGGCGCTCCCTCAAAACACATTTGTTCAGAGTGGCCTATCACATTCACTAATCAAAGTCATTCTATGTGTAAGTGTGTGTGTGTAGCCCATTCACTATCTCCATCCATCCCTCACTCCCTCAAAATGGCTGGACCATCATTGTAAATACACCATTGTATATAAACACCTGTACTTTGTACCTCCCCCACCTCATTGTAGATTGTTAGCTCTCACGAGCAGGGGCGGCTTATATTGCTTTAATTATTGTATTGTTAACGTTGTTACTTATGACTTGTGTTCTGAAACTGTTAAACTGTAAAGCGCTGCGGAATATGTTGGCGCTATATAAATAAAGATTATTATTATTATTATTATTATTAGAGAGGGCCACTCAGTAGTGGTGAAGTGTGAACGGCGCAAATTGCGAGTTGATTGCGCCTGATGCAGCTGATACTCCATTACTGCTGCCTGCTGCTCACACAACCGCTCCAACATATGTAACGTGGAATTCCACCTGGTGGGTACGTCACATATGATGCGATGTTCAGGAATGCGAAATCTGTGTTGCAGAGCTGCAATGTGCGATCTGGCCATGCTGGAACGTCGCAAGTGAGCGCACTATAGGCGGACCTTGTGCAGCAGTGCATCAAGATCCGGATAGTCCCTCCAAAAACTCCGCAATACCAAGTTGAGCACATGTGCCAGACATGGTATGTGAGTGAGGTTGCCAAGGCCCAGAGCTGCCACCAGATTTCGGCCATTGTCACACACTACCAAGCCTGGGTGGAGATTCGCTGGCAAAAACCACACGTCGCTCTCCTGCTTGATGGCATTCCAGAGCTCCTGCGCTGTGTGGCTTCGATTCCCCATGGAAATTGATTTCAGGACGGCCTGTTGACATTTGGCCACGGCTATGCTCATATCGGTCGCAACAGGTAAGCGTTCACGGGTCCATGTGGAGGTAGACCGTGACGGCTCCTGCAGTGATGATTCTGAGGAACTGGAGTAGGAGGAGGAGTCAATGTGTACAGACTTGATTCCTGCAATCCTTGGAGTTGGCAGAACACGTACAGCGCCACTCGCAAGATCAGTACCCGGCTCCACAACATTGACCCAATGGGCAGTGAGGGAAAGGTATCGTCCATGGCCATGGGTACTGGTCCACGCATCGGTGGTCAGGTGGACCTTGCTACTGACGGCGTTTAGTAGCGCATGTTTAATTTTTCCCTCAACATGCTTTTGCAGACCAGGGACGGCTTGCCTGCTGAAATGAAATCGGCTTGGCACATTGTATTGTGGGACTGCCAATGATATTAAGTTACGGAAACTGTCAGTCTCCACCAGCCTGAATGACAGAATTTCAAGGGACAGGAGTTTTGCAATGCCAGCATTCAGAGCCTGTGCTCGTGGATGGTTTGGCGAGTATGGCCGTCTTTTATCCCATGCCTGTGCTACCGATGGCTGTTTTGTGGCCTGGGAGTGTGAGGATGACAGGGAACTTGCTGCTGTGGGTGGAATAACACTTTGTCTCTGGACAACAGTGACCGAGGTTCTTCTCTAGGCCTCTCACAGCTTTCAACCTCTGAGACACACAAGGATGGTAACACCCTTGACCTGGTCTTTGTCCGCCTCTGTTCAATCTCCCACCTAAATAACTCACCGCTTCCACTGTCTGACCACAACATTCTCTCCTTCACGCTCACAAATCCTCGACCACCACAGCGCACTCCTACCTACCACACATTCAGAAATCTACAAGCCATTAACCCTCAGACACTTTCAGACTCCCTACACTCATCGCTGTCCCCACTCTCCTCTTTTTCTTGTCCTAATCTGGCTGTTCATCACTACAATGACACTCTTAGAAGCACCCTTGACCAAGTATCACCGCTCACCCTCATAAATTGAAAACAAACAGTAAAACAGCCCTGGCTCACATTACAAACTCAACTTCTTCAGCGATGCTCTAGGAGTGCTGAACGCCTTTGGAGAAAAACCCGCACACCAGAAGACTTCATCCACTTTAAATTCATGTTAAGAACTTATAATGCTGCCCTTCACCTCGCCAAACAGACCTACTTCAGCACCCTGATCTCCTCACTAGCCAACAACCCCAAGAAACTTTTTGACACTTTTCACTCCCTCCTCAGGCCAAAAGCACAAGCCCCTATCGCAGACATTTGTGCTGATGACCTTGCCTCCCATTTTATAGAAAAAATAGATACTATCCGTCAGGAAATCTGCTCTCAACCACCAAGGGCTGTGACTCCCATCCCACCCTGCTGTTCCCCTGGCTCACTTTCCACATTTGATCCCATTACAGAAGAAGAAGTCCCCAGACTCCTCTCTTCCTCTGGTCCGACTACATGCACTACCGACCCCATTCCCTCATATCTCCTCCAGTCTCTCTCTCCAGTTATCACAACTCACCTAACTAAAATCTTTCATCTCTCACTCTCCTCTGGCATTTTCCCATCCTCCTTCAAACACTCCATCATTACTCCACTACTAAAGAAACCCGCTCTCGACCCTTCCTGCACTTTCAGCTACAGACCGGTCTCCAATCTCCCCTTCATCTCTAAACTATTGGAGCACCTAGTCTACTCCCGCTTCACCCGTTACCTCTCCACTTACTCCTTTCTAGACCCTTCACAGTCCGGCTTCCGCCCCCTACATTCGAGTGAAACTGCACTCATCAAAGTGACCAATGACCTTCTTACAGCAAAACGTAACGGTGACCACTCTCTGCTCATTCTTCTCGACCTTTCTGCAGCTTTCGACACGGTTGACCACCGTCTCCTACTGTCTAGGCTCCACTCACTAGGAATTAAGGACACTGTTCTCTCCTGGTTCTCCTCCTATCTTTCTGACCGCTCCTTCAGTGTTTTGTTCTCTGGCTCCACATCATCTCATCTTCCTCTCACTGTCAGTGTACCCCAGACCTCAGTCCTTGGCCCCCTTCTCTTCTCTCTTTACACGGCCCCAATTGGACAGACCATCAGCAGATTTGGCTTTCAGTACCATCTTTATGCTGATGACACACAACTATACACGTCATCCCCCGACCTTACCCCCGCTGTACTACAGAACGCCACCGACTGTCTGTCCGCAGTCTCCAACATCATGTCCGCTCTCTTTCTGAAACACATTTGTTCACAGCAGCCTATCACATTCACTAATCAAAGTCATTCTATGTGCAAGTGTGTGTGTGTAGCCCATTCACTATCTCCATCCATCCCTCACTCCCTCAAAATGGCTGGACCATCATTGTAAATACACCATTGTATATAAACACCTGTACTTTGTATCTCCCCCACCTCATTGTAGAGTGTAAGCTCTCACGAGCAGGGGCGGCTTATATTGCTTTAATTATTGTATTGTTAACGTTGTTACTTATGACTTGTGTTCTGAAACTGTTAAACTGTAAAGCGCTGCGGAATATGTTGGCGCTATATAAATAAAGATTATTATTATTCCATGGCGATCCTGTGAGGAAGCCGAACCAGCTGTGTGTGAGCTGGAGGAAGAGGCTAAAACACGACCTGAAGATGTAGGTGCTGCTGTAGGTTGGCCTACATCTCCAGTGTGTCTTTGTAACTCAACTACGTGCTTTGTCCGCACATGTTTCCACATATTAGTGGTATTGAGGTTACTGACACTTTTACCTCTTTTTACTTTTTGATTACACAGCTTGCATTTGACATAGCAAATATCATCTGCAAGTGTGTCAAAAAAGGACCACGCAGTGCAAGTCCTGGGAGCGCCCGTTTTGACTTTTGGAAGAGAACTGCTCCGAACAGGTGCCAAACTGGAGGCTACAGGCAACCGAGTCTGCAGCCTAACTCTCCCTCCTGTTTGTACCGTTGGGGCAATCTCTTCCTCAGAGCTGCTCCCACCACCTTCCAGTTCCTCACGCCATGTTGGGTCTTGGACCTCATCATCTCCACTACCCTCTTCCAACACCTGCTGCTGTTGGGTGGTCTGGCCAGCACCATGCTCAACAGAAACTGGCACCTGAGTCTCATCATCATCAGATGCGTTCTGCGGTGTGCTGACCATCGGCACTGGCTCACCCGCCTCTTCAGATTCAGAGAGACACAGCTGTTGCGCATCACTGCATACCCACTCTTCTTCACATTCCAGAATGCTGCTTGGCTGGGCTACTGTTTGCAAGCCAACAGATTCTGAGTACAGAAGCAGAGACTCAGCTGGCTCCTGTACAGAACTCTCTGACTGCCTGGGCAATTTGGCAGGCGGTGAAGAGACAGATGGTTGCTCAACAGTGCTGTGGTCCCGAGAGGAGGTGGAAGCAATTGAAGTCGATGCATTGGCTGCCATCCAACCAACAACGGCTTCAATTTGTTCTTCACGCAGCAGGGGGTATGCCGAGCTCCTACAAAAGTGCGCATAAAGGAACGCTCACGGGGAAAACTAGTGGATGCTGTGTCACTGGGGGCGGCAGCAGCCACAGAATCCCCATGTCCTCTCCCTGCTGAAACTCCATGGCCACGACCACGTGCCTTACTCCCTGCCTTCTTCATCTTGGTAGATTGATAAAGAAAGTCAGAAAAGTTATAAGGCCTAAGTGTGGTTATTCCGCAGAGACTGCAGTGAACACTGCACACAACTGTTCACTAGGTGTGAAAGGCCCCTTTGTGTACTTCTATAGTGTTTGCAACCAATGTATTGGATATGGATGGAAGCGCATCACACTAATAGATTTCAGTTATTTGAAATAGAATGGAGCAGCAACAATTAGAGAAAAATGTCAAGGATGAGGCAGTGACACACGCTCAGCAGACTACAACCAGCAGTGGTTGAAGAACTAACTGGAGCGTGATCTGCACTCCAAAAATGAAAACCTCAGACTACAGTGAACACTGCACACAACTGTTCACTACCCAACGCGTCACAGCAGGAAGGCAGTCTGTGCGTCCAAACAAAGGCGCAAGCATACATGCACGTACCTTGTTTATAAAGCTATATAAAAAAATTTATGTAGTAGTGACGCACACTTTATTGAGGTACAGTATTACATCGCCATTCACCATCTGTGGCTATGCAGTCTCATCTATATATACCTTATCTATCCGTTGTCATGCTTGCAAGTCGACAGTCAGGCATAAATAGCTATTTTCACTATGCACTATGCACTTTTTAAAGGTTATATTTGTTAATAAAAATGATTATTGGCACATATTATGAGTATTACATGATGGAAATTGTATAATTTTTATAAACTGTTTACTGACATTATTCATCAAATGTAACATTTTATGAATGTCACACATAACTTGTAATGCTGATGATGTTTTGAAGTCAGACATTCATTGTCTATACAATAAAAATGGTGTACATACTGTTACTTATCCATCATTAATGTATTCTGATATGTACTTGTATGCTTTTATTTACAACCGTATACCAGATTCCTTAACCAATTTATTTTGTGGTTTGCATTGCTGTTCAACATGTTAATGTATGCGTTTATGTTTGTCAATTCTTTATTTATCTAGATTTTTTTAAACTGAAATCATCATCTTATGGTAGTAAAGGTTATCTTTCTCTTGTTTGGAGTATAGACATTTTTAATTGACACGTAACAAGGAAAATACTTTATCTACTATTTAAACATCCTCCTTGACCCTGGGCTCCAACACCGCCAGTTGTTGCTCGGAAGTGCTGTTAGCACAGTCAACACTTGCTCCTCTGTTACTGGGGTTCAGTAATGTCAGCTGTTCCCCTGCTGTGTGTACGGCAACAGTCCTGCTGCCTCCACCCTGTTCTCTTCTCATCCCTGGGCTCCAACACCGCCAGTTGTTGCTCGGAAGTTATATTAGCACAGTGAACACTTGCTCCTCTGTTACTGGGGTTCAATAATGTCAGCTGTTCCCCTGCTGTGTGTACAGCAACAGTCCTGCTGCCTCCACCCTGTTCTCTTCTCATCCCTGGGCTCCAACACCGCCAGTTGTTGCTCAGAAGTGCTGTTAGCACAGTCAACACTTGCTCCTCTGTTACTGGGGTTCAGTAATGTCAGCTGTTCCCCTGCTGTGTGTACGGCAAACAGTCCTGCTGCCTCCACCCTGTTCTCTTCTCATCCCTGGGCTCCAACACCGCCAATTGTTGCTCGGAAGTGCTGTTAGCACAGTGAACACTTGCTCCTCTGTTACTGGGTTCAGTAATGTCAGCTGTTCCCCTGCTGTGTGTACGGCAAACAGTCCTGCTGCCTCCACCCTGTTCTCTTCTCATCCCTGGGCTCCAACACCGCCAGTTGTTGCTCGGAAGTGCTGTTAGCACAGTGAACACTTGCTCCTCTGTTACTGGGGTTCAGTAATGTCAGCTGTTCCCCTGCTGTGTGTACGACAAACAGTCCTGCTGCCTCCACCCTGTTCTCTTCTCATCCCTGGGCTCCAACACCGCCAGTTGTTGCTCGGAAGTGCTGTTAGCACAGTGAACACTTGCTCCTCTGTTACTGGGGTTCAGTAATGTCAGCTGTTCCCCTGCTGTGTGTACGGCAAACAGTCCTGCTGCCTCCAACCTGCTCTCTTCTCATCCCTGGGCTCCAACACCGCCAGTTGTTGCTCAGAAGTGCTGTTAGCACAGTCAACACTTGCTCCTCTGTTACTGGGGTTCAGTAATGTCAGCTGTTCCCCTGCTGTGTGTACGGCAAACAGTCCTGCTGCCTCCACCCTGTTCTCTTCTCATCCCTGGGCTCCAACACCGCCAGTTGTTGCTCGGAAGTGCTGTTAGCACAGTCAACACTTGCTCCTCTGTTACTGGGGTTCAGTAATGTCAGCTGTTCCCCTGCTGTGTGTACGACAAACAGTCCTG
Source organism: Oophaga sylvatica (assembly GCA_033576555.1). Taxonomy (NCBI): domain Eukaryota; kingdom Metazoa; phylum Chordata; class Amphibia; order Anura; family Dendrobatidae; genus Oophaga; species Oophaga sylvatica. The sequence continues at coordinate 235,297,578 of JARQOD010000006.1, read as the reverse complement.
CTGCCTCCACCCTGTTCTCTTCTCATCCCTGGGCTCCAACACTGCCAGTTGTTGCTCGGAAGTGCTGTTAGCACAGTGAACACTTGCTCCTCTGTTACTGGGGTTCAGTAATGTCAGCTGTTCCCCTGCTGTGTGTACGGCAACAGTCCTGTTGCCTCCACCCTGTTCTCTTCTCATCCCTGGGCTCCAACACTACCAGTTGTTGCTCGGAAGTGCTGTTAGCACAGTCAACACTTGCTCCTCTGTTACTGGGGTTCAGTAATGTCAGCTGTTCCCCTGCTGTGTGTACGGCAAACAGTCCTGCTGCCTCCACCCTGTTCTCTTCTCATCCCTGGGCTCCAACACCGCCAGTTGTTGCTCGGAAGTGCTGTTAGCACAGTCAACACTTGCTCCTCTGTTACTGGGGTTCAGTAATGTCAGCTGTTCCCCTGCTGTGTGTACGGCAACAGTCCTGCTGCCTCCACCCTGTTCTCTTCTCATCCCTGGGCTCCAACACCGCCAGTTGTTGCTCGGAAGTGCTGTTAGCACAGTCAACACTTGCTCCTCTGTTACTGGGGTTCAGTAATGTCAGCTGTTCCCCTGCTGTGTGTACGGCAAACAGTCCTGCTGCCTCCACCCTTTTCTCTTCTCATCCCTGGGCTCCAACACCGCCAGTTGTTGCTCGGAAGTGCTGTTAGCACAGTCAACACTTGCTCCTCTGTTACTGGGGTTCAGTAATGTCAGCTGTTCCCCTGCTGTGTGTACGGCAAACAGTCCTGCTGCCTCCACCCTGTTCTCTTCTCATTCCTGGGCTCCAACACCGCCAGTTGTTGCTCGGAAGTGCTGTTAGCACAGTCAACACTTGCTCCTCTGTTACTGGGGTTCAGTAATGTCAGCTGTTCCCCTGCTGTGTGTACGGCAACAGTCCTGCTGCCTCCACCCTGTTCTCTTCTCATCCCTGGGCTCCAACACCGCCAGTTGTTGCTCGGAAGTGCTGTTAGCACAGTGAACACTTGCTCCTCTGTTACTGGGGTTCAGTAATGTCAGCTGTTCCCCTGCTGTGTGTACGGCAAACAGTCCTGCTGCCTCCACCCTGTTCTCTTCTCATCCCTGGGCTCCAACACCGCCAGTTGTTGCTCGGAAGTGCTGTTAGCACAGTCAACACTTGCTCCTCTGTTACTGGGGTTCAATAATGTCAGCTGTTCCCCTGCTGTGTGTACGGCAACAGTCCTGCTGCCTCCACCCTGTTCTCTTCTCATCCCTGGGCTCCAACACCGCCAGTTGTTGCTCGGGAGTGCTGTTAGCACAGTCAACACTTGCTCCTCTGTTACTGGGGTTCAGTAATGTCAGCTGTTCCCCTGCTGTGTGTACGGCAAACAGTCCTGCTGCCTTCACCCTGTTCTCTTCTCATCCCTGGGCTCCAACACCGCCAGTTGTTGCTCAGAAGTACTTGGCACGGGTACTGACTCCTGCCCAGCCTGGTTACAGCACGACAGCTGTTTCCTGGCAGTGTCAACGTCAATTAGCCTCCAATAAGTTGTCCTGTCGTGTTGCATTCGGGTTAGCCGACTCTATGGTGCCTGCAGTTTAGGTGATTCCTATGTGTGCTGTGGGATATGTAAATAAAGGCTGTTTCAGTTGTGACAATAGGACAAGCACCCACTGTAGGACTGTGTGATTCGGTAACTGCGGACGGCTTGCGGCCTGTCAACTTACATTTTCATGGGTGCCTTATGGTACCCGTCCGGGTTCCAGTACCGTCAGCTGGTTCTCCGCAGTGCCTTTGGCCTAGGTGCCTCCATCTCGGTATCCGAGTTCCAGCAACGTCTGCTGGTCCTTGGTAGTGCTTTGGAGCACAGGTACCTCCTGCTTAGTAACCGTGTCCCAGTAACGTCAGCTGGTCCTCGGTTGTGCCATTGGCTCTTTTCCTTCTGCTGCCCCTTCGGGTTCCAGCACAGTCAGCTGGTCCTCGTTACTTGCATTGGCTCTTGTACCTTCTGCTACCCGTCCAGGTTCCAGTACCGTCAACTGGTTCTCCGCAGTGCCTTTGGCCTAGGTGCCTCCATCTCGGTATCTGAGTTACAGCAATGTCTGCTGGTCCTTGGTAGTGCTTTGGAGCACAGGTACCTCCTGCTTAGTAACCGTGTCCCAGTAACGTCAGCTGGTCCTCGGTTGTGCCATTGGCTCTTTTCCTTCTGCTGCCCCTCCGGGTTCCAGCACAGTCAGCTGGTCCTCGTTACTTGCATTGGCTCTTGTACCTTCTGCTACCTGTCCGGGTTCCAGTAGCATCAACTGGTTCTCCGCAGTGCCTTTGGCCTAGGTGCCTCCATCTCGGTATCCGAATTCCAGCAACGTCTGCTGGTCCTTGGTAGTGCTTTGGAGCACAGGTACCTCCTGCTTAGTAACCATGTCCCAGTAACGTCAGCTGGTCCTCGGTTGTGCCATTGGCTCTTTTCCTTCTGCTGCCTCTCCGGGTTCCAGTAATGTCAGCTGGTTCTCGGAAGTTAGTCAGCCTTCTTGTACCTTCAGCTACATTTACAAATTGAAGATTTTTTAAATGTTTTTTTGGATAATCACTCTGGATCTCCAACAATGAAGACGACGACCCTGATGACCACCCCGAAGAAGATGACGACCACAAGGACGACGAGCATCAAGCCAACCAGCCTGAACACCATCACAAAGAAGAAATAAAAGATTACCCAGAAGAAGATCACCAACAGGACAAAGAAAGTTAAGACAAACTACAAGATACAGAAAAAGAGACAGAAGAACAATAAGCAGAAGATCAAAAAGCAGAAGAACATGAAGTATAAGACCAAAATGAAGAGCAAAATATATGCTCTAAATCAGGGGTGGGGAATGTCCGGCCCGCGGGCCGTATACGGCCCGCCATATCACCTGGTCCGGCCCGGCTCCTGGTGAGCGGAAGCGGAAGATCCATCTCTGCTTCCCCCCACAGTGACAGCAGCGACAGCCAGCCGGGACTGTGCGATCCTCCCGCCCCTCTCATGCACGCCGCCTGTCGTGTGTGAGTAGAGCCGCCACTGGGTAAGTGTGTGCAAATTGCAAGGCCGGGCAAGTGCCGGGGCCATGAGCAGGCGGGGGGGCCCACTCGCTGTCGCGCCCGTTAGCGGTGTCAGCGCCGCCACTGGGCCCCCCCCGCTTGCTCAGGTCCCCTGCAGGAGCCCGGCGCAATACTCACCCCTCCCCGTGCCTCCGCTGCCGCAGCTCCGAGCTCCAGGGGGGATCGGTGCTTTCTCTCTCACAGCAGCGCCGCTGAAAGACGTCATCATTCAGCGGCCGGCTGTGGCAGAGAGGCGCGCGAACAGGTGAGATCGGTGTGTGTGTGTGTGTGTGTCTGCCTGCCTGTGTGTGTGCCTGTGTGTATGTGATGTGTGTGTGTGTGTCTGCCTGCCTGTGTGTGTGTCTGTGTGTATGTGAGAGAGTGCTGCCTGCCGTGCTGTATGTGTGATGGTGGTGGGGGGGAGGCAGGCAGTGATGGTGGTGAGGAGGAGGCCATGATGATGATGATAATGGGAGGCAATGATAATGGGAAGGCGATGATGATGATATTAATGGGAAGGCGATGATGATGATATTAATGGGGAGGCAATGATGATGATATTAATGGGGAGGCAATGATAATGATGATGATGGGGAGGCAATGATAATGGGAAGGCGTTGATGATATTAATGGGGAGGCAATGAATGATGATGATGGGAAGGCAATGATAATGATGGGGAGGCGATGATGATGATGGGCAGACATTGATGATGATGGGGAGGCAATGATAATGATGGGGAGGCGATGATGATGATGGGCAGGCATTGATGATGATGGGGAGGCAATGATAATGATGGGGAGGCGATGATGATGGGCAAGCATTGATGATGATGGGGAGGCAATGATAATGGGAAGGCGATGATATTAATGGGAGGCAATGAATGATGATGATGGGGAGGCAATGATAATGATGGGAGGCGATGATGATGATTGGCAGGCATTGATGATGATGGGGAGGCAATGATAATGATGGGGAGGCGATGATGATGATGGGCAGGCATTGATGATGATGGGGAGGCAATGATTATGATGGGGAGGCGATGATGATGATGGGCAGGCATTGATGATGATGGGGAGGCGATGATCATGATGTGCAGGCATTGATGATGATGGGGAGGAAATGATGATGATGGGGAGGAAATGATGATGAGGAGGAAATGATGATGGGGAGGAAATGATGATGGGGAGGCAATAATGATGATGGGGAGGCGATGATGATGATGATAATGGGGAGTCTTTCCACAAGCCTTTTCCTGAGCCATAACAGTGCAGAACGCAGCACAGCGCAGAGGAGAGCTCCATATTTTGTATGGAGCATTATATGGGGACCAGTATCCTGTATGGAGCATTATATGAGTAGCAACATCATCAATACCTCCCAATATCAAACGCCTCACCAAAGAGAAGTCATTCCAGCCATCACATTAGGTAGGAGTTATTTAAATGTTTGAATAAATATAGTTGGCTAATGTTTAAGTTTATTAATGAGTGATGAGCGAGTACACTCATTGCTCGGGCTTTCCTGAGCATGCTCGGGTGTCCTCCGAGTATTTTGGCATGCTCGGAGATTTAGTTTTCGTTGCCTCAGCTCCCTGATTTGCAGCTGCTGGACAGCCTGAATACATGTGAGGAATGCTTGTTTGTTAAGGAATCCCCACACGCCAAAATACTCAGAGGACACCTGAGCATGCTTGGGAAAACCCGAGCAACGAGTATACTCGCTCATCATTATTAATAATTTTATGCGGCCCCCGAACACTATTATAAAATTCCAAATGGCCCTCGGCAGAAAAAAGGTTCCCCACCCCTGCTCTAAATTATAAGCAGAAGAAGACTAAGCAGTGTATGGGGGTGAGTCCGTTCCTCCTCGTGGTGCCCCTGGAAAATGCCTGCTGCTGCAGGCTAAACTGAACACGGACAAATACTGTTGTAATTTAAATCTTTTTGACAGCAAGAACGGAAGGATGAAAAATTCATACTTTTACAGATTACAAGTACAGGAATCTCTGTCACAAATAAGAATATGATGAAGAAGATGAAGAGGAAGAAGATGAAGAAGTAGAATATGAAGAAGAATAATAGTTTAATAAGAACAATATGAGTAATGTTAACAAAAAGATGAATAGCAAGAAGTTTAAGAAGAAGATAAAGAAGGTGAAGATGAAGAATAATTTGATGAAAAAGATGATGCTGCTGAAGATTATGAAGGAGAAAGTGTGGCAAAAGTTAAAAAGGTGAAGAGCATGGAAGTTGTGAAACATACATATTTGCCAAAATATAAAAAAGGTTAACAACATTGTCAATTTCTTCGTCAATCCAAACATCTTTAAAAAAAAATATATTAATGCTATTCCATTTGATTGGGTTAAACATCTATGCCTTTAATGTCTCCTCAACCTCCCCCAATACATTCTACATTACTCTTTGTTGTTTTCCTTCATGTACAATTAACCAACAAGGCAAGAATGGTTTTTTTTAATTCCGATATTTTGTTCCCATAGACTTACATTGGATTTCCGGTATCGGTATCGGGTATCGCCGATACTTTTTGGGTATCGGCGATACCCATTCCGATCCGATACTTACTGATATCGGAAAGTATCGCTCAACTCTACTAAAGACTATTATTTATCTTTTTTACTCATTTAAGACATGGAGCATCCATTGCAACCAATTCAAAAAAGAAGATTGGTTGCACTTTTGCCATGTAAATATGATGGATATTCTAGACTAGATGGTGGCTCTATTCTAATGCATCAGGTATTCTAAAATATGTATGTAGTTTATTTATGAAGATTTAAGAATAATGCAATGAATACACAGTATTTTTCGGGTAAAATATATACATTTTCATTAAATGTTATTGCTCATAGAACTTAATACAACTGAACAAAATTATTAAACAGATCATCAAAATATATAAACTATTACATGAATATCTAACTGTATTTAGATAAATCATCGGACAAAAGATAATAGACTCTCTCCGGGAGATGACCGGCTGCTCGCACCAGAAGTATCCCGACCGGCGGCGCCGCTTCCCGGTCCTCCGTTCACACTTGCCGTCAGGAGATCAACGGCTCTAGCCGCTGATCTGCTGACGGTAGCAGCATGGAGGTCAGCGGCACCGCCGGTCAGGGTACTTCTGCTGCGAGCAGCCGGGAGATGACCGGCTAGCGCCGGTCATCTCCAGGCTGCATCGCCGCTGACCTCCGTGTGGCAGATAAGCCGCTAACGGCCGCCATGTTTTTTCTGAAATCCCGCATCGCTGATTGGCCGCGGCTGGACCAATCAGCGACTCGGGATTTCCTGGACAGAAAGACAGACAGACAGATGGGTTAAGACGATTATATATATTAGATAGATTTTACTGTGTATTACCTCATGTCACTGTGCATTACCTCATATTTCTGTGTATTACCTCTTGTTACCGTATATTACCTCATATTACCTGTGTATTACCTCATATTGCTGTGTATTACCTCATGTTATTGTATATTACCTCATTTTACTGTGTTAGCTCATGTTACTGTATATTACCACATGTTACTGTATATTACCACATGTTACCTGTGTATTACCTCATGTCACTGTGTATTACCCCATGTTACTGTGTATTACCTCATATTACTGTGTATTACCTCATATCACTGTGTATTACTTCATGTTACCGTATATTACCTCATATTACCTCATGTTACCTGTATCTTACCTCATATTACTGTGTATTACCTCATATTACTGTGTATTAACTTATGTTACTGTATATTACCTAATTTTACTGTGTATTACCTTATGTTACTTATGTATTACCTCATGTCACCTGTGTATTACCTCCTGTCACTGTGTATTACCCGTGTTCAGTAAACGTAACAAAAGTACATCAGACACTGTGACTGACAAAACATGTTTAGTACATCATGGGCAGTTGGTGAGTCACATGACCACATTGGCGGAGTTAGCCCTGCGTCGCTGATGTTACTGTGCATTACCTCATGTCACTGTGTATTACCTAATATTACCTCATGTTACCTGTGTATTACCTCATATTACTGTGTATTACCTCATATTACTGTGTATTACCTCATGTTACTGTATATTACCTCATTTTACTGTGTATTACCTTATGTTACTTATGTATTACCTCATGTCACCTTTGTATTACCCATGTTCAGTAAACGTGACAGAAGTACATCAGACACTGTAACTGACAAAACATGTTCAGTACATCATGGGCAGTTGGTGAGTTACATGACCACATGGGCAGAGTTAGGCCTGCGTCGCTGATTGGCCGCAGCCGGACCAGTCAGCGACGCGGGATTTCCTGGACAGACAGACAGACAGGATAAGACGATTATATAAATAGATAAGTATGAATGAACACTACACCAAAAGTGATGTCAAGCAATATACAGTAAAAAGACAGAGTCAATGCAAATGTACAGACAATAAATAATGCAGTATCAAAAAGAATATATGAAAGAGAATAAACAATAACTAAGTTCAATAAACTGCCAAGTGCAGAGTCACCCAGGAAAATTGGCTCATAGATGAAGTACAATTGGGAAAAGAAGAGACCACTCATATTGCCTCATGTTCCTCTTTTTTAATTGAGTTCATCTTATGCGTATTTGGTACTTTTCCCATTGCTACTTTTTGGCATTCATTGCATTCGGACATACGGAGAAGGCAGGCATTGAGCAAAGAGCAGTCTTTCAATGGTGGGTCTATTTTTGTGATGTCAATATTTTAAAAGGGGTCAAAAAGTGAGCCTGGAATCTGCAGGCCTATATGTTAAACTTGAATTTGGGCAAATAAATGTCATCAATAAATATCTCAATGAAATATAAAAATTGTATCAACATTGGTTTATGAGGAATAGGTCTTGTCTAGTGTGATAAACTTCTATGAGGAGGTAACCTTGATATTAGACCAGGTTAAGACTGTTAATGTTGCAATTCTATACTTTCAAAGGTGTTTAATAAGATGCAACATAAAACGATGCAATGATTTGTGATTCAAAAATCCTCCGGAGCATTGTAAAAGACTCATTGCCAGTTATCGCAAACACTTGATTGCAGTTGTTGGGTTTAAGGGGCAATCACTTTTTCACACAGGGCCCTGTAGGTTTGGATTTCTTTTTCCCCTAATAATAAAAACTTTCTTTTAAAAACTGCATTTGTGTTTACTTGTGTTATCTTTGTCTAATATTTACATTTGTTTGGTGATCTGAAACATTTAATTGTGACAAACATGCAAAAGAATAGTAAATCAGGAAGGGGCAAACACTTTTTCACACAACTTTTTCACACAACTTACAATACTGTGTGCCATTTTGTGTTTCAGTGTATAAAAAGGAGATAGCTTAACTGCAGTGGATACAGAAGAGAGCAAGCAAAGGTATTATGGGAATGAATTGATTTAAATACTGTGACGGGATACCTATGTCAAGCTAGGGATATTCAAATATATGAATGGACAGTACAGAGTTCTCTATAATGATTTTTTTTACACCTAGACCTTCAACGATAACAAGTATACATACTCTGCGCCTCATAAAAACAACGTTGATCATCACAGTCTAGCCGTCTTAGCTCTGCTGTACCAATGTGACTGGCTTCAGACATGGTGCTGTTATTCCATGGTGCCTGTCTGCACACTAAGATCTGTTATACAAAAGTAGAAACATACCATACACCATGTTCCAAATTATTATGCAAATAATATTTTTCTCTGATTTTCCTAAGTGGTCGGTGCAAATGACAGTCAGTCTAATAAAAGTCATCACCCATTAGAGTATACATCAAATTTTTTTTGAAGAAACCTCCCAATGATAACAGTATAATCTCCAAAATGATTAAAAACTCAAAATGCACTGTTCCAAATTATTAGGCACAGTAAAATTTCTAAACATTTGATATGTTTTAAAGAACTGAAAATGCTCGTTTGTGGAATTTGCAGCATTAGGAGGTCACATTCACTGAACGAAAAAGCTATTTAACTCCAAAACATCCTAACAGGCCAAGTTACATGTTAACATAGGAAGGAACCGTTCTTTGACCTCATCTTCACAATTCTTGCATCCATTGAACTTGTGATTTTTTGGAGAGTTTCTGCTTGTATTTCTTTGCATGAAGTCAGAATAGCCTCAAAGAGCTGCTGTTTTGATGTGAACTGCCTCCCACCCTCATAGATCTTTTGCTTAATGATACGCCAAAGGTTCTCTATAGGGTTGAGGTCAGGGGAAGATGGTGGCCACACCATGAGTTTATCTCCTTTTATGCCCATAGCAGCCAATGACTCAGAGGTATTCTTTGCAGCATGAGATGGTGCATTGTCATGCATGAAGATGATTTTGCTCCTGAAGGCACGTTTATGCTTTTTATACCATGGAAAAAAGTTGTCAGTCAGAAACTCTATATACTTTGCAGAGGTCATGTTCACAATTTCAGGATCCTTAAAGGGCCCTATCAGCTGTTTCCCCATGTTTCCGCCCAAAGCATGACTCCTCCACCTCCTTGTTGATGTGGCAGCCTTGTTGGGACATGGTGGCCATCCATCAACCATCCACTACTCCATCCATCTGGACCATCCAGGGTTGCTTGACACTCTTCAGTAAACAAGACTGTTTGAAAATTAGTCTTCATGTATGTCTGGGCCCACTGCAACCATTTCTGCTTGTGAGCACTGTTTAGGGGTGGTCGAACAGTAGGTTTATGCACCACAGCAAGCCTTTGAAGGATTCGACACCTTGAGGTTTGAGGGAATCCAGAGGCACCAGCAGCTTCAAATATCTGTTTGCTGCTTTGTAATGGCTTTTTAGCAGCTGCTCTCTTAATCCGATGAACTTGCCTGGCAGAAACCTTCCTCATTCTGCCTTTATCAGCACGAACACGTCTGTGCTCAGAATCAGCTACAAATCTCTTAACAGTACAATGATCACGCTTATGTTTTAGGGAAAAATCTAATGTTTTCATCCCTTGACCAAGGCATTGCACTATTTCATGCTTTTCAGCAGCAGAGAGATCCTTTTTCTTTCCATGTTACTTGAAAACTCTGGCCTGCTTAATAGTGTGGAACATACACTTTTCCTTTTATTAGGCTCGCATAGCAAACTAATTATCACAGGTATCTGAGATTGATTTCAGTGATCCAAAGAACCCTGAGACACAATACCATCAATGGGTTCCATTTACAAAAAAAAACAAAAACGCTATGACACTTAAAACCAATTTGCATAATAATTTGGAACATGGTGTATTCCTTCATAATAGATAAACTTCCCTCTATTTAACAGTATCAGAGTAGAGAGTATCAAAAACAGAAACAATGGGAACAAATATCTAAAAAAATCAAATTTTATTAAGATAAAAAAATCACATAAATACAAACAAAGAAAGGTGACCCGCCACCCTTTCAACCCAGTATATACAAATTAATTATAATGGATTAATTAACAGATGCACGAGAAAAATTGTGCCCCTTTGAATGTTCATTAAATATAATAAGTAGAGGTAAAATGTCTACTTAGCTAATATGCCTGTGCAAATAACACGGTGTACAGCAAAGGATTTTAAACAGCATGGGAATATGACAATATACGTTATAGAACATACAGATAGAGAGGAAGGAATGAATGCATGACTACAATAGCCTTTCCAGAAACCTATGTATATGGCCTGAAAACCATCAGTGTAACATTAAGGTAACTGAATAGAATATCTGTACTAAATATTTGGTTACCTGCGGCCATAATCAGAGGAGAGAGCTGCTGCACACCTCTGTCACGCTGTCTAATGATATGTATACAATGTCAGTAAACTATTAATATAGGAACAACACTCTATACAACAACTAGTATAGCAACATCAGCATGTAAGTATAGAATAGATTTACCTGACACGATATCTGCTGAACTCAGGGTTAATCTTGAGGACTTGATGAGATGAAACAGGAAAGAGGTGGACCGGGATCTAACCTGACCCTAAACTGGGGTCCTAACTAATCCCTCACCTTCGAGGTACTGATAATGGTTCAGAGGTCCAAGTCTCCAGCCTAACCCTGTCTCCTGTCAGACCCTGAACCCTGTAATCAGTCCTAAGAAGGATCCTGACTACCACCAAAGGGATATGGGCTGATCTTAGCTAAATACACAGATTAGACATATAAGACAGACAGGATAACACTCGCTTGCATACACACTCAAACACCAAAGGGACAGAAATGGTCTGGGAAATAAACTCTAACCAAGTTGAGCTTAGAACAACTAAGGAGCTCACAACTAAAGTCTATACAGATTCATTCCTATCTGTGGTCTGCATGAAGGTTTCACTGGCAACTCCCCAAGCAGACAACCAGGAATTTAAAGGAAACCAATCAACAAATAATCAATTGCAGCCAGGAGAAACTGCACCCAGTCCCAGCACCGAGCACAGACAGAATTAACTCCCTAGCTGCCAAACACAAAGAAACAGCAGCTCAGCTGTGAGAAGTCAAAATGTGCAACCGCGACGATCTTCGTGGCAATGCACACATGACAGTACCCCCCCTTCTACGAGGGGCCTCCGGACCCTCAGGGCCAGGCCTGCCCGGGTGAGTTCTGTGGAAGGTCCGAACCAAACGATCTGCGTTAACATCAGACGCAGGGACCCACGTCCTCTCCTCTGGACCATACCCCTTCCAATGCACCAAGTACTGAAGGGACCGGCGATTCAGACGTGAGTCAATGATCTTTGATACTTGAAATTCCAAGTTACCATTGACCAACACAGGAGGAGGAGGTAGAGGTGACGGTATGACTGGTGCCACATACCTTTTAAGTAATGACTTGTGGAACACATTATGAATTTTAAACGTAGGAGGGAGGTCCAGACGAAATGCCACAGGATTAATTATGGAACTGATCCTGTACGGCCCGATGAATCTGGGACCCAGTTTCCAGGAGGGCACTTTAAGTTTTATATTCCTGGTAGACAACCATACCAGATCGTTCACATTCAGATCTGGACCAGAAACTCTCCTCCTATCAGCCATACGTTTGTAACGGTTCCCCATCGCACTCAGATTATTCAATACACCTCTCCACACAGAAGCAAGTGACGACGAGAAACGCTCCTCCTCAGGAACCCCAGAAGGGCCCCCCCCATTGAAAGTACAAAACTGGGGATGAAAACCATATGCCCCAAAAAACGGGGACTTACCAGTGGACTCGCTCCCCTGTTGTTAAGAGCGAACTCTGCCAGAGGCAAGAAAGAAGACCAGTCCTTTTGGTTCTCTGAGACAAAACACCGGAGATATGTCTCTAAGCTCTGATTCAGACGCTCTGTCTGACCATTGGTCTGCGGATGAAAAGCCGAGGAAAATGACAATTGCATCCCCCGACGTAAACAAAATGCCCTCCAAAATTTGGACACAAACTGAGACCCCTATCTGACACCACATCAGAAGGCAACCCATGAAGTCTAACGATCTCCCTAATGAACACCTGCGCCAGAGTTTTAGCATTAGGGAGTGCAGGAAGAGCAACGAAATGTGCCATCTTACTGAACCTGTCAACAACCACCAGTATGACAGTATTCCCTGACGACGGAGGAAGGTCCGTAATGAAGTCCATAGATAAATGAGTCCATGGACGCTCCGGAAGTTTCAAGGGTAAAAGGGTCCCAGACGGACGGGTATGAGGGGTTTTAGAGCGAGCACACACCCCACATGACGCGACAAAAGTTATAACATCTTTATTAGCATTAGACCACCAAAACCGGCGAGAAAGGAGATCTAAAGTAGCCTTACTCCCTGGATGTCCTGCTAGAGCAGAATTATGATGTGCCTCAATAACCTTTTGTCTCAACAGATTTGGGACAAACAGTCTCCCTGGAGGTCCTGCAGGGGCGTCCCCCTGAGCCTCTAACACCTCCTCCTCAAGCTCAGAAAATACAGCCGACACTACCACCCCCTCCTGAAGGATAGGACTCGGGTCATCTGTTTTCCCGGCCCCTGGGAAACTGCGAGACAAGGCATCAGCCTTTACATTCTTAGACCCCGGGCGATAAGTGACGACAAAATTAAACCTGGTAAAAAACAACGACCATCGAGCTTGTCTGGAATTCAGACGCTTAGCGGATTCCAAATACAACAGGTTCTTGTGATCAGTAATAACGGTAACCGGGTGGACTGCCCCCTCCAAAAAGTGACGCCATTCTTCAAAAGCTAACTTAATGGCCAAAAGTTCCCTATTGCCGATATCATAATTCCTTTCGGCGGACGACAATTTCTTAGAAAAGAAAGCGCACGGATGCCATTTACCAGGGGACGGACCCTGGGACAATATAGCACCCACCCCTACGTCAGACGCATCCACCTCCACAATGAACGGCTGAGATGCATCTGGTTGGATGAGAAAGGGTGCCGAAGCAAAACATTTCTTCAAAGAGGAAAAGGCTTGGCAAGCTTTGTCCGACCATTTAGAAAAATCCGTCCCTTTTCTTGTCATGTCAGTGAGAGGTTTGACGACAGATGAGAAATTACAAATAAATTTCCGGTAGTAGTTAGCAAACCCCAAAAAACGCTGCAGAGCCTTAAGATCCCCTGGCTGATCCCATTCAAGCACTGCTCTCACCTTTTCAGGGTCCATACGGAAACCGAGGCTGACACCAAAAAACCCAAAAACTGAAGTTCCTGTACGGCAAATACACACTTCTCCAGTTTGGTGTATAATTTATTGTCTCGCAAGATCTGCAACACCTGTCTCACATGCTCCTGATGAGACACAAGATCTGGCGAGTAAATTAAAATGTCGTCCAAATATACAACCACAAACAGCCCCACAAGGTGACGAAAAATGTCATTAACAAAATGTTGGAATACTGCTGGTGCAGTAGTCAGACCAAAAGGCATGACTAGGTTCTCATAATGTCCCTCCGGCGTGTTAAACGCCGTTTTCCACTCATCCCCCTCTTTTATCCTAATCAGATTATACGCCCCCCTGAGATCCAATTTAGAAAACCATTTGGCGCCAACAATTTGATTGAAGAGATCAGGAATAAGAGGGAGTGGATACGGATCTCGAACAGTAATCGATTAAGTTCGCGGAAATCCAAGCAAGGGCGTAGGCCTCCATCTTTCTTCTTCACAAAGAAGAACCCCGCGGCTACTGGGGAAGATGAAGGTCTAATATGCCCTTTGGCCAGACTTTCAGAAATATAATCTTTCATAGCCTGCCTCTCAGGACCAGAAAGATTATACAACCTAGCTTTAGGCAACTTAGCATCAGGAAGGAGATTAATAGAGCAGTCATACACGCGATGAGGAGGCAACTCCTGACACCCCTCCTCAGAGAAAACATCCCCAAAATCCTCCAAAAAAGGAGGCAATGTACTAGGCACGACCGCACTGATGACTGTGTTCATGCAGTTGCTTTTGCAAAACTCACCCCATTGGCTTATTTCTCTGGACTGCCAATTAATCACAGGGTTATGTTTAACCAACCAAGGAAGTCCCAACACAATGGGAGTAGGTAGACCCTCCAACACATAACAAGATAATTGTTCCCTATGTATTGCCCCTACCCGAAGGTCAATGTTATGAACCTCATGAACAAAGCTACCTTGGCCGAGAGGCCTGGCGTCAATGGAGAATATAGGGATCGGTTTGACCAATACTCTCAGATGCATACCTTGAGCCTGAGCAAACTGAGCGTCAACCAGATTAGCCCCGGAACCACTATCAAGAAGAACAGACAATCTCTCCACTCTCGTACCAACTACCACCTCCACTGGTACAAGGAACTGAGAAGAACTGGCGGATGAAATACATACTCCCAGGTTGTCGTCCACCACACAACCTGGGATTAACAGTTTTCCGGCGACTTTTGGCTCAACAAGGCACGGGATGGACATTCTCCAACAAAATGTCCCTCTTTCCCGCAGAAAAAACATCTTCTAGTCCTGCGGCGTACCGCCAATCCCCTCCTACGAAATGATGTCCCTCCCAACTGCATAGGCTCATCCGAACAGACAAGGGGAACCTCAACATAAGGGACTTTAGTGGTAGGTGGAGAAACAACAGGGAGTGGGGTTACCTCACCCTCTCCCGAAGCCGTCTATCAGTACGGATAGCTAAGGCCATAGCAGCCTCCAGAGAAGGAGGAGACTCATACTGAGCCAAAACGTCTTTTAATTTATCAGAAAGCCCATGACAAAACTGGCTCCTAAGAGCTGGGTCATTCCACTGAGTATCCGTGGCCCATCTACGAAACTCAGAAGCAAATTCCTCCGCAGGACGATCTCCCTGCTGTATCTTACGTAATTTTGTCTCAGCAAGAGAGACCCGATCTGGGTCATCATATACCAATCCCAGGGCAGTAAAAAATTGATCCACAGACAGTAGAGCCGGGGATCCCGGAGGAAGGGAAAATGCCCAGGATTGAGGGTCCCCTTGCAGAAGTGAGATAACAATTCCCACTCTCTGCTCCTCACTCCCTGATGATCGAGGCCGAAGCCGAAAATACAATTTACATGCCTCCCGGAAGGTGAAAAATTTGTCTCGCCCACCAGTGAACCTGTCCGGGAGAGCAACCTTAGGTTCAACTCTGGTTTGCTCCAGGGGAGACAAAACTTTGGACTTAATGTCCGTCAGCTCCATGGATAATCCCGGCAACTGCAGAGCCAGCTGGGCTACTGGATCCATGGTAACTGAAGATAATTTTTAGGGCCAGTGAAAATGTCACGCTGTCTAATGATATGTATACAATGTCAGTAAACTATTAATACAGGAACAACACTCTATACAACAACTAGTATAGCAACATCAGCATGTAAGTATAGAATAGATTTACCTGACACGATATCTGCTGAACTCAGGGTTAATCTTGAGGACTTGATGAGCTGAAACAGGAAAGAGGTGGACCGGGATCTAACCTGACCCTAAACTGAGGTCCTAACTAATCCCTCACCTTGGAGGTACTGATAATGGTTCAGAGGTCCAAGTCACCAACCTAACCCTGTCTCCTATCAGACCCTGAACCCTGTAATCAGTCCTAAGAAGGATCCTGACTACCACCAAAGGGATATGGGCTGATCTTAGCTAAATACACAGATTAGACATATAAGACAGACAGGATAACACTCGCTTGCATACACACTCAAACACCAAAGGGACAGAAATGGTCTGGGAAATAAACTCTAACCAAGTTGAGCTTAGAACAACTAAGGAGCTCACAACTAAAGTCTATACAGATTCATTCCTATCTGTGGTCTGCATGAAGGTTTCACTGGCAACTCCCCAAGCAGACAACCAGGAATTTAAAGGAAACCAATCAACAAATAATCAATTGCAGCCGGGAGAAACTGCACCCAGTCCCAGCACCGAGCACAGACAGAATTAACTCCCTAGCTGCCAAACACAAAGAAACAGCAGTTCAGCTGTGAGAAGTCAAAATGTGCAACCGCGACGATCTTCGTGGCAATGCACACATGACAACCTCTAAGTGCGTTTCACTGCCTTACCTGTGCTTTCGTCAGGAGATAACTAGATGAGTGTATTGGAGTGTTGTATAGTGTGGACACTTGATTGTAAATTACCTGCCGTGTGCTGAGACGCTTCTGGAGCGCCCGCCAGGGCAGTGGGGATACTCGGTACGGGCCGCTTCTTAAAGAGGCAGTGTCACAACAGCAGTGACCCAGTCCGTGGCCCAATAAAAGAGGTGACGATGAAAAGGGATAATAGAGAGTTTGTAATAAAGTGTTTGTGACTCCATCTGTGGTATTCGTCAATAAAGATGTTACCGGACGCTGCAGATTCAGTCCACTGGGACAGTTGTTGATGCAGCAGAGTTGGTTCAGCTCTTTACAGGCAGAGCTATGCCCCAGGGCAGTTAGAATATTAAATGGGATGTTAGTGGTGAGTGTGATGCAGAGCATGTGATGCAGGAAAGATTCAGAAGACACAGCAGAGTGCAGTTTCCTTTACCTTTTACTGAGCAGTGCAGGTACAGTCCGTGGCTCAGGTTACAGAGGGTTCTGGAGCCGGTCAGCCTGAAAGCAATTTAGGAATCTCCTTAGTCAGGTGGGTTGTGAGTCCTTCTCTCTAGTGCTATTCTCTGAGGTCCTTGCTGCTGTAACTCCATTCAAGTTCCTCTCTCTGTCTGCTAATTAGAAAGAACTCCACTCGCACGTCAGGCAGCTGTAGCCTACTTCAGGGATCGCTTCTGTCTGGCATTCCTGGCTCACACGTGCTGCTGTGTCATTGAGTATCAGTTGGGGACAGAGAATCTGTGGTCTTCTGCCTTCCGGATTCTACTGGTGGGGCTTTAGTACCCACACAGCCTCGGGCTCCGGTCCCCGGTCTCTGGCGCTAAAGCCTGGGGTGAGCTCAGCTACATCTCCTAACCCCAGGATCTCTCCACACGTCCTCTCTCAACCATTGTTCAGGCTCTAACTCTTTACTAACTTTCACCTTCTGACCAGAGAAAGCAGCTCCCCTGAAGGCGGGTTAGAGCTCCCTCTGCTAGCCTGGAGCAGGAACTTTGTTGTATGGTCACATGCCCCGGCGACGCGCCACATAATGAGAGCCCTGTCTCACAACAACAGGGCAGCACATGCGTGGTGCACGCTCCCGGCTGGCAATATAAATCAAATTTAAAAATAGAGACACATGCGTTTTTTCAATAGATATTCATAAAGAATTAATTAACTGCAAAGACCTGATTAGAAACCAGCAAACTAGATGCTGAAAGAAAAAAGTGAACTGTAAGAGTGAATCAGTGCATGTTACAAATAATACCTTATCTACACTTTTAGCCGTCCCCTATATGGAACAGATTTACATTTTATAGAAAGTAAATTATTATTGTTTGAAGTGTCAAGTGAAATAGAATTTGAGACTAATTTGCAATATACTACAAAATGCCCTTATAAGCTGTAACCATGAAAAAACATATAAATAAAATAGTACAAAAGAAAAAGAGCATGAAAATGTGATAATAGTGCACATCCTTGATTTCAGCTAATAAAATGTAACCATACTAAGATGACCGAATATGCTTTGCTATTCAGGATATCTCACTCAAAATCTCATATAATAAATTTAGCCAATTAAGCTTTTCTCCCGGTACATATAAACACATAGTCATCAATACTACACAATATGAATAATCTGCATAGTCGAAACATATTCTGAATGATTTTCAATTCCAGGGCTCCAAAACATGCATCCAAGGCGGAGAACCCATCCAACTTGGAACAAACACAGATTTCAATACCATGGCAAAGCACTATGAAAACAAGAAATGAGTGCCATATATAGTCGAGTATAAGCCGATCCGAGTATAAGCCGAGGCCACTAATTTTGCCACAAAAAACTGGGAAAACTTATTGACTCAAGTATAAGCCTAGGGTGGGAAATGCAGCAGCTACTGGTAAATTTCAAAAATAAAAATAGATACCAATAAAAGTAAAATTAATTGAGACATCAGTAGGTTAAATGTTTTTGAATATCCATGTTGAATCAGGAACTCCATATAAATGCTCCATAAAGTTCATGATGGGCCCCATAAGATGCTCCATACAAAAAATATGCCTCATATAATTCTGCACAAAGGTTAATAATGGCCCTATAAGATGCTCCATATTAAAATATGCCCCATATAATGCTGCATAAAAGGTTAAGGATGGCCCCATAAGATGCTCCATAGACATATATGCCCCATATGCTGCCCCTTAAGATGCTCCATAGAATAATATGCCCCATATGCTGCTCCATAAAGGTTGATGGCCCCATAAGATGCTCCATAGATATATATGCCCCATATGCTGTCCCTTAAGATGCTCCATAGAATAATATGCCCCATATGCTGCTCCATAAAGGTTGATTGCCCCGGTGCTCTATAGATATATATGCCCCATATGCTGCTGCTGCGATTAAAAAAAAAATTACATACTCACCTCTCGTCGCTGAGGACCAGGTGCCGGTGTCCTGAGCAAGCGAGGACACCGGTGTGCTATGGGGGCCAGGTGCCATGTCGCCACTGACTCAGGCCCCCGGCATTTTCGATATTCACCTGTCCCCGTTCCACCGCCGCTATGTCTTCCGGCTCTCAGCAGTGACTGTGTACAGGCAGAGGGCATGCACTAACCACGTCATTGCGCCCTCTGACCTGTACATCACAGCCAGAGGACACGGAAGACAGAGCGGCGGTGGAACGGTGACAGATGAATATCGCATGTTTCCCCCTGTCATACTCACCCCCTCCTGGAGCGGTCTCTGCACGTCTTGCTTCTCCGATGTTCTCCGGCACCGGCAGCTCCTTCCAGTGTTCAGCGGTCACATGGTACCACTCATTAAAGTAATGAATATGCGCTCCATGCCTATGGGAGTGGAGTGGCGTGTATATTCATTACTTTAGTGAATGGTACCACGTAACCGCTGAACACAGGAAGAGCTGCGGCGCTGGAGACCATCTGAGAATCAAAAAGTGCAGAGACCGCGCCAGGAGGGGGTGGGTATGATCTGACAGCCGCCAGCTACTGCAGTCCCCCTCCCACCCTACACCCTGGGACAATGACTCGAGTATAAGCCGAGAGGGGCACTTTTAGACTAAAAAAATGTGCTGAAAATCTCGGCTTATACTCGAGTATATACGGTAAGTACAGTTTATAAAAATGAAACTGAATAATGCAACAAAACCAATTTTAAAAAAAGCACCACAGAACTTAAACAAAGAGGAAAAAAGAATGAGAAAATTTGTGCTCTAGAGAAAGGATTTAAAGCTCAAATTTTCATTAAGACCTCGCAGCACAGCAGTGCCAGGAGAAAAAATCCTCATCTAATGCCCAGGTGGACTTGATATATCCCCTACACTGTTTGCGATTACAGTTGTGATAAGTTTTAAAGTGCCTGGGAATAGTTTTTAGAGTCTCCAGATTGAGAGACCTTGATGCACTAGGAATATCACTTACTAGTGCCATCAGAGGTGCCATTGGAGCACCCACCAGGGCTGTGGGGTACTCGGTACTGGGCCAGGCAGTTCTTAAAGGGGAAGTCACAGCAGCAGTGATCCGGTCTGTGGCCCTGGGCGTCCAATAAAAAGGTTAAGACAAAGTAAAAGTAAAGTAAAAGGGAATAGTTTATAGGGGATTAGTTTGTGATGCAAATGTTCAGCAATAAGATGGCCGACGCTGCGATTCAGATCCACTGGGGCAGTTGGTGACGCAGCAGAGATGTTACACCTCTCCACGGGTAGAGCTAGGCCCTAAGGCAGTTATAGGGTTAATGGTGATGTTAACGGTTATAGAACAGGGTAGGTGACGCAGTAAATTACTCTGAGGACACAGCAGGGTGCAGTCTTCACACTTTACTCACAGTTCTTAGGTAACAATCCCCAGCCGGGGTGCTGTGTCCTCCGGGTCAGTGGTCCAGCCAGCTCTCGGTAGTTTGGGGAACCCTTTGCCAGAACTCCCTTATGTTCCTTTCTCTGGTCGTCTCTCCCAGCGCTGGCTCTCTCCACTCCTGCAAGCGCCTCACACACAGTGTCCCAAGCCAGTAGCCTCAGATCCTGTCGAGCGACGTCCTCTTGGTCCCCTTGATCCTATATGGCTACCTTTTCACCGAATGTGTGTGGATTTGACTGTCGCACATACAGTTACTACAGCTTCCGGTTTGCTAGCTGAGTCTTACAGAATCTCCACTAGTCTGGGTCCCCTACTTCAACCTGGTCCTTCCTTCTCACTCTGGTCAGGCTGGATATGGGTGCCACGGGTGGACTTCTCACTTCCCTGGCCCCTAGGACCACTTCTTTCTCCAGGAGCGAGCTTCTCTCCTCACAACTGCTCCTTTCCACTTCTCACAGCTTCTCCTCCAACTCACAACTTCTCCACAGCTCCTCTCAACTCTCCCTCTCGTCTCCAACTGACTACTTTCCTACAGCTGTCACACTCCCTTCCTGCCAGAGCTGAGGGCCCCTCCCCTCTAGCCTGAGTTCATGTGATCTGTGTTGGATGCTTATGCGAGCACTGGCTAGTGCCCTCTCCTTACCAGAGAGCTAAGTACAACACCTCTGGCTGAGATGCAGTACCTTTGTGGTGACTGGACCCTCAGGGGCGCCACACCGTCATTGAGTTGAACTGAGTTAATTGGTACTGAACTCCGATGACGTTTCTGACGACACTATCAGTGAGCTTAAATGAGTTCATTGGATATGAACTTTAGCACGTCACCGCGAGACACTGAGGAGAGCAAGCACATGCAGCTCAGTGTGTCTGCTGGATGACAAGCTGTATAGTCTAACGTATCATTCAACAATTCAGCCTGCCATCTAGATGTAGCAGAGCAAGACACATAGCGGGACAATTGGATTATTATCTTCTTGGTGGACAAGTGAGGAATATGGCTGTTTATTATTTTAATTCTTTTACAGAGGACATTGGCTTCAATGGATTGGGCGTAAAGTGAGCATAACTGTTTTTGGTTAATTTACAGTAAATAAAGGAGTCTGTGTCATTTGTTCAAATAAAGGACTTTATTCTGTTATTTTTTCACAATTTGATTATCAGGTTAGTAATGGGGGTGTCTTAAAGATGCTTCTACATTACTAACCCTAGGGCTTGATGTCCCCTGACAATACAAATGTGACATCAACACCAATAATATCACCCCAGTTGCCACTGCACCAGGGTAAGTGGGAAGAGTGAGGCTAAGTGCCACACTTGGTGCATCCATTTCTGAGGCGGCTGAGAGCTGATGTGTAGAGATGGGCCACCCCGAACAGTAAAGTTCGGCGTCCGTACCGAACACCTACTGTTCGGTCATGGACACTGAACACAGACTTAACCAGGAAGTTTATGTTACTGTTCGGGTTCGGCTGCCCGAACACCGGGTGTTTGTTGCTCTCGTCCATTTTCTTCGCAGATGAGTATGAGCTCTAAAAGTGTAGATCAAGAGTACTATTTGTAACATGCACTGGTTCACTCATACAGTGCACTTTTTTCATTCAGTGTCTAGTTTGCTGGTTTCTAATCAGGCCTTTGCAGTTAACTAATTCTTTATGAATACCTATTGAAAAAAATGCATGTCTCTATTTTTAAATTTGATGTTTTTATTTGGTGATATATCTGGGAATTGATCCAGAGTTGTAGTGGTGTACTCTTTATGAATAATAATATAACCATCTAGTAGTCCCCAATTACCTTGATATCTATTGCCAGACGGGAGCGTGCACCGCACAGGCGCTGCCCTGTGGTTGTGGGGCAGTGCTCTCATTATGTGGCACATCTCCGGCTGGCCATGTCACATGTCTTGTTATGTGCCCGTGTGATGCACATGAGCGCCGGCACCTCAGTGACATGGCAAGATGGTGAGGACGTGCCGCAAAACACCACAAGTAATTTACAATCATATTATATAATACTGCATTACATGCACCTGGTTACCTCCTGATGAAACTGCAAGTAAAGTTAAATGCGCGTCAAGGTGTGCAGCCTCCATCTCCTCTGATTATAACCACAGGTAACAAAATATTTATTAACTACGGATATTTTATTCTGTTACCATAGTGTTACACTGATTGTTTTGAGGCAATGGGTTTCTGTGAAGACTATTGTAGTCATGGATTCATTCCTGCCTTTGTATATGTTCTGTAATGTATATAGTCATATGCCCATGCTGTTTAAAAATCTTTTGATGTACACAGTGGTATTTGCATAGGCATACTAGCTTTATAGACATTTTAGCTATACCCATTATATTCTATGTTCATTCTAGGGTGCACATTTTTCTTGTGCTTCTGTTCATTAATTAATTATAATTCATTTGTATATACTGGGTTGACCTGTTGGAGGGTCACCTTTCTTTGTTTGTATTAATTTGCCGTAGAAAACTGTCTACCGTATATACTCGAGGATAAGCCGACCCGAGTATAAGCCGAGGCCCCTAATTTTGCCACGGAAAACTGGGTAAGCTTATTGACTCGAGTATAAGCCGGGTGTATAAACCGCCATCCTGCTGTGCTCCCCCCGTCCTGCTCCATGCTCCCCCATCCTGCTCTGTGCTCCCCATTCTCCTCTGTGCTCCCCCCTTCCTGCTCCATCCTCCGCTGTGCTCCCCCCTTCCTGCTCCGTTCTCCTCTGTGCTCCCCCTCCTGCTCCGTCCTCCTCTGTGCTACCCCCTTCCTGTTCCGTCCTCCTGTGCCCCCAGTCCTGCTCCGTGCTCCTATGTGCTTTCCATCCTCCCCCTCGTCCTGCTCCGTGCTCTCCATCCTCCCCACGTCCTGCTCTGTGCTCCTCTGTGCTTTCCATCCTCCCCCTCATCCTGCTCCGTGCTCCTTGTCATCCTCCATGCTCCCCCCATCCTCCTCCATAATACTCACCCTCCCCGTGCCATCGCTGAACGTCCTGGCAATCCTGCGTCGTACCCGGCTTCCTGCAGCTCTCCTGTGCTGAGCGGTGATGTAATACCGCTCATTAAGGCCATAAATATGGATGCCACGCCTATGGGAGTATATACGGTAATTGAATACATAGCACTACTGTCTCAAGCATGCCAACAAATTAGGCAATGTATTATGGTGCCTATCTACGTGTTTATCTCCACTGTTTCACACTGCTCTATGCGTCTAATTCAGCTCCATGGTTCCAAGCTGTTCCATGTGCCATCTATCTATTCAGCCCCAGTTTCCATGCTGTACCATCCAGGAAATCGAGTTCTACTAATTTACCCTGCAAGTCCATCTCTGCTGTTCCACATGGCCTGTAGCTTATCAATCTCCAGTATATTTTGCTGCATCAACATGTCTAGTCTGGAGTTGGGAAGAAATGTTGTCTCTAATATAGGGCAAATAACAGCATGTGGTTTTGTGTTTCTCTCAATCATCATCAGTCCTACTGAAAGCAGCAGACCACACAGCTGCAATAGGGCTGCTCCATCCCATTGAGCATCTCATTTTCAATAGTATCTGTATCAGTAATTTTGAAGGGGAATTGACTGTCAATCTGGGGCTATAATACTGTGTGAGTAGACAATATTGGGGACATTGTACTGTAAAGGGATCATGAAAATGAGTTTTGTAGTGGGTGGAATGCTAAGGCACTTCATTAGTTGAACTATTTCTGTGTTCAAGTCACATTGAGTGTCCATCTCTCTGTCTTTAACGAGGACCTGTTAGCAGGGAATTGGAATGAAAAGCAATACTTGGCTGTAATGGCACTGTAATACAGAATAAATTGATATCTTCTTTGATACCGCTTTGTAGTTCGTATACGAGTATAATCACAGTTGACATGTTATGCTGCTTAGTTTCTAGTGCTGGACTGTGAACTAGGCCTTCTCCTCCCTGTTGTTGCATTCCCCGACCTATCGGTCTGCCTCCTGTCTGTGATTGACTGATCATTGATTTTTCAGTGATCTGCCTTCTATGTTTAAATCTCACACCCGTCAGCATACACATATTGATTTCTCGGCTAAATGATGTCTTTTAAAGATGACTGTACATGTACCACTCACAGTAATGATGGCACAAGTTTATTACAGCCCACCTGGGAACTCACTTTTTGCATGCAGGAGTGGCCAGAGAGGTGAGCGTAGAGTTTTTTTTGTTTTTTAACATTTTGCTGGCCCTCTATGGTTCAATAAAATGGCAGTCAACTGGCCTCCATTTTGCTGAATTTGTGCAGAGTAAATTTAAACTTAATTCAATTTCACTTGAATAAATTCACCAATATCTGGTATTTATTAGTTTTACACCAGATCACATTACATGTGTTTAATGTACAGTTAAAGTAATTGACTCACTGGTGATGTGTTTGTGGTTATGTACAGTACTTTCCCTTTTCTCTTCTATTTGGCCCAGACCACAATAAGCACCTCTTTCATGTATAACTCATCTCAGCAGAACTTAGCACAGGCATTTTTGGCTTATCACTTTAAACACACCTCCTCACATTCCCCGATCTCAATACAAACTACAGAGTGGTGTTAACAATGCCTTACACAGTAATAATACCCCTTCTGCACCCTGCACTGTAATGTAACCTTATTTTGTGCTCAGCACAAATAAGAGTAATAGGATCCTCACTGTGCCTCCACATGGCAAAAATGCCCATCCTCTGTGCTTCCTCATAGTATTAAGGCTCCACCTCAGCCTCTTTATGTAGACCTTCTATTGTAATAATGTGACCTTATGATTTCTTATAATAATAATGTCCTCCTTTGCCTCCTTATAATAATTCCCCCAAGGGCTCCAATCCCAGCACATCTCTGTTTATTCAGGACAGACTGGGAAGAACTTGCATTAAAATGGCAAAAGCTGCTTAATTTTTGGGCACTTTCGAGTTGCGTAAAAATTTTGTAGCTTTTCAAAGCAATTATGCCACAATTCTGCCTAAATTGCTTTGATGATTCGAGGTTATGAATTTAAATGTTGTTTGCGCCCCAGTCATTGATGCAATCTCTGCACAATATAGAGGGATTCGAGTGAAAGGGTTGCGTCAGCTCCTAGCTGCTTGAAAAGGCTTTCATATAGAGAACACAGCTGTACAGAGACCAGAGGTTCAAATTGTTAGCCGAATGATATCAATATGACTGCCAAGAAGAAGCTGAGATACATGTGTTAGATCTTTCATCTGGAAGTCTATCATACTCTAAAGTTTGCTACAGATTACTTGATGGCAACCAAAGTTTACAAAAGAGCATCCACATCTTATGGCCTTTGTGTGCATGGTCATATGCTCCGAATGCTTTCAGCCACACATACTGTGGGCTAATTAGTTATCCATCTGATATCTGTGACATCTAATGTCACACACAAACTGGACCTTGCAAACTATACTTGTAAGAAAAATAATAAATCTGAAATACATAAAATATATTTTGTTTTTAAATATATTTTGCTTTTTTACTTCCCTGTGCTTAATTTTTCATTGCAAACGAAAGTCAATTAATACACAAAGGTCCATTTAAAATACTGCATAAAATCGGGACAGAAATATTCCTGCTGCTTCCTGCAACGAACGAAGGGGTCGATCATCACTTTATAATGAGAGAAAATGAAAAAGCAGGTATGCAACAGCTGTGACTGAAGAGCAAATACACACAAAGGAAAGTCAAGACTGAGAAGCATCATGTAAGCTGTGTACATGTAGGTTCTTCTGAAAGACAGCATGGGTCTTTACATCATTCCAATAATTTAATTTTTAATTCCCAAGAGAACAACCACTATCATTGTGATATAAGTAATTTTTCATTGCAATAATAGGCGTTGTCCACTTTGGAATTAAAAATAAAATTGTCTAAATTACACTTCCTGGGTCCACTTGACATATAGGAAATTACAGCTCAGCCAATCACTGAATGCAGTGGTGACCTATTCAACCAGTAATTTACTGCAACTGCTCATATGTCATTGTTTCAGGACGTCATAGCTGAAGCAGAAGGTATAGATCAGCAGGGAACCTGAGAGCATCAAAATGGGAGCACCAAAAGTTTTATAATATGTCACTTTTGTGTGTCATTCTGAAGATTTTTAAGAAGAAAAATTCTAATGGGATGTCATCTTATTGTTTATTTTTTTTTGCATTTTACCTGTTTGGTATGCCAACACAGATCCCTTCCTTCTTTTCATTATGGCTGTGCTCACTAGCGGGATCGGCACATACTAGTGATTATACCAACTCCAACCTCAGTTCGACACAAGCTAGCTGGATGAGGTTGAGCCTGTTCACCACCATGAGATTTTACATCCTCTATTAGTTAAAATGAGTCCACCTTAACTTGTCTGCAACTTTCACCTGACTCCTAAACCACAAAGCTGTGACGATTTATAAATTCCAAGACAAATATGACACTTTCAGCCATTTTTTATTTTTTTTAATTTATTTATTTTTATAAATCACTTTAGTAAACTTATATAGTAGATGCATTAAAGGGAACCTGTCAGCAGGATTGTGCACAGTAACCTACCGACAGTATCAGGCTGGTGCCGTTATACTGATTAAAGTGATACCTTGGTTGATGAAAACCGTCTTGTGGTTGTTGTTTAAACTTTATTTTCAGTTTTGAGTTAATGAGATTCTTGTACTTCAGGACGGCCTGTGAGGGGGGTCTTCATGTGGTGCTCTGATTAGGTATTCATCAGTATGGTTTACATAATGAATATAATATATGAATATTGAAAAAAAATCACCTTCGGCAGGTGCCGACACCTGCGCTGCAGCATGATTGTATCAATAATGTGTATTTATTTAGTTTTTTTATAGTATACATAAATGTAAAAAAAAGCCAGTGCAGTAAGCAGGTGCCAGGGGTGCCATTTGCTAGAGAAAAAAAATTGACTCCCCAAGATGACACCGCCGGTGCCTGCGCAGTAGCAGCTATCGGATCACCGATAGTTGCTACTGCGCAGGCAGCGCCATCTTGCTAGAGGAAAAAAAATTGTCTCCACTAAGATGACGCCAGCTGCACCTGCGCAGTAGAATCTACCGGAGATGCTACTGCGCAAGTGCCCATGGCGCCATCTTGGCGGAGTAAATTTTTTCTCTCTAGCAAGATGGCACGGCCGGTGCCATTTACAGACTGATTTTTTTTTTCTTTTTAAATTTATGTATACCATCAAAAACAATAATTAAATACAAATTACAGATGTGATTATGATGCAGCGCAGGAGCTGCTGCAGGCCCTTGCCTGCAGAAGGTGATTAAAAAAATATATAATATTCATTATATAAACTAGGGGGCAGGTCACTAAGGGATCAGGGACCTGTCAGAAGCCATACCGGTGAATAAACAACAAGATGGATTTCATCAACAAAGGTATCATTTTAATCAGTATAACGGAGCTAACTTGACAATGTATGTAGGTTACTGAGCACAATGGTGCTGACAAGTTCCCTTTAAGGTGACTAAACTTGGCAAAAATCTGACTCACAAAGAGTCATCCTATAGCGCTCAGGAGAGGAAAAACCCTATGCGGAGGAAACCTCTAAGGAACCATGGCTGAAGGATTGTCGTTCCCTTGGGCTTAGACTCGGTTAATGCTAATGTTAACTCTTTATAGCTATCATAAAATTGGACATGGTATAACTTACGTATAACAAGGTATAACTTACTTCCTCGATATAAGCCCCACCGTCCTCACAGTAACACACCAGGCACAGACATACTGCGCTCTGTCCTCTTAAAGAAACATCACTGTTGCTTAAAGTCTACGCTACTATACAAACAATGCTGTAGGAGTTAAAGGTGTACCCCTCCCAAAGTCATGTCCTTACCTGCTTAGTGCTCCGAGGTTTCTCAAATTTTGACCATTATATGACTTGTATTTTCACCTGCACAGACTCTATCTCAATCTGTTAATTTGCAATTGACTAAACTGGGGGGGGGGGGGGAGACTACTATAAATTAAGAATATAATAGAAGGTGTAACCTGACACCTCAGTATGCTGCCAGTCCATGTTATCTTGAGCAAGATGTAGTTGAGTTGTTCTGTTAGACAATGAATTCAGGAGGCAGGTGTAGGGAAGTGTTTTTTTAGTGGGAAAGGAGGCAGAAGTCACAGATAAGATGTAATGCAAACTTTATTGCAATCCCTTAAAATATTGATTCATACTAAGTTAGTTGAAATTACAGTTCTCATATAAAGCCGAATAATCACAATAATTAATTTTTCTCATATCTTATCAGCTTGCCAGTCATCACCCTACCAAAAAGCAGAACACTTGTTTGCTGGGTGATTGGATCATTCATGCTGGCATTAAAATCATCATTATCAGCAGCATAAGACTGTATTCATGATCATTTTGTGTGCACAGAATTCTGTTCAGCCTGTCTAAATTGGCCGTTAAACAGTCGCTCAGCTTGTATACAGCCAATTGGCAGTTGCTTAATGTCTATGGTCTGCAAGTGTAAATACTGCTTTTGGTGTCTAATCAAATACGCTTCAAAGATTACTCTCTCTCTCTCTTCTCTCTCTCTCTCTCTCTCTCTATATATATATATATATATATGTATATATTTATATTATATATATATACACATATCACAATACAGACCAAAAGTTTGGACGCACCTTCTCATTCAAAGATTTTTCTGTATTTTCATGACTATGAAATTGTACATTCACACTGGAGACATCAAAACTATGAATTAACACATGTGGAATTATATACTTAACAAAAAAGTGTGAAACAACTGAAAATATGTCACCGGAAATGTTTTTCACTTCGCAGGTGTGCCCTGTCAGGTTTAATAAGTGTGATTTCTTGCCTTGTAAATGGGGTTGGGGCCATCACTTGTGTTGTGCAGAAGTCTGGTGGATACACAGCTGATAGTCCTACTGAATAGACTGTTAGCTGCTTTTTTCTTGCCATAATACACATTCTAAGTAAAGAAAAATGAGTGGCCATCATTACTTTAAGAAATGAAGGTCAGTCAGTCCGAAAAATTGGGAAAACTTTGAAAGTGTCCCCAAGTGCAGTTGCAAAAACCATCAAGCGCTACAAAGAAACTGGCTCACATGAGGACCACCCCAGAAAAGGAAGACCAAGAGTCATCTCTGCTTCTGAGGATGTTTATCCGAGTCACCAGCCTCAGAAATCGCATGTTAACAGCAGCTCAGATTAGAGACCAGGTCAATGCCACACTGAGTTCTAGCAGCAGACACATCTCTACAGCAACTGTTAAGAGGAGACTTTGTGCAGCAGGCCTTCATGGTAAAATAACTGCTAGGAAACCACTGCTAAGGACAGGCAACAAGCAGAAGAGACTTGTTTGGGCTAAAATACACAAGGAATGGACATTAGACCAGTCAAAATCTGAGCTTTGGTCTGACAAGTCCAAATTTGAAATCTTTGGTTCCAACCACAGTGTCTTTGTGCGACGCAGAAAAGGTGAACGGATGGACTCTACATGCCTAGTTCCCACCGTGAAGCATGGAGGAGGTGGTGTGATGGTGTGGGGTGCTTTGCTGGTGACATTGTTGGGGATTTATTCAAAATTGAAGGCATACTGAACCAGCATGGCTACCACAGCATCTTGTAGTGGCATGCAATTCCTTCCGGTTTGCGTTTAGTTGGACCATCATTTATTTTTCAACAGGACAATGACCCCAAACACACCTCCAGGCTGTGTAAGGGCTATTTGAACAAGAAGGAGAGTGATGAAGTGCTACGCCAGATGACCTGGCCTCCACAGTCACCAGACCTGAACCCAATCGAGATGGTTTGGGGTGAGCTGGACCGCAGAGTGAAGGCAAAAGGGCCAACAAGTGCTAAGCATCTCTGGGAACTCCTTCAAGACTGTTGGAAGACCATTTCCGGTGACTACCTCTTGAAGCTCATCTAGAGAATGCCAAGAGTGTGCAAAGCAGTCATCAAAGCAAAAGGTGGCTACTTTGAAGAACCTAGAATATAAGACATATTTTCAGTTGTTTCACACTTTTTTGTTAAGTATATAATTCCACATGTGTTAATTCATAGTTTTGATGCCTTCAGTGTGAATGTACAATTTTCTTAGTCATGAAAATACATTTATATAATTTATACAATGTGATTTTCTGGACTTTATTTTTGATATTCTATCTCTCAATATTAAAATTAACCTACCCTTAAAATTATAGACTGTTCATGTCTTTGTCACTGAGCAAACTTACAAAATCAGCTAGGGTTCAAATACTTATTTCCCCACTGTATCTATACAGTAGCGCCTGAACGTTCTCTGACTACTTTTATCTGGTTAATGTGATGCTATTTTCCTGGTTATGAATTGAAAGTGCATGAAGTTGTCATCAGGCAAGACCTTAATTGTAAAGAAAATGCTTTGGAATATATATTCGGAATATATACTTTTGCATATACTGTTTATTGATCACAACATAGCCATAACATAACCTTTTGCTTTAATTACTGAACCATACTGACTGGGCATTGAAGTCACTAGGATATTCAAGACATCCTGAGGGATCTTGCTCCATTCCATTTGCAAATCTGCAAACAATTCATCTTTATTGCTATGAGTACGGGCCCCAACTCATCACCCTAACTCATCCCAAAAGTGCTCTGTAGGGTTTAAATCAGGTGATTGGCTTGGCCGTTGCAACATTTTTCTTTACTAACCATTTTTTACTAAATTGGATATGTGCTTAGGATCATTGTTTTGCTGTAATTTCTAGCCCCTGCCTACTTTGGTTTTAACATGTGGCTGCATTACAATCTCCAGAATATTCTTGTACATGGTAGCATTCATATTTTCATCAATTCCATGCAGAGATCAAATGGCAGATGTAGAAAGCAGCCCCAAACCATGACTTTGCCACCACCATGATTCACTGCAGGTATTTGGTACCTTACAACATTACGTTTTCCAATTGGGCGGTATTGATAGTGCTTGCCATCACTACCAAACATACTGAACTTGGATTCATCCAACCAAAACACCTTAAACCAATCTGTCTCTTTTCATTGTGTTCTTTGGCAAACTCAATTTGGACTTTCCGATTCTTTGCAGAGATGAAAGATTTCTTGACTGGAACTCGTGCATTCAACCCTACAGCTCTTAGCCATCACAGCACAGTTTGGCGACTCACTTTGACCCCATCACATCAGATACTGACTTTTACTTAATAATGTGATCAAATTTAGAGGAGGTTTACTGTGATTGTCCACTTTTAGGTGTTCCATAATCTTCTTTTTCTTTCTTTATTATATGTGACACTGACTCTGAGAGCAGTTAAATTCCTTAGCTAACATTTTTTTATCTTTTGCCTGATTTCACTTTTAGAGTAATAAGCTTCCTTACATCAGGAGATAAATTTGATTTTGTCTTTGCCATGTTTTAACTGAAAAACACACACACACACAAAAATTGACAAAATTCTTCTACCCAAGACAAAATATGCAAAACATTTGACCCAGCAAATATTGAAAAGTAACATATAAAGGGATAAAACAATGTCAAACACAATTTTCATCCTTATAGCTGACAACCATTGGTTTCCGGTTTACTAAAATCACCAGGAAAATGGCATCACAACACTCAAACAGAAGTAATCACAACACAATACCAGACCCCAATCAGAGGACAATAAAACATTCACACTCCTTATCTATGAATTATTACAATATTTATGTTCATCCCTCTCCCATAATGGCAATTCTGCTTCACGTCACTTGTCTTATCTACTGCGTTATTTCTGTGCTGCTTTGTGCATAAATATGTGACTCTTCAGATTTTGTATTAGTCTTTGCCTGATGAAGAGACCTGAGTAGTATCGAAAGCTTGCATTTTGTTACCATCTTTTCAGTTAGCCATTAAAAGGTATCAACCACTGAGGACTCTCAATTCTAAATATTGTTTAAAAAAAAACCTTTTGGTCGCTACTAGAGATGAGCGAGTTTGCCTCCGGGATGGCCGAGTCGGGTTTCCGTCGGCTCGACTTTTCCAAAAGTCGAGTCAAACGAAGTCGGCCGACTATCAGCCGGGTTTCGTCAAGAGTCTGAGACCCGACCCCAATGCAAGTCAATGGGGAATAAAAGTCGGCAGGGAGTGGAGGACAGTAAACACACCTACAGTGCCCATTTCAAAGCCAACGACATCAATTCTTATTACTTGGCAATCTTAATTTACTTTATAATAATAGTAACGCATTGAAAACTAGGGGTTATTTGGCTAAAGTTGTGGGGGGGCAGGGCTGGCTCCAGGTTTTCATGGACCCCGGGCGAAAGAGTCTCAGTGGGCCCCTTTAACACATACCACAATTCATGATGCTCCGATACGGCAGAGAAATATAGGTATAGTACAATTACAAATACTTCACTTCTTACATTATATGAGTGATATCTATTGTAAATTCTACAATAGGTCAAAAAACGGACAGTATAGTCCTCCATACAGTATTATGGCCACCACATAGTGCGCCATACAGAATAATGAGCCCCATATAATGCTCCATACAGAATAGGCACATATGTGATCCATATGATGCTCCATATATAAAGGGCCCTATATGATGCCCCATAAATAATGAACCCCATATGATGCTCTAGTATATGATGGGCCCCATATAATGCTCCAAATATAATGGTCCCCATATGTAATGCTCCATATATAATGGGCCTCATATGATGCTCCAGTGTATAATGGGCCCCGTATATGATGCTCCAGTGTATGATGTGCCCCATATATAATGCACCAGTGTATAATGGGCCCTATGATGCTCAAGTGTATGATGGGCCCCATATATAATTCTCCAGTGTATAATGATCCCCATATATTGCTCCAAACATTAAAAAAGATGAAATACCTCTCCTCGTTTGGCACTGCTCTACTCTGGACTCCTCAGCGTTGTCATCTTCCAGCTCTCTGCACTGTGACTGTTCAGGCAGAGGGCGCACAGATGTGACGTCATCGCGCTCAATGACCTGAATGTCACTGTCAGGAAACGCGGGAGACGTCACAGCGGTGGAGCAGGTAAGAGGTAAGTATTGCAAGTACTTGGGCCCTGAGCAAACAGGGGGGCCTACTCATGGGTGCCGACACTCGCACAGGGCCCCTCATAGTGCGCCAGTGTCTCTGACGGCGAGTGGGCCCCCACCTGCTCAGGGCCCCGGAATTTGCTCGAGTGCGCCCTGGGGGGCGGGTATAGCCCAGTTAGGGAGGTGGAAAAACTGGCATATGTTGAGGTATAGGCTGGACATTCAGCAGCTGCAAATGGAGGAATTGGAGAAGTCGGAGGAAGAGGAAGACAAAGCAAGCCAATTTGCTGGCAACCTATGTGTCATTAGGGGAATGTTGTACAAAATCCTTTGAAACCCAGGCATGGTTCATTTTAATGAAGGTGAGATCACCAACATTTTGGGTCGACAGCCGGGTCCTTCTTTCTGTCAGGATTGATCCAGCAGCACTGAAGACTCTTTCTGATAGCACACTACCAGCAGGGCAAGCGAGCTCCTGTAAGGCATATTGTTCCAATTCATGCCAGGTGTCCAGTTTACAGGCCCAGTAGTCAAAGGGGAATGAACTGTGAGGGAGAACATCGATAGGGAAGGAGAGGTCATTTTGAACCATATTTGACAACTGCTGTCTCCTGTCTGTTGCAATCGATTCAGTATTAACAGTCGTGTGAGCGGTACTCAAGAAATCAGTCGACAACATGGTCATGAAACCTCTGTCTCCAACGCCACTTCAGCTGTGTGCACCACGAACACCTCTTCCATGTTGCCCAGTACAGCTCGTGGTAGAACCTGCACCGCTGCTGTGTGCTGGGAATGCCTCTAACAAACGGCTTACCAGAGTTACTTGCTTGTTAGCCAATATTAGCTCTAGGTTCTACTGTGGCATGATGTTCTGTAATTTACCTTTATAGCGTGGATCGAGGATGCTGGTCAACCAGTAGTGATCATCCTTCATAATTTTGGCAATGCGGGAATCCCTTTTTAGGATCCGCAAGACATAATCACACATGTGGGCCAATGTTCCAGGTGTCAATGATGCACTGCCAGCAGTGGGTGGAGGAGCACTTTCTGCCAAATCCACATCCCTCCAGTCACGCACAAACCCTGTACCTGACCTTGGCAAGCCAACATTTTCTCTTGCCCCCTGAGAAGCATCTTCCTCCCCAAATTATCATCCCCCTCATCCTCCTCTTCCTCTACTTCCTCCACCTCGTCCAGGAAAGTTCCCTGAGCAGACAATGCCTGACTGTCATCAAGGCTTCCCTCCTCCTCCTCCGCTGCAGACGCCTGATCCTTAGTGTGCATCAAAGTTTGCATGAGCAGACGCATAAGTGGGATACTCATGCTTATGATATCGTTGTCTACGCTTACCTGCCGTGTGCATTCCTCAAAACACTGAAGGACTTTACAGAGGTCTTTCAGCTTTGACCACTGCACACCCGACAACCCCATGTCTGCCCTCAAACTGCCAGCCTCTGCATACGACTGGAGTCTACGGGCAAGCGACGTATGTGCGAGCACAGTCTTCGCACTTTATGGAGCAGGGCTGGTAACTCCGGATAATTATTTATGAAGCACTACACCACCAGGTTCAAGGTGTGAGCCAGGCAAGGTATGTGTCTGAGTTTTGCCAGGGCTATGGCTGCGACACAATTTCGGACGTTATCACTGACTACCTTGCCTGGCTCAAGATGTAGACTGTCCAGCCATGACTCAGTTTCTCGCTGCAAGTAGTCGGCCAGTACGTCCGCGGTGTGTCTTTTGTTGCCCAAAGACATCATCTTTAAAACAGCCTGCTTTATGCTTACCACTAGCTGTTCGATAGTGGCACACCTCGTGTGCAACACTGGCAGCTGCGGATGGAGTGCTCGTGCGACTGCGCTCTGTCGACGAGCTTTCGCTTCTGGAGGAGGAGGGTCGAACGCCTGCAGCCAACTGTTGCCTATATCGTGGGCTAGGCAGCACTGTCCCACCGCTGCTGTCCCTGTGGAGCCTGCCTCCACCACATTAACCCAGTTCGCAGTGATGGACATGTAACGGCCCTGGCCATGCCTACTGGCCCATGCATCTGTTGTGAGTTGCACCTTTCCACTAACTGATTGTTTGAATGCAGAAGCGGGGGACCGCAATGGGGTCCAACGTAGCTCCGGCTTACGCTAACGCATATATGGATTGTTTCGAGTCTGAACATTTG
This sequence comes from Oophaga sylvatica, assembly GCA_033576555.1. Classification (NCBI taxonomy): domain Eukaryota; kingdom Metazoa; phylum Chordata; class Amphibia; order Anura; family Dendrobatidae; genus Oophaga; species Oophaga sylvatica. The sequence goes on along the minus strand of JARQOD010000006.1, from coordinate 235,261,911 downwards.
TATAACAATACACTTTTTCTACAACACGTGTCACTTTACCATCGATACATCGATGATATTTTTCTCATCTGGAATGGTACTTCGGATACTCTTTTATGTTTTTTTCATTATCTCAATTCAATTTTCCCCGAATTACAATTTACTATTCACTATGATGACTCACGTATCCCATTTCTCGATACGGTGGTACTTAAGGACCAAGAAGGAAATTTGACAACTGATCTTTTCACTAAACCCACGGACTGCAATAGTCTATTACATTACACGAGTTGTCATCCGAAATCCACAAAGAATAGCTTGCCCCGCTCTCAATTTAAACGGGTCACACGCATAGTGACTAATCCCACAACACGTGATACCAGACGGATAGATTTAAGGAACGTCATTATCCGGAAAAACTACTTGACAAAGAGATGACATTGGCAAGGTCTCCTTCATCCCCTCCCCCACCACGACAACCTCTAGAAAGAGTACCATTTGTCCATACGCACCATCCTTTCATGCCCAGGATCTATGCTACAATTAAAAAACACTGGTCCCTCCTGTCCCAGTCATATCCTGATATTGCATCTTTTCAAAACCCAATTTTGGTCAGTACCAGAAGACCTACCAACATTAAGGACAAGGTAGTGAGGGCAGACGTTGGTAGCACTCACCCCATTGCAACACAGAAACTATTACATACCCGACGCAAAGGCACATTCCCGTGTCTTGGTTGTGCGGCCTGCTCCAACGTGATCAAGTCTGATAGCGTATTACACCCAAGAACAGGAAAATCATACCCGATTAATGGCTACTTTACGTGCGACTCAAACTTCGTAATTTACGTCATCAAATGTCCTTGTGGCCTCCTCTATGTTGGGGAGACCACACAACATATCAGAGATAGGATAGCCGGACATAAGTCCACTATACGGTGTGGAAAAACGTGGACTACCATTGCCCGATCACTTTGCCAGATCGCAACATACGGTCGCACAACTCAAATTTCAGGTTTTAGAGCACGTTCGCGCCCACGCAGGGGTGGTAATCATATTAAAATACTTAAACGCAGAGAGACCTTTTGGATATATACCCTGGACACGTTATCACCACGAGGCTTAAATCGTGAAATAGATTGGTTGTTTAATCATAGGTGTGATACAGATTATCCCACGCTTTGACTAATTATGTTTCTTATCATCCTTAGACTCGCTGACTTTAGTCAACACTGGTGAGTGTACACTCTTAACAGTACTGTATAAATAGAAATCCTGCATCCCTCCCCCTCCCCCATCTCTTTTCATATTAGTTTTGGCCTTAATTATTTTGATTTTCTATCAGTTTCCCCATCTTCTCTTCCCCTCCCCCCCTTTTCTTTGCTTTGTTCAGTTCCTTTATTTCCTTTTCTTAGCAACCTTTCTCACTTCTCTTTATCCTATGGGCACTTTTTTCCTTTAATTTCCCTCTGTTTACATCCGTTCCCCTGTTTCCAAGCTGCTCATGCGCATTACACATCTCTAGGGCTCACTGCGCAGTCGCAGTGTTATTTCCATTATCAGCTATGGCACTTCCGGTCCGGATGACGCACATCCGGTCCGGCGGTAGCTGCCGGCTTTTATACCCAGCCTTCTCACTCCAGCAACACGCCACAATCCAGCTAGACGCGGGAGCGTCGCTGTCTCACATCAGCTACAGGTAATTACTTATTGTGCAGAACTTTTCTGAATATTATTATGCCGTTCTTTTTTACTTCCACTCTAGCGCTGCATTTATGACTAGGTGGCTGGAAAATCTCCTTTGCAGCAGCTCTTGATTTACATGTGTGATAGCGCACACTTTATAGGTTTATAACATACCTGTAACATTTGACAAATTTTCTCATATAGTTCTGTTTTTTTATATTTATTTCATACAGATCCTACACTTTTCTGCTTGAAAGTCCCTTACTCCCATTTATTAATTTAAAACCATTCAGGTACTTACACTTGTATATTGCATATTTCTCAATTCTAGATGTATCTACATAGTACTTTTTCTAACTCCCTATTCCTCCCGTATTTCCATACCCCAGGCCGTACTTTTGGGGAGACATCCCTTTCCGGTTTTGGCTCTAAATCATTCTATTACGACAGGTATTTACCACCATATATACCTCTCACCAGTGTTGAACCTGGCAGCGTTTTTTCTAAATCTAAACTTGTTTCCTATCAATTATCCTTTCTTTTATTTAGAAATTCATTAATTTTCTAAAAACAATTCCTCTGAAGCAATTTTCAGGTAAAATTATCTTCCTCTATGACTGTATTTGTGGTACTCCTTCCTTTTTTCTACATTCGGAACTTGGGTTAAGTTCTATCACCACTTTTTTTTATAATTTCCTTACTTTCGGCATACGGTTGGTGCTTGTTTGTCTCTATGGTATGTGCACTTTTTTTGACACTTATTGGAAATTATTTTAAATTCTTTTTATGTTTTGCATATTATCTGTTATCCCTATGTATTATGTACTTTATTTCAACCATATTATTATTTACTGTTATTTTCTCTTTTATATAGCGGCTTTTGAAAAAGACTCGGGAGAGTCGAAACGTCAATGATATTTATGTCGCCTTGATTATTGTGCTCCCCAATTTGTTGGTTGTACTAATAAAACTTACCCTATTTTGCATGGAATTCCCGTCTGAGAGTGCAGTGCTATATATATTTCTTGTTTGAATGCATGGACATGCAGGTGGAGGGCAGGGATGGCTTTTCTAGAAAAGAAGTGCCGACCGGGTAGGTCATAGTGTGGGACAGCATAGGCCATAAGCTCTCAGAACGCTGCGCTTTCAACCAAACGGAAGGGCATCATCTCTAATGAGATCAGTTTGGCAATGTAGGTGTTCAAAGCCAGTGAGGTTTTGTAGTCCATCCACGCTTGCAAGTGCATGGTTTTTACATGTCTAAGCATGCAACTGGTATTCAAATGTCTGAGATTTTTCCCTCAGCTTAAGGTCCTTCCACACTTCTTACAGATAACATTTGCCTCATCAATAGGATTTTGGTCAAAAAAGTGCCACACTGCACTCTTCCTACAATGGGAAAACTTTTCAGCGCTTGCACGCTGTGCTAATTTGACCATCTGGCCAAGCTGTCCTGCAAATCTTTTTGTTTTTTTAACACGTTTTTGGACTGCTACGGGCCTGCCAGATAACCGCAGCTGCTTTGTCGATGCCTGCTGCGGATCCTCCTCCTCTTCTGAGCTATTGCCAGTGGCACCCTCTTCCCTCAATGGATGCTAATCCGGGTCAGCAACTGGGTCATTCATCACCTCCTTTTCAATTTCATCTGCGCCATCCTCTGTGTCACTGTGTAAGGTGGTATAGTATGTGGGAAGGGGCACCTGAGTTTCATCAGGGTCAGACTCTGGCTCAGTAGACTGCGAGGGCAATGCAGTGCTCTGGGTGAATGTGCCAGCAGAATCATATAGCACTGGCTGTGTGTGATGAAGGAAGAGCCACCATCTTAGATATGGGGCCTAATGCCGCCTCATGTCTGAGCTGACCTGTCCCAGCTGCCATTTTGTCTGAATTCACAGAGCCACAGGCAGCTGACTGCTCCTAACACCCATGGCCTGTAGGCATATTCAAGACAACAGGGTTTAGTCCCCACTGTGAATAACAAGGTCTTTAGTATGCTAAGTAGATCAGGCCCAAAACCGGACTTCAAAGCTTTAGTATGGAGCCACGCCAGTTAGATTATACCTGTCAGCTAGACACAGAAAACACATCCATTGCCTCTCCCAGCCACTAAGACTCTGTTCTAGGATTATGAATTATGAGCACATCTTTCAAGGTACAGACTCATAAAAAATATCTGCGTGATCCTGTGGACCTTGGCATCTGACAGTGCGACTCCCGAGTCGGTGATGGCTCGGGGACCTGAGATATAGAGATTGGGTCGCTATGGAGGGCCAATCGGGCCATGTTTGATCTCCACAAGACAGGCAAAACAAACTGCATTCTCTGGTACCTCTCGTGTCCTGATCCGATCGTCCTGGAGAAAGTTAACCCCTTTCTTAGATATTGGGAATAAATTCTGCAGGGAGCTAAGGGAGGAGATTATTAGCCCACCGTCTGACACCAAGGGGAAGGAACTGGCAGGTTTAAGAACTGTGAACGGATGGCAGACTTGTTCTTCTGTGTGAATCGAGAGAGACGATGAAGATATAAGAAGGAACAAGGGACAGATCTGCCAAGGGAGCAGCGGCACACATTTTGGGCACTGTCAAGCAACTAAGATTCTTACCTGTGGATCGCAGAGCTCCCGGCGTCCACATGCAACCTACAGCCTGGTAACATTGACCTTTAGCTAATACCTCTAAGCCTTGTACCTTATTATAATATTTTACTCTGACTACAAATCCACTGTAATTCCGTTGTATAGCTTACTGTATATTTCTGTAATTATCTAGTTCGCCCTTAAGGCAATTAAACCATAAAATTAATTTTGGGCTGATGCTTTTACTCTGATCACGAATCTTAGAATACCCAGTGGGTAACAGGACATCCTCCCCGGTGGCCATTTGCTCTATGTGCAGTTCCCTTACTGACCTGAGAGACAAAGGGGGCGCCGGAGAGCTGTGACTGTGTAGTTATGTCACATTGGTGACGTGGGAGGAAACCGGGTTTCCTTTTCATTTGGTGGCAGCGGTGGGTTCAGAGTAATAGTGTGCGTGGGACCACTACTCCCCTACTCCCAGACACTAAAGACTACCAGCGGGAACTTTCACTGCTGGGGTCTTAAGGTCAGCCCAGCACGAGACGGTCAGAGTGTAAATATAATAAGTTGTGTGCAAGGTCAGGGTTGCAGCTGTGTCAGTAACCAGAGGTTTCCAAGATGGCGGAAGGCACCAGGAGTAAGCCAAAGGGGGAGGCCAATGCTATGGTTTATGAGGAGGTCGATACAGATGAAGGCGAGGGGGAGCTCAGCCAGGGCTCCCCAAGGAGCCAGACCCCCGTGCTCAGTCTCGCAGTGGACTGTCCACCCCCTGCCCGTCCCAGCCTGTCCAGATCGGAGGCCCTTTTCCAAGCGGCTATGGCACAGCTCGAGGCTGGTAATGACGCCGCACATGACAGACTCCTGGTAGCGGCAGAAAAAGCAGCGGCGCGTGAGCAAGTGGCGGCAGAGAAAGCAGCGGAGCGTGAGCATATAGAACGCCATGAAGCTGCGGAGCGCCGGTACCAACTGGAGATGGCTCGGCACGGGCCCCCGCTGGACGCTCCAGCCCCACTGGAGACCAATGCTTTCAAGGTCCGGGCAGAGGACTTTCCCTTGCTTGAAAATGATGGAGACCTGGATTCCTTCCTGCTGGCCTTTGAGAGAATCTGCCTCCAACACCATCTGGCCCTGGATCAGTGGGCAAGGTACCTGACCCCCGTTTGAGGGGTAAGTCCCTGGAAGTTTTGGGGGACTTACCTGCCGGGGAGGAGCAGGACTACAACAGCATCAAGCGGGCCCTGATCCATCACTACAACCTCACCCCGGAGTCGTACTGCAGGAAGTTCCGAAGCCTGTAGCGCGGTTCAAAGGACACCTGGACCGACCACATGCGGGCCCTGCTGAGAGCTGCGGAGCACTGGACCTTGGGTCTAGAGCTCACCACCCGCCAGGAGGTCCAGGAACTGTTCGTCATGGAGCAGTTCTTGTGGAACTGCCCAAAGGACCTCTAGCAGTTCCTCCGTGACCGTAAACCAAAGAGGGCTTCTGCTACAGCCACCCTGGCAGACGAGTATGCCAACAACAGGGCGCCTGAGCCGAAGAAGCCTGCCAGCAGCACCTGGAGAGGGGGTAAGCCCAATCCTGCCCCGGTCCCCGCAGCCCCCAGAGTGCAAGGGGTGTACCCCCTGCTGCCCTCTCCAGGCCAGGAACAGAACCCAGGCATTGTCATCATTGCAACCAGCCGGGACACTTCAAGGCTGCGTGTCCCCAGCGCGATAAGGCCCCATCCCTGTCCCAGAAACCATCCACTGTTTTGTGTGTGGGAGGGGGTGATGGGAGGTCCCTGGACAATTACCAACCCGTAACCATCGGCTGCTCAGCGGTCATGGGACTGCAGGACACAGGGGCTGAACGAACCCTGGTACGTCCTGAGGTGGAGTCCCCTCATGACTTGGTACCTGGGAAAACCATTTCCGTCTCCGGAATTTGAGATGTTAAATTGGCGCTGCCCGTCGCCAAGTTGTATTTGGACTGGGGCTCCCGGAGGGGGATGCGGGAGGTGGGAGTAATGCTAAATATTCCTGCCAATGTGTTGCTTGGGACCGATTTTGGGGTGGCTAGTGTCCCAGTATGTGGCCACTGAACCGCCAAGTTCGGCTCCCCAAGAATGTCATGACTCTACTGCGAATGCTAATGTTAATGTATTGAATGTGCCTCCGACAGTGGAGGAGGGAGTGAAACCTGATGGTAAGCCATGCACTGACACTACACACACAGGGCTCACAGTGAGGATAGGTGAGGAGGCTGCAGGGGAGAGCTCAGTGGCGGTGGGAGGGGCTGCTATGGGCAGTATAGGGCCCCTAAGGGAATCCAGCCTGCTGAGTCCAGGGCCTCTGCAGAAAGAGGAACAGGCCATGGGGGTGGGGTGGTCCTGCAAGAGGAGCCACCAGGTAAGACCCCAGGGCAGGAGTTCCATACATCCGGGATGTCAGGAGGCCAGGGAAGTCTGCCTGACTTGGCGAATTGGTCAGGGGCCAAGGGGAAGCCGGCGGTTTTCCCCCTCTCCGACAAAGTGGCTGCCGAGTCAGACAACGGCCAGGAGACAGATCCCGGGGAGCTGACAGAGGATGTGGCAGTTTCATCCACTCTTGCTCCATCAAGTCAGGGATTTCAGGCAGCGTTGGAAGCTGACGCTAGCTGGAAAACTCTCAACGAGCAGGCGGCACAGCCTCCCCTGGAGTCCGACCGCGAGCGAGTGGTTTGGGACCAGGGACGGCTGTACCGGGTAACAGTCCAGCAGGGTTCACCGGAGGCGTGACCCAGGGACCGACAGTTAGTGGTACCCTATCCGTTCAGGGCAGAATTGTTGCAGATCGCACATGAGATTCCAATGGCCGGACAACTAGGGATCACTAAAACCAGGGCCAGGCTAGCTCAGCATTTCTACTGGCCTGGAATGAGGACCGAGGTGACTGCCTACTGACATTCGTGTGACACCTGTCAGAGATTGGGGAAGGCGGGGCGGCGCCCCAAAGCCCCACTGGTAGCTCTGCCCATCATCAAAGAGCCTTTCTCGAGGATGGCTGTGGATCTCATTGGACCTCTGTTCACTCCCACCCGCTCCGGGAAATGCTTCATACTAAAGGTAGTGGACTATGCCACACGGTATCCGGAGGTGGTAGCTTTGTCGTCCATTCGGGCAGACAAAGTGGCCACTGCCTTACTGGAGATTTTCTCCAGAGTGGGGTTTCCCCAGGAAATGCTCACCGTAGCTAGGGATGAGCGACATTGCCTGATATCATATCGGAATTCCGATTTCCGATATTGGAAAAATATCGGATATCGGAATTTTCGATTTCCGATATCAATGCAAGTCAATGGGAGAAAAAAATCGGAACTACAAAATGACCACTACAGTGCTATATAATGGATAAAATGGAGGGGAAACACCTCAGGATAATGGGGAAGGAGTTTGCAGAGGCAGAGGAGCAAAAAAATCGCTAGAAAAATGCACAAAGCGAAAGCTGTAGCAGGAAAACTGGTCGCCATCTTCTTAACAGCGGTGTTTTTTCTTTTGGTTAGGATTAGTTGGGGTAGGGTTAGAATTTATGGTTAGTAGGGTAAGGGTTAGGGTTAGGGGTTAGGGTTAGTTATGGTTATGGTTAGGGTTAGGGTTAGTAGGGTTAGGGTAAGGTTTAGGGGTTAGAATTAGTGGTTATTGTTAGTTAGGGTTAGGGTTAGTGGTAAGGGTTAGGGGTTAGGGATAGTTATTTTACATTTTTAAATTAAACCTGCTGGTGGTGGTGTCAATATGCCCTTTTACTGACGTGTCCACGTTCAGCTTACCTTGCTTTGCAGGGAGTTTCCAGGAGCACCACGAGGAGGAACGGATACACTCCCTTTAAACCATGCTTAGTCTTCTTCTGCTGATTATATTCCTGTTATTCAGTAATTCAGCATATTGATATTCTGCTTTTGGTTCATGTACATCTGCTCCTACTGCTTCCTAAATCTCCGTCTATGGTTATTCTGCTATTGGCTGGTCGCAGAATGTCCCAAACCCAGAGGAAATATGCAGAAGTAACAGTAGGCACAGGAACTTGAGAGAACCAGCTGGTGAGTCTCGAACCTGTATAGGCAGCAGAAATCAGCATAAGAGCCAATGGAACTAATGGGCACCAGCTGACGTTACCGGAGCCCGTTAACTAAGCAGGAGGTACCTGTGCCAGAATGCACTACCAAGGACCAGCAGATGTTACTGGAACTCGGATACAACAAAGGAGGTACCTAAGCCATTTACTCTACTGAGAACCAGCTGACGTTACTGGAAACCAGATAAGCAGCAGAAGGTAAGAGTGCCAGTGGCTGTACGGGGCAACAGCTGACATTACTGTAGCCCGGATACCACAATGTAGTACTGACATAACCCAAAAGCACTGTCGAGTAGCCCAAAAAAATCCACAAAGATGCAAGTTCAAGAGCAAAAAGACAGGAGTCCGGGGACATCTCCATCTGTCTTCTTGTCTTGGGTCTTCTGCATCTGTCTTCCTGTCTTGGGTCTTCTGCATCTGTCTTCCTGTCTTGGGTCTTCTGCATCTGTCTTCTTGTCTTGGGTCTTCTACCGGATTAATGTCTTCTCGGCAGAAGGTGCAAGAGCCGCATTTGCCCCCGCAACCCGGACACAGTCTTCTTTACTCCTCAGTCGCAGCAGGGGGAGCCGGGTCTACTGGCACTGTAGAGACCAGCCTTGCGCGCCAGGTCCCAGAGTCCACATGGGGGGCTTCTACACTGCCGACACCACGGATAACAGCAAACTGAGCCAGAATGATGTACAGCGGGGGCGTGGAACAGTGCGGCGGACAGAACCGTGTAACGGCGAGCGTTGTCAAAACACGGTTTGGAGAAGGAGGTACCCGTGCCCTTGGGCACTCCCGAGAACCAGCTTGGCGATGCTGGAACTCGGTTTACCCTCGGGGGAGGCACCTGTGTCTGCACTTCACTGCCATGAAACAGCTGGTGTGGCTGGATCCCGCCTCTTGTGCTTCTGCCTATAGGTGTTTGGCATCTATCGTCCTTTTTTTCCACTTTGGTCTAACGAGGTACAGCTGGTGGTACTGTTGCCCAGAAACACAGCATGCTGTGAAAGTGGCAGTCACGGATATGGGCACTAGCTGGCGGTACTAGAGCACATGGAAAACAGTATGAGGTGAAAGAGTCAGCCACAGAACCAGGTGCTAGATGTTGGTAGTAGAGGCCAGAGCACGGGCATAACAGATGACGCTCTGTGCAACATAGGCACATGACAGAGCATGCATACTGCTACCAACCATGCATGTAACCTGTGTACTCTGGCCCAGGGCAGCAAAAGTCACCAGAAATCCAGGCCTGGTTCATTTTGGAATGCAAGCCGGTCCACATTTGCAGCGGATAGTCTGGTACGTTGGTCTGTTAGTACATTGCCAGCTGCACTAAAGACGCGTTCAGAAATCACACTGGCACCAGGACAAGCCAGGACCTCCAAGGCATACTGGCTAAGCTCGGGCCATGTATCCAACTTGGAGACCCAAAACTTGAAGGGGGCAGATCCATCCTGAAGCACACTGACAGGGGTGAAGAGGTATTGTGCCACCATGTCACGGTAACGTTGCCTCCTAGTGTGTTGTACTGTCTGTGCTGATGGTGCCCGAACTGTTTGCGGTTTCAGAAACCGTTGGAACAGGTTGGGTACGCTGACCATGTCAGTTGCAGATGTACTGCTCTGCTACCGGCTTCTGAACGGATTCCGCTGGGCCCAGGACGCACTGAGGTGCCTGCTAGTGCACACGCATCACTGCTATGCGGTGGAAAAGAGTACATGAGTGAATTAACCAGTGCGTCTTGGTACTCCTGCATTTTATGCGCCCGGTTCAATGGTGTAATTAGGCTTTCAAGGCTGTCCGGTAACGTGGATCTAAGAGGGTGGCCACCCAGTAGTCATTTGTGTGGAGAATACGAGCCACGCGTGGGTCTTTTCTCAGACACTGCAGCATGAAGTCACTCATGTGCTGAAGGCTGCCAACTGGCCATGCATCGCTGTCACCAGCTGGAGGAATGTGCTCTGGCTGCTCTGCTCTGTATCTGGTGACTACTAGTAGAGCGCTGTGTACTTTCCTCCTCTGGCTCATCCTCATAGTCCTCCTCATCCTCCTCGCTTGCTGTGTCCTGCCTGGACCTTTGTGAGGCACCCACAGAGCTTTGCACCAACCGGGCCGATGAAGATTGCCTGGTTGGTGCAAGTGTCTCATCATACTCCTCCTCCTCCTGAGAAAACTCATCCCTTAGTCCTTTAAGTGATGATTCTATAAGGCATATAAGGGGAATAGTCAGGCTGAGTAGGGCAGCATCCGCGCTCACCATCAGAGTGGAGTCCTCGAAGCACTTCAAAATGCATATGTCCTTCATGGATGCCCAGTCTGTGGTTTTTAAGTGGGAGGGCTGAGATGTGTGTCGCCTACTTTGCGCCTGCTGCAGCTGCAACTCCATAATTGCAGGTTGCTGCTCACCCAACCTCCGCAGCATATGCAAAGTCGAATTCCACCTGGTGGGGAGGTCAACAATGATGCGGTGCTCGGGCAGGCCCAATCTGCGCTGCATGGCTGAAAGGCGCGATGCAGCCATGCTTGAATGCCGCAAATGAGAGCACTCGTATCTGACTTTGTGCAGCAGCTCCTCAAGGAAAGGATAGTTCCTAAGGAAACTCTGCACCACCAAGTTTAGGACATGGACAAGGCATGGAATGTGAGTCAGACCACCTAGGCCCGGAGCCGCGACCATGTTTCGGCCGTTGTCACACACCACCATACCTGGCTGGAGGTTGAGCGGCGCAAGCCAAATGTCGCTCTGCTCCTTGAGCATGTTCCACAGCTCTGTTGCGGTGTGGCTAACATTACCCAGATAAAACAATTTCAACACGGCCTGTTGATGTTTGGCCAATGCAGTGCTGAAATCGGTTGTTGTGGTACATCTGGGTGCAGGCGAGTCTGATGAGGAGTATGAGGAGGAGTCAATTTGTACGGAGGAGAGGCCTGCAATCCGTGGAGTTGCAGGACCGCGCACTTGCACTGTCTACTTCAGTTCCAGGCTCAACTACATTTACCCAATGGGCGGTGATGGAAATGTAGCGTCCCTGGCCATGCTGACTGGTCCACGCGTCGGTGGTCAGGTGGACCTTGCTACTAACTGCATGTTGTAGCGCATACTTAATTTTATGCTCCACATGCTGTTGCAGGGCAGGGACGGCTTGCCTGCTGAAGTAGAAGGGCTGGGAACGCTGTATTGTGGGATTACAAACCCCAACGTATCGATAAAGGCTGGCTTGCTCACCAGCCAGAATGGTAGCATTTCCACTGCAAGCAGTATGGCAATGCGAGAATTCATGCCCTGTGCTCGTGGGTGGTTTGCCGAGTACAGGCACCTTTTCTCCCACACATGTGTGACAGATGGCTGCACACTGGATTGGGAGTGTGAGGATGCCAGCGATTGGGATGCTGATGCTGACAAAGTAAAGACAGTGTGCCGCTGTACAACACTGCCTGCAAATGCACCCTGGCATTCTGGCGTGGAAGCGGGAGCAGCTGTTTGCGAGCTGGAGGAAGAGGTGGCCGCTGTGGCTGAAGAGATGGAAGGTGGGGGACCAGCTGCAGGTGGCGAATCATCTTGGGTGTGATGCTGCCACTCCACAGGGTGCCTCTTCCTGACATGCGTCAACATATTGGTGGTATTAAGGTTGCTGACGTTCTTCCCTCTCCACACAGTTTGTCGACAAAGCTTGCATCTGACTACTGTAACGTCATCTGCAACTTGGTCGAAAAAGGCCCATGCACCACAACTCTTGGGCGCACCCCTTGTGCTCTTTAAAAGAGCCCTGCTCCTAACGGGTGCTGAAGTTGAGGGAGCTGACAACCAATTTTTCCCTCTTCCTCTCCCACGCGGATGGCCATGCTGCGCCACAACTGCAAGCTCTTCCTCTGAGCTATCCCTACTTGCTTGCTGCCCCTCAGCATGCCATGATGGGTTAAGGACCTCATCATCCAATATACTTTCATCAGCAGAAACTGGCAGCTGAGTTTCATCATCATCTGCTGACTGGGGTCTGGTCACTGTGGGCACTGGCCCACCCTCCACTTCTTCCTCAGACGCATACAGTGGTTGCGCATCTGTGCGCAGTACATCTTCTTCAGCTGCAGGAATGCTGCCTGGCTGGCACACAGATTCCAAGCCAACAGATTCTGAGAAGAGGATTAAGGTTGGCTCCTGGCCCTCTGAATGTCTGGGCAATTTAGTGGGCAGTGAAGAAGCAGATGGGTGCTGCTCTTCAGTGGCCTGACCCGATGTGGTGGAGAGGTCCTAGAAGGATGCTGCGCTCATTGAGGTGGATGCCTCAGCTGCCATCCAACCAACATCGGTTTCTACTTGATCCTCTCTTATCAGCCTATGGCCCTGTGCTCCTAACAAGCTGCGCATAAATGACTGCTGCCAGGTGAAAGTAGGTGCTGAGTGACTTGGGCCTGCTGCTTGCTCTGAATGTGCACCATGTCTATCTGCTGATGCACCTCTTCCGCGGCCGCCGTGGGATGTCGCTTACTCCCTGCCTTCATCTCTATTGATGGATTCAGAACGGCAAGAAAGTAATTATTAGGGATTAGTGTGCTTATTCCTGTAGGACTACAAACAGGTATAAGAAACACTAATGGCACTGTATGATGGTGTGCCTGCTACACTTTATTTGAATCTAGTGTGGCCTGCACAAAGAGTAACGTGTGTTTGTGGTGTTGGTGTACACGTTACGGTCGGATGACACAGCTCAGTAAATGACACTGCTGTGATACCAAAAAAAAAAGGATTCTCTGGCACTGGGCCAGGTGCTGTGTGGCACCAGCCACAGAGGTTGTTTGGGCCCTCACAGTACAATCCCTATATAGTATTTAACTTTAACCTCAAAAGATGATGTGAGGTAAAGTAACAGTTATAGGGGCACTGATAGTGAATTTACTGGTGAAAAATTTGGGGGTGCGTGATAGAACAGGCCGCACTAGGGGTCCTGCAGTCTGATGTGACTACAAAGACTGGATGCTGCACTCCCCCAAAAAAAGCACACAGGCGGTCTGCACAGCGAAGGTGACTAAACTGTGCAAAGCGCACCCGAGCACCAGGAAAATTGAGGGATAAATGGGGGTAAGGGATTGGGGGGAGGTTCGGGGGAGAACCCCTCACTTAAAAATCCCTATATCGCGTTCACCAAATTGTACTGGATGGTGAAGCTACACTTTTAGGAAAAAATAGGGGAAGGGGATTTAAGGGATGAAAAGAAAAGGCTGTGAAAAGGCAGTGAGACACACACCACACAGTGCAGCAGCAAGAGGAGCTGCAGCAGCTGCAGTGAATGTGCACTGCACTGTCTCACTAAGCACCTCACTGAGAGCCTGCACAGCACAAAAAATGAAACTGAGCGGGCTCAGTGAGGAAAAAGACTGCTTCTGTAACACACAGGGGCTGTTACAGTCGCTGAAAAACAATTTCTATCGCTATTAGATCCGAGATCTCTCCCTATCTCCAACAGCAACCTATCTCTATCTGCTTTCACAGTAGAGGGAGGCTAAAATGGCAGGCGCAGCCTTTTATACTGCCTGATCACACCATCCAGCCAGCCAATCGCAGCGCAGCCCTTAGCTAGGAAGTTTGGATGCCTCCTACCAAGCTTAGGGGAGTTACACAATGTTGTCAGCAATTCTTCAGCTCCTGATTGGCAACATGGAGCACTCAGAGGCTGAAGGATTATGGGATTTCCGATGTGAAAAAATTATCGGAATTGGAAATCGGATTTCCGATATCACAAATATCGGGCCGATTTCCGATATTTCAATATCGGAAAGCTCATCCCTAGTCGGAGCTGATGGAGTCTCTCTGTAAGCAGATACAGGTGCAAAATCTGGTAGCCAGCCCATATCACTCACAGACCAATGGCCTGTGTGAGCGGTTCAATGGCACCTTAAAGCAGATGCTGAAGTTGTTGGTCGACTCCCACAGGAGAGACTGGGAGCGGTATCTCCCACACCTGCTGTTTGCCTACCGGGAGGTACCAAAGGACCACAGTATTCTCCCCCTTTCAGCTCCTGTACGGGCGACGTGTACGGGGGCCCCTTGCTCTGGTGAAGGAAGCCTGGGAAGGAGATTTGGCCACCCCTGGAGTGTCGGTCATTGAGTATGTCGTGTGCTTCCGGGACCGAATGATGGCCTTGACACGGCTGGTGCATGACAATATGGCCCAAGCCCAGGCTGACCATAAGCGGTGGTACGACCAGAATGCTTGTGAGCGGACCTACCAGGTGGGTCAAAAGGTTTGGGTACTGGTCCCTGTACCTCAAAACAAGCTTCAGGCGGCCTGGGAGGGTCCATACCTCGTGCACCAGCAGCTCAACGCCTTCACCTATCTGGTCACCCTGGACCACGCCCGTGGAAGGAGGAAGGCCTTCCACGTGAACATGATGAAGGCCCATCATGAGCGGGAGGCTTGTGCTCACCCAGTGGTGCAAGAAGAAGAGGCAGAAACCCTCCTGGATCTGCTCACCCAAGCCAAGGCGGGTGGATCTATCGAGGATGTGGGAGTTGGCCACCAGCTCTCGGATGACCAATGTTCCCAGCTGGGGGTCACCCTACAACCCTTTCGGGAGCTGTTCAGCAGCCTGCACGGAAGGACTGAGACAGCCGTCCATGACGTGGACACCGGCAATCACCCCCCGATCTGGCGTTCAGCATATTGGGTCTCTCTTGAGGTGCAGCAGCACATGCGCCAAGAGATAGATGAGATGCTGAAGCTGGGGGTGATCCAAGCATCCAACAGCTTCGCCTGTAGTCCTCGTCCCTAAAAAGGACCGAACTACGCGGTTCTGCGTGGACTACCGGGGGCCCAATGCTGTGACGGTCACCGATGCGTACCCAATGCCGCGCATCGATGACCTGCTCTATCAGCTGGCTGGGGCCAAGTACCTGACCATCATGGATCTGAGCAGGGTGTATTGGCAGATTCCCCTGACCCCTGGGGCCTGGGAACGCTCTGCCTTTATCACCCCCTTCGGACTGTACGAGTCCACGGTGATGCCCTTCGGCATGAAGAATGCCACTTTTCAGCGGATGGTCAACACGCTGCTCGAGGGACTGGAAGGGTATGCGACCGTGTACCTGGATGACATTGCCATCTTCAGTCCCACCTGGGAGGATCACCTAGAGCACCTGGCGCAGGAGCTCAGGCAGATCCAGCGAGAAGGCTTGACCATTAAGCTGGAAAAATGCCAGCTGGGTGTCAGTGAGGTCCACTACCTGGGACACCGGGTAGGTGGGGGAGCTCTGAAGCCAGAGCCCAGGAAGGTGGATGCCATCACATCCTGGCCCACCCCCAGGACCAAGAAGCAGGTGATGTCCTTCTTGGGGACCGCTGGGTACTATAGGAGGTTTGTTCCACACTATAGTGCCCTGGCCAAGCCCCTAACGGACCTCACCAAGAAAAGGCTGCCCGTCGCAGTCGACTGGACAGTCGCCTGTGAGACAGCTTTCCAGGCACTCAAGACCACCCTTTCTTCTAGCTCTCCTGTACTACAGGCAGCCCACTTCACGCGGCCGTTCTTAATGCAGACCGACGCCAGCGACTTCGGACTCGGTGCTGTGCTCAGCCAAGTCGACACTACGGGCCATGAACACCCCGTTTTGTACCTGAGCCGGAAGCTCCTGCCGAGGGAAGTGGCCTATTCCACGATGGAGAAGGAATGTCTGGCAATTTTGTGGGCCCTGCAGCGTCTGCAGCCATACTTGTACGGATACCAATTCACCGTGGAAACAGACCACAACCCCCTCAGCTGGTTACACACGGTCTCTGGGACGAATGGGAGGTTGCTACTCTGGAGCCTCGCTCTCCAGCAGTACCACTTCACCATTCACCACAAAAAAGGTAGGGACCCTGGTAACGCTGATGGGTTGTCCCAGCAAGGAGAGGGTGCAGAAGGGCGCATGGGGAACACAGGAATGTGATACCCCCTAGCGCCCTCTAAAGCAGGAAGGTGGGATGAAGGAACAGCCACCATCTTAGATATGGGGCCTAATGCCGCTTCATGTCTGAGCTGACCTGTCCTAGCTGCCATTTTGAAAAGATAAGCAAGTGCACAGCCGTAATTGGTGCCAGAGTAGGTTCCAACACCGTGAGAATTATTAAAAATAAACTCGGCACTCAACTTAACGTAAATGAACACATGGACTTGCGGTGGATGCTGCGTCCTACCCACAGCTGCCTCTTTCTGTGACCGGAATTTACAACTTCATTCAGGTCTCAAATCCTCACCCCTGTATAGGGTTACTGCTTACAAGTTACCTAACCTCACCATTACTTACCGTCTCTGGTCATTAGGGCATAATTACCCTATCCCGGTACATTATGTGACTGATGAAGGTCTGATTGTTAAGACCGAAACGTTTCTTTACTACCGTGGACTACATTAAATTTTCACCATTTACGTTAAGTTGAGTGCCGAGTTTATTTTTAATAATTCTCTAGCTGCCATTTTGTCTGAATTCACAGAGTCACAGGCAGCTGACTGCTCCTAACCCCCATGGCCTGTAGGCATATTCAAGACAACAGGGTTTAGTCTCCACTGTGAATAACAAGGTCTTTAGTTTGTGAAGTAGATCAGGCCCAAAACAGTACTTCAAAGCTTTAGTATGGTGCCACGCCAGCATGGGGCCTGGAGATGCCTGGGGGCTTCAATTAGAATATACCTGTCAGCTAGACACAGAAAACACATCCATTGTCTCTCCCAGCCACTACGACTTTGTTCTAGGATTATGAATTATGAGCACATCTTTCAAGGTACAGACTCATAAAAAATATCTATCCTTTGTCATCATTGATAGTCTGAATTGCTGCATTTAACATCTTCTCCCATATACCTTTGTCCTTTAGTCTCATATCTGTTTGATTTATTTTGTTATAATAAAGTTATACTCATTTTATTATTCAATACCTCTCCTTTGTGATATTTGATTTTTATATAAATTTACTTATTATTTTAATGAGATAAGACTATATTTATTCTTTTTTTTTTTTTCTCTGTTTTGGTCATAAAAAATATCTGCCTGATCCTGCGGACCTCGAGCATCTGACAGTTGGACTCCCGAGTCGGTGATGGCTCGGGGACCTGAGATATAGAGATTGGGTCACGATGGAGAGCCAATCGGGCCATGTTTGATTGCCACACGACAGGCAAAACAAACTGCAATCGCTGGCGCTTGTTTCTATGACCACATGGCGAACCTCACGCTATGCTCTGGTTTCAGTTGACGAAACTGGACTTTGGCGAAAGTTGGTGACTTTTGAATCTGACCGCCGACCTGTTTCACTCAACTCTAGTCGCTACTATTCATCAGTGTCAGATTGCACCATCAGTTGCTGTCGCTGGAGTTTTTTTCAAGTAACATGAGCTCTGTGTTCACAAACACAAAAATAAACCATACAAAGAAAAGAACATTGCACAGCTTTGGCAAAAATTAAGAGACCACTTTCAAATGTTCAGTTTGCCTGATTTTTCTCTTCATAGGTATATTTTTGAGTAAAATGTAAATTGTTCTTTTAGTCTATAAACTTCGGACATGTCACATAATTTCCAAGCAAAAAATTTTGCATTTTTTTCTGACAAGGAAAATTGGTCAAACTTTTTTTTAAAAAAACCCAGTGCTTTCAGACCTCAAATAATGCAAAGAAAACAAGTTCATTCTAATACAATACTAATGCTTTAACTCAGGAAGAGTTCTGAAATCAATATTTTGTGGAATAACCATGATTTTTAAAAAACAGCTTTCATGCGTTTTGGCATGCTTGCCACCAGTCTTTCACATTGCTTCTGGAGCAAAAATTTAATCAGTTCTTCTTTGTTTGATGGCTTGTGACTCTCCATCATCTTCTTGATCACTTTCCAGAGGTTCTCAATGGGGTTCAGGTCTGGAGAATGGGCTGCCCATGGTGGGGTTTTGATGTGGTGGTCTCTTAATTTTTGCCACAGCTGTATATACAGTGAAACATGGAAGAGGCTGCTTTGCTTCATCTGGAACAGGGTGCCTTGAACAGAGATGAGTGAACCTTTTAAGATTCGGTTCGATTTGCCTAACGATTAGACGTTCAACGAACAGTTCAACAGTCAGCCATGGGCCATGCATGAGGTATCAGGGTCTGGGCCAGCATTTACAGCTTTGAATTTGTAAATCTTCTTTGCTGGGAGCCCTGATACCTCATGCAACACCTCCAATTTTTTTTCAGCCATATTCAGTTGGCACAAATATCATTTTCATACAATACTATTGGTAGAAAAATGTAAGGAAATTAACACAGGTAGCTGAGTGAAAATAAGTCCAGGCCTTCCTGTCTGGGAGCCCCACTTATATAGGCAACACACATGAAGGAGACCCAACTTGAAGTTTCCACATTTCTAAAAATTATTGTCACACACCACTAAAGTGGCAATAATTTCCACAGAGTAGAAACAGTATAATAGGCTTCTGACACACCTTATACTACAGACAATCCACCAGATACAGTGCCTTGCGAAAGTATTCAGCCCCCTGGAACTTTTCAACCTTTTCCCACATATCATGCTTCAAACATAAAGATACCAAATGTTAATTTTTGTTGAAGAATCAACAACAAGTGGGACACAATTGTGAAGTTGAACAAATTTTATTGGTTATTTTACATTTTGTGGAAATGCAAAAACTGAAAAGTGGGGAGTGCAATATTATTCTGCACCTTTAACTTAATACTTTGTTGCGCCACCTTTTGCTGCGATTACAGCTGCAAGTCGCTTGGGGTATGTCTCTATCAGTTTTGTACATCGAGAGACTGAAATTCTTGCCCATTCTTCCTTAGCAAACAGCTCGAGCTCAGTGAGTTTGGATGGAGATTGTTTGTGAACAGCAGTTTTCAGCTCTTTCCACAGATTCTCGATTGGATTCAGGTCTGGACTTTGACTTGGCCATTCTAACACCTGGATACGTTTATTTGTGAACCATTCCATTGTAGATTTTGCTTTATGTTTTAGATCATTGTCTTGTTGGAAGACAAATCTCCATCCCAGTCTCAGGTCTTTTGCAGTCTCCAACAGGTTTTCTTCAAGAATGGTCCTGTATTTGGCTCCATCCATCTTCCCATCAATTTGAACCAGCTTCCCTGTCCCTGCTGAAGAAAAGCAGGCCCAAACCATGATGCTGCCACCACCATGTTTGACAGTGGGGATGGTGTGTTCAGGGTGATGAGCTGTGTTGCCTTTAAGCCAAACATATCGTTTGGCATTATTGCCAAAAAGTTTGATTTTGGTTTCATCTGACCAGAGCACCTTCTTCCACGTTTGATGTGTCTCCCAGGTGGCTTGTTGCAAACTTTAAACAACACTTTTTATGGATATATTTGAGAAATGACTTTCTTCTTGCCACTCTTCCATAAAGGCCAGATTTGTGCAGTATATGACTGATTGTTGTCCTATGGACAGACTGTCCCACCTCAGCTGTAGATCTCTGCAGTTCATCTAGAGTGATCATAGGCCTCTTGGATGCATCTCTGATCAGTCTTCTCCTTGTTTGAGATGAAAGTTTAGAGGGATGGCCGGGTCTTGGTAGATTTGCAGTGGTATGATACTCCTTCCATGTCAATATGATCGCTTGCACAGTGTTCCTTGGGATGTTTAAAGTTTTGGAAATAATTTTGTATTCAAATTCTGGCTTTAAACTTCTCCACAACAGTATCACGGCCCTGCCTGTTGTGTTCCCTGGTCTTCATGATGCTCTCTGTTCTTCAAACAGAACCCTGAGACTGTCACAGAGCAGGTGCATTTATACGGAGACTTGATTACACACAGATGGATTATATTTATCATCAGTAGTCATTTAGGACAACATTGGATCATTCAGAGATTCACAATGAACTTCTGGAGTGAGTTTGCTGCACCGAAAGTAAAGGGGCGGAATTATATTGCACGCCCCACTTTTCAGTTTTTGCATTTAGACAAAAATGTAAAATAACCAATACATTTCGTTCAACTTCACAATTGTGTCCCGCTTGTTGTTGATTCTTCCCCAAAAATTTACATTTGGTATCTTTATGTTTGAAGCATAATATGTGGGAAAAGGTTGAAAAGTTCCAGGGGGCGAATACTTTTGCAAGGCACTGTAGAGTCTCAACTTGGAGTCTCCATATTTCAAAAAATTGTTTTTAATATCAGCAGCAGTAACTACAGCAGTCACAGAAGACACAAAAAAGTGTCATAGATGGCAATAATGCAAGATCAATACATGACACTAATAATGACAACTTTGAATAGTCTGCCCAGTCTATGACTGGGGTTCAAAAGTCATTAGTGATCCGTGACTTGTTAATTTTGATAAAATTTAGGCAGTCTACACTTTGAGGGGACATCCAGATGCGCTTATCCATTAGGACACCACCAGCAGCGCTGAAGACATGTTCTGAGAGAACACTGGCTGCTGGGCATGATAAAACCTCCAAGGCATAACAGGTGAGCTCACACCATTCTTTCATTTTTGAAGACCAAAATGAAAAAGATACAACCCCTTGATGGCATTGATATTAAGCTCCAGATTCTCCTACACCATCCTCTCCAGTCATTTACAATGTGACAGACTTGTACTCTGTTCTGCTGCTGCATGGACTGGTCTAAAAAATGCATGAAATAACTCACAGAAATTGCTTATGCCTCTTCCACTGCTGCTGCTAATGTTTTTGTGATGACGCCTTGACGTTCCCGGGGTTGGACGTCTAGAACTCACACCGTGTGCCTTTACTGCTTACTTGGGGAAAACCTCTCTTAAGATTGTCTACAAGCATGTTTCGATACTCCAGCATGCTGTTATCCCTTTCTAGAGGGGAAGCTTCTGGCTAAATTTACTCTTGTACTGTGAATCTAAAGGAGTGGAAATCCAGTAGTCTGCACTATTTCTAACCCTAAGAATATGGGCATCATGTTGAAGAAATAGCAGCAAGAAGGCGCTCATGTGTCGGGCTCTTCCATGAGGTCCAGGTCCATGGTGTGTTGTTGGCGGGGTAACTCTCAAGGTTGCTTCTTCCATCCCCTTCCACAAATCATGAACAACAGAGAAAGGATCATTATCCTCTTCATCTCCTGGCAGTTGTGCATCCATCTTCCTCCTTGCTCTCCTCCATTTGTTCCTCGGATCCTACACTTTCACTAACAGTTTATCTGGTACCATGAGCCCCCTCGATCACTGTAATCCACCCTCCCATGGCACCCACCTGTGTGATTACAGCCCAGAACATTGAGATATTGATATCCCTTCTGTATCCTCCTGTTTTCCACTACATCCTCACGTAGACAATTCAAAATGTGCTCCAGCATTCAGATGACCGGAATAGTGATGCTGATGACAGCACCATCAGTGCTAACCATCTTAGCTATTTCAAAACTGTGCACAAGGGTCAGATGTCCTTCATCTCTACATATTGTGCAAGTGTGATTTACATCACGTCTGTACTGAGTTGGCCCAGGCTATGCAAAAGGACATACTGAATGAGGGCTCATGGTTGCTGTCACAGTCACTGCAAATTGTGCAGAGTGGAATTTCACCATGTCAGAACATCACAAATCACACCATTAACCAGTATGCCGAAAGATCTCAGTAGCGACGCACGTCGGTGACCTATGTGGTGCGATTGTCCGAAATGAGCACACATCGACCATGCTTTCTGCAAAAGCGCATCCAGGCAGGGATAGAGTTGGATAAATTGCTGTATCACCAGGTTGAGGATGTGAGCCATGCAAGGCACGTGTGTGAGGTTTCCCCGGCGTAGAGCCACCACCAAGTTTGCACCGTTATCTCTGGCTCTAGATTCAGTGGAGACTGTCATTGCTCTAACTTGGCCTGTAGAGCTGTCTACAACTATTGAGCTATGTGACTAAGATCTCCAAGGCATATTAATTTTAACACTGCCTGATTGTGGTGAGCCATGACTGCGCAGTTAGGAGGTGGGGGGATTCTATCTGAACTGTTAGAATGCTTGTCTGATTAAGGAAGGGGTTGAGGGAGCAAGTATAGGCCCTAGAATAGGTGGAGGAGCCAGAAGCAATGGAGTGGTAGAAGTGTTAGATACAAAGGTTTGTCCCACAAGCTTTGGGGATTCAAAGACTTGTGGAGAAGCCCATTGACTGCCTGCTCCCACAGCCACCAGTTACCCTGTGCACAGTCAGTGAGATGTAATGCCCTGCCCATGTTTGCTCTTTCAGGTGTCAGTGGTGAAATGCACCCTGGCAGCATTAGATTTTTTCAGGGAAGTAGTGATGTTGTCTGCAACATGCTGGTGTAGTGCAAGCACAGCTTTCTTAGAGAAGTAATGGTGACTGGGCAACTGGTATTGAAGGACTGTGACACCCATCAAATTTTGGAAACCGTCTGTACCTACCAGGCCGAAAAGCAGCATTTCTGTGGCCAACAGATTGAAGATGATGGAGTTCAAGCTCTTAGCTTTGACATATTTAGGAGAAAACATTCTTTTATGTGATCACAACTGAGAGACCGAGGGCTGGCTGCTGAGCTGAGAGAGGATGGAGTAGAGTGAACAGAACAATCTGCTGGACTGTGAATGAGATGTAGGTAGCGATGGGCTCTCACTTACCCCGACTGTATGGGGCAGACAAGTGGATTTTCTATGGCCGCAGACCTGTGTGAGAACATATGGCACAGTGACGGAGGAGGAAAAAGCAGCAGAAGTGGTTGATGGGACAGCCAGTGGTTGGCGATGCCCTCTAGTCGACATTTTAGTGCAGTGAGATTCCCAGATTAATTGAAGTTGATCTTGCATGTGAAGGTTCATGCATGTTGTAAAATTATTGCAATTTTTGCCTCTACTAAGTTTTTCTTTGCAAAGTTGGCAGATAATGTCAGTTGGGTCATCCTTTGTGTTCTCAAAAAAGGCCTAGGCTAGGCAACCCTTGTCACTCCTACGAACTGCACACTCGTGACCATTGCTGGCCACAGTCAGAGTTGTGGCTAAGGATACAGTGCTTGTCATGGTTGCCTTACTTTGTGTCTGTGCGGAAAGACGCAATGTAACCTCCTTGTGTTCCTCCTTTCTCCACCTCCTTTGCTAAGCTACTCAGCTGCGTACCTCTTGGATCACATACTCCTCACCCTGAGAGTCACCTTCCTCCTTTTCCTGCCCTGACACCATAGTTCACATGCGCCTCTGGTATCTGAGTCTCATCAGCAGGTCTGAATTTTGCTCAGACCCTACTTTGTCTGGGCGTGGATCCAACATGAAAACATTTTGGCCATTGGTGCAGAAACTTTCCTCTTCTGGATTCTGTGAATCTTTGGTGCAGACCTCTGATGGGCATGGAATAGAATGTGTGAACAGCTCGGCAGAATGGCCCATCTGTGGTTCCCCACAATCACTTGGGCATTTGGAAATTTATGACTCAGGGGGAAACAAGTGTGATTGGGGTGCCACCTCTGAAGTTTGTACTGTGTGTAATGTTAAGGTGGAGAAAGAAGATGAGAGGTCACTTGATGCAGCACTTGCCAACCACTGGAGCATATTGTCTTTCTGAGCCCCATCTATAAGGTGGACCACTGTGTGGCTGCCAAAGAAAGGTAGTTGAGTAGGCCATCCAGTAACAGATGTTGCCAGTGAATAAGATAAACACAGTTTGCGCTAGTGTATGCCTTATTTGTAAAAAGTGACAAACGAACTGTTCCCACAATAATATTTAAAAAATGTTACCTATAGTCCAAAATGCAGATCCTGAGTCCAGGGGGGGCAATAAGCGGAATTCTTCCAAAGATGATGGTGGCAATACAACGCGGTCTTTCTTAGGAGCGGTACCCCGGCCGGAGGCTAGCGCTACCTAAAGGTGCTCGTAGTTCCGTCCTCTGAGTCTCACAAAGCGGGAGAGGCCAGCGGTCAGGACCTGTGAGCTGTGCGTGATACAGCCCGGCGTGTGTGGTGACGTCTTCGTCACGTGACTTGCAGAGAGTCTGGAGTACGGTGCGCAATGAAGACCAAGAATAGCAGGATTCCTTGTTCCTACGCATTTCGAGAACAGCGGTTCTCTTCGTCAGGGATAATCCTGCTGTCAAATTAGCCACTTAAATAGGAGTGTCGTATGCTGCATTAATTGAAAGCAGATTATTTTATTGACAAATAAGCCACTTAATTTGGAAGGATCTCATTGGATTAAAGTTATTCAAAAGCAAAGAGTTCAATTTCGCTATTAAGTCCACTTGGTATAAGGGAGTCTAGCTGGAATATCCATTTTGTTTCAGCACGAGACATTTTCCTAATAAAATCTCCCTTTCTCCAATCCTTTTTTACTATTTCAATGGCTGTGGTACTTGTGCCAGTAAGGGATCCATTGTGCTATTCAGAGTAATGTTTGGACAATGGATGTCCCATGAATCTGTTTCTAATATTTTGTAGATGTTCGTTAACCCTTTGTTTTAATGGTCGTTTTGTCCTTCCAATATATAGCTTGCCACAAGGACATTTTAAGTAGTAAATAACTCCAGAAGAAGTGCAAGTAATAGTGTCACGAATATTAAAAGTCACAGAGCCATTTGCAACGGACTGTTGTTT
The DNA here is from genome assembly GCA_033576555.1 of Oophaga sylvatica. NCBI lineage: Eukaryota > Metazoa > Chordata > Amphibia > Anura > Dendrobatidae > Oophaga > Oophaga sylvatica. The sequence continues at coordinate 235,237,055 of JARQOD010000006.1, read as the reverse complement.
AGAGAGATTTAAAGATTTGCACATAGTGCATTTTTTGCAAGGAAAAAAAGCAGGCAAATTGGCAATATAAGGAATACCCAGTTTCTTTTTGCAGCAATAAAGGGGAACGGATGGAGCAAGCTAATTTCCCAGATTGTTCGCCTTACGAAATATAAAACGAGGGCGTGGGGGTATTTTGTCTATCACTTTGTCCTCTTTCAAGATGTTCCAGTGACGTCCAGTGATGTTTTTTAGAATATTTGAGTTAGCGTTATATTTGGTAATGATAGGAATATCGTTCATAGTATTAGTTAAATCTCTATCCTTGTTCATAGTAATTAATAAATTATGTCTGGGGTTTTTTGGAACATCCGTTCTGGCTTTAGTCAAAAGGTTTTCATCATAGCCATTAGAAGTAAATTTGTCGGTCAAAGTAGCAGTTTCTTCCAAGAAGTCAGCAAAATGGGAGCAGTTTCTATGGGATCTAGTAAATTGGCTTTTAGGTATATTGAGAAGCTAACTAGGCAAGTGACAACTGTCAGTGGGGATGTAATTCTTACAGTCAGTTAGTTTTGAGTAGGGTTTTGTATGAATAAAATCATTCTCAGCTGCGTACCTCTTGGATCACATACTCCTCACCCTGAGAGTCACCTTCCTCCTTTTCCTGCCCTGACACCACAGTTCACGTGCGCCTCTGGTATCTGAGTCTCATCAGCAGGTCTGAATTTTGCTCGGACCCTACTTTGTCTGGGCCCGGATCCAACATGAAAACATTTTGGCCATTGGTGCAGAAACTTTCCTCTTCTGGATTCTGTGAATCTTTGGTGCAGACCTCTGATGGGCATGGAATAGAATGTGTGAACAGCTCGGCAGAGTGGCCCATCTGTGGTTCCCCACAATCACTTAGGCATTTGGAAATTTATGACTCAGGGGGAAACAAGTGTGATTGGGGTGCCACCTCTGAAGTTTGAACTGTGTGTAATGTTAAGGTGGAGAAAGAAGATTAGAGGTCACTTGATGCAGCACTTGCCAACCACTGGAGCATATTGTCTTTCTGAGCCCCATCTATAAGGTGGACAGCTGTGTGGCTGCCAAAGAATGGTAGTTGAGTAGGCCATCCAGTAATAGATGTTGCCAGTGGTTTTTGGATAGTACGAGACGGTGTTTAATTTTTCATTAACATTAACACCTAACCCACGTAAACGTTGAACACCAAGCTTATTCCCCTTCCACCACAACCCTGCTTTTTCCCATTCATGTTGTATGTACCCTTCCCCTCTTTTAACCACCTGTTTCACAACCCTTGGCCCAGTCACAAGTCCCTAATTTAAAAATCAGTATTTATTTGGCTGATAAAGTTTGGCTAGTCCACAGATTTAGCACACAAGATTTTGATTATGAAATGAGGTCTGGTGCCTGCATCAGACTATTATCCCAAATGATTGGATTATGAAATGAGGCCTGTTGCGTGCACCAGAGTATTAAACCAAACAATTTTGATAAGGAGATCTGGCCTTCTGATTCCTCACAGCAACACAGTTTTATCCCAAATGATTTGGATTAGCAAATTGGGCCTCCTGGTTAAATATCAATATTAGGCCTAACGATTTTTAAGTGGAAATATTGGCCTTCTGACTTCTCACCGCAACACAATTTTATCACAAATGATTTGGATTAGCAAATTGGACCTCCTGGATGTTCACCAATTTAAGCCTAATGATTTTTAAGTGGAAGTGTGGCCTTATGATTTCTGACTGCAACACACTGTTTTATCCCAATCAATTTAGATTAGCAAATTGGGCCTCTTGGCTGAACAATAATAATGATTTTTAAAGGGAGTCTGTCACCCCATTTTTGGAGTATGAGATGTGGCCACCGCCATCAGGGGCTTATCTACAGCATTCTGTAATGCTGTAGATAAGCCCCCGATGTTACCTGAAAGAGAAGAAAAACGAGTTATATTATACTCACCCAGGGGCGGTCCGCCGTCCGGTCCGGTCCGATGGGCGTCGTGGTCCGGTTTGGCGCCTCCCATCTTCTAGCGAAGCCATCATCTTCTTTGCGTCCCGTCGCGGCTCCTGCGCAGGCTCACTGATCTGCCCTGGTGAAGGCAGCGCAGAGTACTGCAGTGCGCAGGCGCCGGACCTCTCTGACCTTTCCCGGTGCCTGCGCACTGCAGTACTCTACTCTGCCCTCACCAGGGCAGATCAGTGCACCTGCGCAGGAGCCGCGACAAGACACAAAGAAGAGGATGGCTTCACTAGAAGATGGGAGGTGCCGAACCGAACCTCGACGCCCATCGGACCAGACCGGACGGCGGACCGCACCTGGGTGAGTATAATATTGTTATGATCTGCTACAAGCACTAAGGAAAGGTGGGAATACTGTCCCTACAATAGGACTGAGCTGGATCCTTATGATGTAACGGGGAACCTGATCCTGCGACCAGACCCGCTAAAGTCCTCAGCTAGTCTGAACGAAGAACTATAGTTGCGAGGGAGGAATCCCTACAAGATCTAGGGACTGGGTGAAAAGGTGGACACCTCCTAACAGAAAGTGTAGCAGGGAAAATAAAACAGAAAACAAATACTAAGAGATACTAAGATCTAGCAAAACTGACAGAGTAAGGCACCTAAGCACCCGGCTAGCTTAAGAGTAGATAATACAATGAAGTCCAGCAAGGCCAGAAGGGCGGAACCAGACCAAATAGGGTAAAAAGGTCATGTGACCAGCAAAGTGAAACAAAACCTAACAAGAGGGTTCTAACAAATATAACTCGTTTTTCTTCTCTTTCAGGTTACATCGTTGACGGCATCTCATACTCCAAAAATGGGGTGACAGATTCCCTTTAAGTGGAAATATAGCCTTCTGATTTCTCACTGGAACACAGTTTTATCAATAATGATTTGGAGTAGCAAACTGGGACTCCTGGCTGAACAACAATATTAGGCCTAACGATTTTTAAGTGGAAATATTGGCCTTCTGACTTCTCACCGCAACACAATTTTATCACAAATGATTTGGATTAGCAAATTGGGCCTCCTGGATGTTCACCAATATTAAGTCTAATGATTTTTAAATGGAAGTGTGGCCTTATGATTTATGACTGCAACACACAGTTTGATCCCAATCAATTTGGATTAGCAAATTGAGCCTCTTGGCTGAACAATAATATTAGGCCTAATGATTTTTAAGTGGAAAAATGGCCTTCTGATTTCTCACTGGAACACAGTTTTATCAATAATGATTTGGAGTAGCAAAATGGGACTCCTGGCTGAACAACAATATCAGGCCTAATGATTTTTAAGTGGAAAAGTGGCCTTCTAATTTCTCAATGCAACACAGTTTTATCACAAAGGATTTGGATTAGCAAATTAGGCATCCTGGCTGAACACTAATATTAGGCCTAATGATTTTTAAGAGGAAATCTGGCCTTCTGCTTCCTCACTGCTACAAAGCTTTTGTCGAAATTATTTTGATTAGCAAATGGGGCCTCCTGAGACTGCAACAGTTTTAGCACAATCTAGTTAGATTCTGGAAGAATGATTTCACACAGGACTGAATCCTATCTAGTTAAGTGACAAGTTCACTTTCAGCAGCAGCAGCACTACCAGTAGTGTCTTCTCTGCACTGTGACACTGAGAATAATGCGCCAGCAAAACAAGATTTCGCTTTTTTGCATGGACAAGGACATGTGACTTCTGCAGCCAATCACAGAAGACCTTGTGTCATGATGTTGTGGATGGTTTCTGTACCCTGATTGGCTGCCGGAATAGACACACATTAAGTCATTAACCCCTTAATGACCGCCGATACGCCTTTTAACGGCGGCAGTCAGGGGTACTTATTCCTCAGCGCCTCTTTTTAATGGCGCTGAGAAATAAGGTTATAGAGCCCCCAACATTGGAACCTCTCGGGGTTCTCAGCTATTGGGGGTATCCTAGACCCCAGAGACCTTGATTCGGGTTGGTTTTTACCATCCCCAGTGTGGCGATCGCCGTTTTTCCATTTTCCCATTTATTTCTCTATCCTCTGATATGACCTAGCACATCAGAGGAGAGAGAAATAGGGTCCCCCGAGGCCCCACGGTACCTGCGGTGTCCCTCAGTCCCTCCGGCTCTGTCCCCCGGCACTTGCTGTCTTCTGCCAGGTAGAAAATGGTGAGTGCATGCGCAGTGAGCCTGCCGAGATCTGCCGGATGGCACCCGGCAACAATAGGAGATTTTTCCTATTGGTTCATTTTGATCATTGTGATAGACCCTATCACAGTGATCAAAATAAAAAAAATAGTAAATCAAACCCCCCTTTATCACCTCCTTAGTTAGGTAAAAATAATAAAATAAAAAAGTATTTATTTCCATTTTTCCATTAGGGTTAGGATTAGGGTTGAAGTTAGAGCTAGTGGTAGGGTTGGGCTAGGGTTAGGGTTGGGGTTAGAGCTAGGGTTAGGGTTGGGCTAGGGATATTATTAGAGCTATGGTTAGGGTTGGGCTAGGGTTAGGGTTGGGGCTAAGGTTATAGTTATATTGGGTCTATGGTAGGAGTTACTGTTGTGGTGTTGGGGTTACAGTTGTGGTGTTGGGGTTAGGGTTGTGTTGGAGTTAGGGTTGTGTTGAGGTTAGGGTTGTGTTGGGGTTACAGTTGTTTTGGGGTTATGGTTCATGTGTTGGGGTTAGGGTGGTGTTGGAGTTGGGGTTAGGGTTAGGTTTATGGTTGGGATTAGGGATAGGGGTGGGCTTACGGTCAGGGGTAGAGCTGTGTTAGCTTTTTAGTTAGAATTGCGGGGTTTCCACTGTTTTGGTACATCAGGAGGTCTCCAATTGTGACATGGAGCCAGCCATTGATTCCAGCCAATTTTGGGTTCAAAAAGTCAAATGGTGCTCCCTCCCTTCTGAGCCCTGCCACGTGCCCAAACAGTGGCTTTCCCCCACATATGGGGTATCAGTGTACTCAGAAGAAATTGTACAACAAATTTTATGGTCCATTTTCTCTTGTTACCCTTATGAAAATAAAAAAATTTGGGTCTAAATTAAATTTTTGGTGAAAAAAGTAAAATGTTATTTTTTTCCTTCTGCATTGATTTAGTTCTCGTGAAGCACCTGAAGGGTTAATAAACTTTTTGAATGTGGTTTTGAGCACCTTGCAGGGTGCAGTTTTTAGAATGGTGTAACTTTGGGGTATTTTCTGTCATATTGATCCCCCAAACTCACTTCAAATGTGAGGTGCTCCCTAAAAAAAATGATTTTGTAAATTTTGTAGGAAAAATGCGAAATCGATGGTCAACTTTAAACCCTTAGGGTGAGTTTTCCACGATCAGGATACGCTGCGTGTTTGGCGCTGTGCGCTGGCGCAGCACCAAACACGCAGGGTCCAGATGTTACAGCATAGTGGAGGGGATTTCAAGAAATCCTGTCTCCACTATGCGTAACAACACGCAGGCGGAAGACCTGCGTTAACGGACATGCGGCGTGTCTTTTCAGACCGCAGCATGTCCTAGCGTGTTGCGGCGACGCTGCGTCGCCGCAACAGAATTTAACACAGGGCTATGTAGCCCTGCGTTCTTTCCGGAGGTGTTCCGGAGGTGTCCTGAACACCTCCGGAAAGAACGCGCGTCATAAAGGGGGCGGAGCTTTGTGCGGAGCGGAATTTCCGCTCAGTCCAAAGCGCTGTGTTTCCTGATGGTGGAAACACAGCCTTATAACTTCCTAACCAAAAAAATTATGTTTCCAAAATTGTGTTGATGTAATGTTGACATGTGGGAAATGTTATTTATTAACTATTTTGTGTGATATGACGCTCTGATTAAAGTGCACAAAAATTAAAAACTTGAAAACGGCAAAATGTTCACAATTTTTGCCAAATTTAAATTTTTTTCAGAAAAAAATGCAAGTCTTATTCAAGAAATTTTACCTCTAACATGAAGTACAATATGTCACAAAAAACAATGTCAGAATCAGTGGGATATGTTCCAGAGCTATAACCTCATAAAGTGATAGTGGTCAGAAATGTTAAAATTGAATTGGTCATTAAGTACAAAATTGGCTCTCACTAATAATAATAATAATAATAAAAATCTTTATTTTTAATATAGCGCTAACATATTCCGCAGCGCTTTACAGTTTTGCACACATTATCGTCACTGTCCCCGATGGAGCTCACAATCTAGATTCCCTATCAGTATGTATTTGAAGAGTGGGAGGAAACCGGAGTACCCGGAGGACACGGGGAGAACATACAAACTCCTTGCAGATGTTGTCCTAGTTGGGATAAGTGGTTAAGGAAAAAAAATTACACTTTCAGCTCCTCTGACCTAGACACACCCCTCCCATAATTAAACACATCTCCCCCCCCCAGCTCTCATGCTCATCAAACAGCATCACTATCCTAGTCAAAGTCATAAGAAATGCATTAGTGGAAACGCAATAATTTACCAAACTGTGACACAATTTTGCCGACTTTGAGTAACAATGCTCGGGAAAGCGGACACGAATTCAAATCTGTTACATTCATTCTGAATTTGAAATTGGCAAACATTTTCCAAGCAAGTTCGCTCATCTCCAGCCTTAAAGGGAACCTGTCACCTCATTTTTCGTGTATAAGGTGCGGCCACCGACATTAGGGGCTTATCTACAGTATTCTATAATGCTGTAGATAAGCCCCCGATGTAACCTGAAAGATAAGAAAAATCTATACAGGATACAATTAAATCTGCTGTCCAGTGACAGAAAGCTTGGTCTGAGTTGTAGGTCATGGGTCCTTTAACAGGATAATGACCCAAAACACACAGCTAAAAAATCCAAGAAAGGCTGATAGCAAAGCATTTGGCTATTCTGAAGTGGCATTCTATTAGCCATGATCAAAATAGTATGAAACATATGTGGAAGGAGATGAAATATGCAGCCTGGAGAAGGCATTTTTCAAATATGAGGCAGCTGGAGTAGTTTGCTCAAGAAATGTGGGCCAAAATACTTGCAGACAGGAGCAGATGTCTCATTGACAGTTAAAGAAATAATTTGTTTGTGTTGATAGCCTCAAAGCTTGGAAAACAAAATATTAAATTAAGGGTAAGATCATTTTTATCTAGGCCTCTTTCATTAGTTTGTAAACTTTTTCTGTTGAACCACAATTCAAAATCAGTGTCTGATTTTCATTAGTTGATATTCAGTAAATTTTAGAGGAAAATAATTTTCTTTTTTGGAAATACTTCCATTCTTAATTAAATATGAATTCTGGAGCATTTTATTCTCATTGCTCTGGGTTGTGCCATTCATCTGGTATTCTGCCTCATTGATTTAAGTGGTGTGTCTCTACACAATTTGATAGTCAGCTGTGATTGGATAGTATCAGACAGTGGAGGGATGCACTATTAAATTATAACTCTCAGTTGTCGACTTTATTTAATTAAAAACTTCTAGGAGGCATAACAGGAAGAGCACAACATGTTGTTACTAAAAGATGTTCCAGAACAGAAGAAGTATGTGCTGAAATGATATCAGGAGTAATGGCAGGTCCCCATACAGTATAATGTGGAGCTTTTTTCATCACATTTAAAAAATTATTCCTCTCACATTTCCCATCTCCCATGGTGAGCAGCTACTTTTTTTTCTCCTTGGTCGAGTACAGCTAGCACTATGCTGTGTCATGATTGTGCTGCCTGTGAAGGTATGATGTGACCTGCTGCTCCTGGCCTCTAATAGGCTGATGAGGTGTATAGGTGTTGTAGCGCAGGAGGCTAGTGGTTCTAAGCTCCACAATGGTTTTAAACTGGATGGGCATCCCAGGAAGCACAACCTACTGAAAATAACATTAATACCAGCAGGCCCTCTGCTGCTGTGCCACTTCTCAGCGTCCCGCCTGGGATTTTCCGGTCCTCTGGTTGGCCAGTCTTAATCTGACTATGGATAAACATATGGTAACCATTCTTCACTTCTTTGCTATCACACACATTATCTATAGTGTTTGTTCATTGTTTTTTTTACTCCTGTCGCTATCTCTACTGCTAAGCTCTGAGCAATGATGGCCTCTCAATATCTAGTTTCACCCTAAAATGGTTGCTGTATGTCATTGCTTCTGCTCTCCTGATTTGCAGCGTTATACCATGTGATGTGATAGCTTCATGGCATTATGAGGAAGTCCATCAGGCAGCTGCCAATATCTAGTCAGCCTTCTCTGGATAATGCAATTCTCTGAAATGTGTAAAATGACAGTGACCACTTTTCGAGATTTGCACAAGGCGAATTGCAAATTATTCTAATTTGCAAGGTTCAGCGACTTCATAAAAATTAGACACAAATCAATTCACTCATCTCTATATGCTACAGTATGTAAAATTATTTGACTGCAGTAAATTTATTTCATATGTTTAATGAACAGGAATCTGAAGCTTCTTTCTCATAAATCAGATTCCTACCAAGTTTCCAATGATGCGATTACAAGAAAGCTACTGAATTGACGGACATGGTATAAATCATGACTACGTTAATGTACTTGGGTAATAACTATCATATTGAGTTGCTGAGCATTTATTTTATGATTATCAAAAGAAAATGGTTTCCTCTACCTGAGTAGAAAGAATATAATTATATTTGCATTCTATCAATGACAACATTGATCAGATCAGTTTTATTTGCAATGAACAAACAAAGACCTTGTTGGCCTATGGATATTCTCAGAATTTCCATTTGCATCTGCAGTAAAATTCTACATGTGCATTAGTACCTTGCAGTCTATGCTATACATGCTTTATAAATTAATAAGAAGCGTCAGTCAAGCATTAAAGTGGTTTATATTAACGTATAGTATAACATATTAGTCTAAATCATTCTTGTGATGGGTAATTAACTATATAAATGTTATTCTCCCTTGATAGTTTGGACTGCACTTGCAAGTGAAACTGGACACAGATTTTTCTATATTTGTCTGAATTTAAGTTAATGTAAAAGGTATTATTAATAATTTATTAAAAAAGTTATTTACATTAATTCTTGAAATAAACTTGTGTCTTACCTTTTAATTTAAGAAAACATATTTTGATATTTGTTCTCCCTCCTGTGGTCTTATCAGTTTCCATCACCTCCTCTCAGCTTTTTGCTTAAACGTACGCCAATCATTATCAAATATGAGAAAATCACTTTTCAAATAAATATTGTAGAAAAGCATACATATGGATGTGTGGAGAAAAAGTGGAACCGGAGGCAACATTGTAAGACAAGAATAATAATGAATATGAAACAATTGCTTTACATAAATGTAACATAATCAGATACTACTTTGGTAACACTAGAAATCTGAATTTATTTATGAATATTCTGAACTAAGACTTTCCTTGTTTGATTCAATTCAATCATTTTGATTAAATTACGACAGATACTGTAAATGTAAATATTAAACTGAAATGAGATGATAAAATGGGCCTACATCTATAGAGTTAATAAAAGGTGCCCACATCCATACCTACTTTGTCATTATTCATTGAACAACCATCATACTATAGAAGACAAGAATTGGGTTAAATAAAAGATAGTAATATCCTTATGTGTCACATATGTGTGTGAACTTGGCAAAGAACTCTGATGGCAAATAACTTCTATCACATACATTCTTTCATATAAGCTTTGCCTTTCCTAGACTTCTGTTGGTGTTACTTAAACCCTTAATGACCCCAGCTTTTTAAGGTTTTGCGTTTCCGTTTTTCGCTTTCCTTCTTCCCAGAGCCATAACTTTTTTATTTTTTCCGTTAATATAGCCATTTCAGGGCTTATTTTTTGCGGGATGAGTTGTACTTTTCAAAGACATCATTGGCTTCAGCATGTCATGTACTTGGAAACGGGAAAAAAAATTCAAAGTGCGGTGAAATTGCAAAAAATGTGCAATCCCACATTAGTTTTTTGTTTTGGCTTTTTTGCTAGGTTCACTAAATGCTAAAACTGACCTGCTATTATGATTCTACAGGTCATTACGAGTTCATAGACACCAAACATGTCTAGGTTCTTTTTTTTCTTAAGTGGTAAAAAAAAATTCCAAAGTTTGCTAAAAAAAAAATAAAAAATTGCGCCATTTTCCGATACCCGTAGCGTCTTCATTTTTCGTGACCTGGCTCGGGTGAGGGCTTATTTTTTTGCGTGCCGAACTGACGTTTTTAAGGATACCATTTATGTGCATATATGATCTTTTGATCGCCCGTTATTGCATTTTAATGTAATGTCGTGGCAACCAAAAAAAAGTAATTCTGGCATTGCAATTTTTTTTCCCGCTACGCCGTTTAGCGATCGGTTTAATCCTTTTTTTATTGATAGATCGGGCAATTCTGAACATGGCGATACCAAATATGTGTATGTGTGATTTTTTTTTTATTGTTTTATTTTGAATGGGCGAAAACTTTTTTTTTTTTTTTCATATTTTTAAAACATATTTTTTTTAATTTTGGCATGCTTCAATAGCCTCCATGGGAGTCTAGAAGCTGCCTCAACTCGATCACCTCTATTACATATAGGCGATGAGCAGATCGCCTATATGTAGCAGAATTACAGCATTGCTATGAGCGCCAACCACCGGGTGGCGCTCATAGCAATGCCTCACCAGCAACCATAGAGGTCTCTGAGACCTCAGGTTGCTATGGCAACGCATCGTCGACCCCCGATCACGTGACGGGGTTGGCGATGCGCTTATTTCCGGCCCGGCAGCCGGAAGCAGCTGGTTAAAGCCCGCTGTCAGCGTTTGACAGCGGGGTTTAACTAGTTAATAGGCGCGGGTGGATCGCGATTCCACCTGCGCCTAATGCGGGCACATGTCAGCTGTTCAAAACAGCTGACATGTCCCGGCTTTGATGCGGGCTCAGCGCCGGAGCCCCCATCAAAGCGGTAATCTGACGTTGGACGTACTATCTTGTCCAAGGTCAGAAAGGGATGAAAGGGTTTGGCACACATCTTTCTTACCAAAAGTGAAGAACACAGCAAGTAAAACAGAACCCTCCATACCCAAGTAAGCTTACAAATTTCCTCTCCTACATACAGTGGATATAAAAATTCTACAAACCCCTGTTAAAATGCTAGATTTTTTACATGAAAAATATTATACAAAACTGAATCATTTTAAAACTATTTCCACCTTTAATGTCACCCATAATATGTACAAATCCATCAAAAAATAAACAGAAATATTTTTAGTTGAAAAAATATAAGCATTTAAAATAATGGGGTTGCAAAAAATATCTACACCCCTAATTTAATACTGTTGAAGCACCCTTTGAATTTATGACAGCATTCCATCTTGATTTGGCTAGGTTTGCGCACTCTTCCTAAAAAAAAAAAATTTCAAAAATTTTTTTTTTACTTACAGAAATAGATGAAAAATGAAGGTTCCTAGCGCATAAATTGACCAATTCATGTATGCCCATCAACCCAACAAGGTGACCTCCCTGTGATGGGTCCCTGCTCTACACTACAAGCCACTTCTGGGC
>JARQOD010000006.1:235183364-235225518 GCA_033576555.1 Oophaga sylvatica | reverse complement strand
ATCTTTAATTTCCCAAGTGTGTCTTTCATTTGCCTCCTCTGACTTAGAGGTTTTTTAGTTTTTGCTCCTTGAGGGACTTTTTTTAGAAATGTGAACATTTTGAGAGTGCGGCTGGGGCCTAGCGGGTGCATTAAAACATTAATATTATGAAAAGAGACAACAAAGTATATCTAGTTCCATGCCACTCAACAGCACAAAAATATTCATTTAGAACAGTAAAGAAAAATGATGGAGCAAATTTGGCTTTTAATGTCAAATTTAGGAGAACTGTATTAGTCACGGTATTTATCTTTTTTGGGGCAATAGGACAACTCATCACATTTAGATTGTGCTATAGCTTTACCTGCAGTCTTTTGGAAAATAGAAAACATAATGGGACAAATTTACTACTGATAATTTACCAGAATGCTAGTGGCCATGCGCACATTTATTAAAGATTTTGGCTAGCTTATCTTTACTTTAACAATTGTGTTGCGGGACATAATTCTGTGGCACTTACTAATATATATGCTTTACAAGGACTTTTAGGTAGCAGTTAGTGAAGCCTTCCTCGTAGACTGTATTCCTTTCCTATCCTCAAATTGGCAGTTGATGGAGGATCGTGTGACCAAACGTGTTCATCATCCTCCTCCAACTGAAAAGTACTTCTAATTGGAAAGCTGTTTTTCATCTAGAGAAGGCTGATGGATTGGTCTTGTTTTATGACTCTCTGTCAACTACCATTTTGTTAACAAGAGGGTTGTGCAATCTGTTAGTAAGGCTGCACTAAAAACTGAAAGAAGAGACTCTTTATACTTAAATATTAGAGATGAGCAACTTTGCCTCTGGGAGGGTCGAGTCGGGTTTCGTGAAACCCGACTTTCTCAAAAGTAGAGTCGAACGTAATCGGCCGACTATCGGGAAAAGTCGGAGGTCCGACTGAAACACGAAACCCAATGCAAGTCAATGGGGAAGCAAAGTCGGCAGGGAGTGGAGGACAGTAAACACACCTACAGTGCCCATTTCAATGCCAACAACATCAATTCTTATTACTTAAGCTTGTCAAACTTAATTTACTTTATAATAGTAGTTACACATTGAAAACTGGGGGTTATTTGACTAAAATTGTGGGGGGGTAGGGCTGGCTCCAGGTTTTCGTGTGCCCCGGGCGAAAGAGTGTCAAGTGGGCCCCTTTAACACATACCACAATTCATAATGCTCCGATACGGAAGAGAAATATAGGTATAGGACAATGCCAAATACTTCACTTCTTACATTACATGACTGATATCTATTTTAAATTCTACAATAGCTCAAAAACCGGACAGTATTGTCCTCCATACAGTATTATGGGCACCACATAGTGCGCCATACAGAATAATGAGCCCCATATATTGCTCCATGCAGAATAATTGGTCCCATAGAATTTTCCATACAGTATATGATGAGCTCCACATAATGCTCCAGTATATGATGGTCCCCATATAATGTGCCATACAGTATAGGACGGTCCCCATAGAGTAGAATGAGCCCCACATATTGCTCCATACAGTATAATGAGTCGCATATAAAGCTCCATACAGTATATGATGGGCCCCATATATTGCTCCATACAGAATGGGCTCCATATAATGCTCCATACAGAATAGGCTCCATATGTGCTTCATATGATGCTCCATACCCTATATAATGCTCCATATATAATGGGCCCCATATGATGCTCCAGTATATGATGGGCCCCTGTTGTGAATATGCTGGAGGCGGCTTCTGAGCTGGGGCTCCCTCCGGTGGTTGCTGAGGGTAATGAACTGATTAATGAATGGCCTTCAGCTGGCGCTGAATGGTAGGATATAAGTGGCCTGAGTTCCCAGCAGCCTTGTCGGTTATCAATTGTTCCTTCTGGTCTTGCTTGAAGCACTGCTAGTTTCCTGCTCTCCTTCAGATAAGTGTTTGCTGTTTTTTTTTCTCTGTTTGATTTTCTCTGCTGGTTTGCTGCCTGCAGTGGACTGCAGCCTGTCCCCTTTTGGGGGGTCTGGCGCTGCAATTGTGCTACGTTTGTGTCTGTACTTTTGCTTTGCTCTTTTGTTTCTTTTCATTTGCTGAATAGCGTTTTGTTACACCAGAGATCTGATTTAGGTGGATGAGAACATGTTATCTCAGGTTTTTGGCAATCAGAAGTGTTGGTATTTTTGTTAGGGTTTTGTTGGATTGCAGTCAGAATTCTTTCCTGTACTTTTCTGCCTAAACAGATTGGTCCCCAGCGTTTGCTCATTCTATTTTCTGTCTGTGTCCGTTCTTTCTTCTTGTCTAACCGCCATTACATGTTTGGGGGCTTCCTATTTTCTTTGGGGATCTGCTCCGGGGCAGATAGCTTTCATCTTTCTGCCTTTAGGTGTAGTTATCTCTCAGGCTGTGACGAGGCGTCTAGGATCAACGTAGGAACGCTCCACGGCTACCTCTAGCTGTGTGGTTAGTTCAGGTTACTGCAATCCAATAGGTTCCAGCCTCTCTGGTATATTACCGCTTTTGCTATTTTTTTGCTATTTCTCCTCCGTTACCGAGACATAACAGGCCCCATAAGATGCTCCAGTATATGATGGGCCCCATGGATGATGCTCCAGTGTATAATGGGCCTATATAATGCTCCATATATAATGGGCCCCATTTATAATGCTCCAGTGCATAATGGGCCCTATCTATGATGCTCAAGTGTATGCTGGGCCCCATATATAATTCTCCATTGTATAATGCTCCCCATATATTGCTCCAAACATTAAAAAAAAATGAAATACCTCTCCTCGCTGGACATTGCTATACTCCTCAGCATTGCCATCTTCCAGCTCTATGCACTTGGACTGTTCAGGCAGAGGGCGTACAGACGTGAATGTCACTGTCAGGAAACGCAGAAGATGTCACAGCGGTGGAGCAGGGAGAGGTAAGTTTTGCAAGTGCTGGGGCCCTGAGCAAGCAGGGTGGCCCATTTTGGGTTGGCAGCCGGGTCCTTCTTTCTGTCAGGATTGATCTAACAGCACTGAAGACTCTTTCTGAGAGCACACTACCAGTAGAGCAAGCGAGCTCCTGTAAGGCATATTGTGCCAATTCAGGCCAGGTGTCCAGTTTACAGGCCAGTAGTCAAAAGGGAATGAACTGTGAGGGAGAACATCCATAGTGGAGGAGAGGTAATTTTGAACCATAGTTGACAACTGCTGTCTCCTGTCTGTTGCAATCGATTCAGTATTACCAGTCGCGTGAGCGGTACTCGAGAAATCAGAAAAAAAATGTCAGTTTTTCAACGAATTTACACATTTAATTAGCACCTACATGTATGAAATTTTGCACACATACACTCATGTAATTGTTAATCAAAACCATATATCAAACCACATGAAATGACATGGTTTACTTGCGTGAAGATTTTGTGTGTGTGTGCGCTTGGGTCTTTAACCCCTTACTGCCATCGGACGTACTATCCCGTCCATGGTACCTGGGCCCGTATCACCATGGACGGGATAGTACGTCCCAGCGATCGGACGCGCTCCCAAAGGGAGCGCAGCCGATCGCGGCCGGGTGTCAGCTGATTATCACAGCTGACACCCGGCACTATGTGTCAGGAGCGGTCACGGACCGCTCCCGGCACATTAACCCCTAGCACACCGCGATCAAACATGATCGCGGTGTACTGGGGGCACAGGGAGGGATCGCGCGAGGTGGGGGCTCCCTGCGCGCCCCCCTGAGACCCTCAGAGCAGCGCGATGTGTCGCGCTGTTCCGAGGGTCCATCATCCCTCCAGGTCCCCGGATCCAAGATGGCGTCGGGGTCCTGCAGGGAGGCGGCTTCCTCAGTGCCTGCTGAGAGCAGGCACTGAGAAGCCTGCAGCGATGCCAGAGCGATCGCTGGTGTGACAGAGTGCTGTGCACACTGTCACACCAGCGATCTGCTAAAATACAGTGATGTCCCACCCTGGGACAAAGTAAAAAAGTTAAAAAAATAAAAATAAAAATTGTTTAAAAAAATCATTAAAAAAAAAAAAATATTCCCCAATAAATTCATTTTTTCCTGTAAATAAAAAAAACCAAAACAATAAAAGTACACATATTTGGTATCGCCGCGTCTGTAACGACCCCCCCTATAAACCTGTCCCACTAGTTAACCCCTTTCGTGAACCCCTTAAAAAAAAAAAAAAAAAAGCAAAAAATCAATGCTTTATCATCATACCGCCAAACAAAAAGTGGAATAACACGCGATCAAAAAGACGGATATAAATAAGCATGGTACTGCTGAAAATGTCATCTTGTCCCGCAAAAAACAAGCCACCATACAACATCATCAGCGAAAAAATAAAAAAGTTATAGCTTGCAGAATAAAGCGATGCAAAAATAATATTTTTTTTATATAAAATTGTTTTTATTGTATAAAAGCGCTAAAACATAAAAAAATGACATAAATGAGATATCTCCGTAATCGTACTGACCCAAAGAATAAAACTGCTTCATCAATTTTACCACACGCGGAACGGTATAAACGCCTCCCCCAAAAGAAATTCATGAATTGCTGATTTTTGTTCATTCTAACCTCCCAAAAATCGAAATAAAAAGCAATCAAAAAACGTCACATGCTCAAAGATGGTATCAATAAAAACGTCACCTCGTCCCGCAAAAAATAAGACCTCACATGACTCTGTGGGCCAAAATATACAAAAATTATAGCTCTCAAAATGTGATGATGCAAAAACTATTTTTTGCAATAAAAAGCGTCTTTTAGCGTGACAGCTGCCAATCATAAAAACCCGCTATAAATAGTAAATCAAACCCCCCTTTATCACCACCTTAGTTAGGGAAAAATAATAAAATAAAAAAAAGTATTTATTTCCATTTTCCCATTAGGGTTAGGGTTGCGGCTAAAGTTAGGGTTAGGGTTGGCGCTAAAGTTAGGATTAGGGTTAGGGTTGGGATTAGGGTTATGGGTGTGTTAGGGTTAGGTTTGTGGTTAGGGTTGGGACTAGGGTTAGGGGTGTGTTGGGGTTAGGGTTGGAGTTAGAATTGGGGGGTTTCCGCTGTTTAGGCACATCAGGGGCTCTCCAAATGTGACATGGCGTCTGATCTCAATTCCAGCCAATTCTGTATTGAAAAAGTCAAACGGTGCTCCTTCACTTCTGAGCTCTGCCATGCGCCCAAACAGTAGTTTACCCCCGCATATGGGGTATCAGCGTACTCTGGACCTTAAGAGTTATTGTGCAATTTGTCCTATTTCTTCTGTTACCCTTGGGAAAATAAAAAACTGGGGGTAAAAATATCATTTTTTTTAAAAAAAAAATGATTTTTTTTGTTTTTACGACTGTACGTTATAAACTTCTGTGAAGCACTTGGGGCTTCATAGCGCTCACCACACATCTAGATAAGTTCCTTGTGGGGTCTATTTTCCAAAATGGGCTCACTTGTGGGGGGTTTCACTGTTTAGGCGCATCAGGGGCTCTCCAAATGCGACATGACGCCCCAGACCGTTCCATCAAAGTCTGCAATCCAAAACGTCACTACTTCCCTTCCGAGCCCCGACGTGTGCCCATACAGTAGTTTTCTCCCACATATTGGGTATCAGCGTACTCAGGACAAATTGGACAACAACTTTTGGTGTCCAATTTCTCCTGTTACCCTTGTGAAAATAAAATATTGGGGGCGAAAAAATCATTTTTGTTAAAAAAAAAAAGGATTTTTTATTTTTACGGCTGTACGTTATAAACTTCTGTGAAGCACTTCGGGGTTCAAAGTGCTCACCACACATCTAGATAAGTTCCTTGTGGGGTCTATTTTCCAAAATGGGGTCACTTGTGGGGGATTTCCACTGTTTAGGCGCATCAGGGGCTCTCCAAATGCGACATGACGCCCCCAGACCATTCCATCAAAGTCTGCAGTCCAAAACGTCACTACTTCCCTTCCGAGCCCCGACGTGCGCCTATACAGTAGTTTACTCCCACATATTGGGTATCAGCGTACTCAGGACAAATTGGACAACAACTTTTGGGGTCCAATTTCTCCTGTTACCCTTGTGAAAATAAAATATTGGGGACGAAAAAATCATTTTTATAAAAAAAAAAAAAAGATTTTTATTTTACAGCTGTACGTTATGAACTTCTGTGAAGCATTTCGGGGTTCAAAGTGCTCACCACACATCTAAATAAGTTCCTTGAGGGGTCTAGTTTCCAAAATGGTGTCATTTGTTGGGGGTTTCCACTGTTTAGGCAGATCAGGAGCTCTCCAAACACAACATGGCATCCAGCCAATTCTGTTTTGAAAAAGTCGAACGGCGCTCCTTCCCTTCCAAACTCTGCCATGCACCTAAACAGTGGTTTACCCCCACATATGGGGTATCAGCATACTCAGGACAAATTGCACAATAACTTTTGGAGTCTTGTTACCCTTGGGAAAATAAAAATTGGGGTAAAAGATCATTTTTGTGGAAAAAATATGATTTTTTAGTTTTACGGCTCTACGTTATAAACTTGTGTGAAGCACTTTGGGGTTCAAATTGCTCACCAAAGATCTAGATAAGTTCCTTAGTCGGTCTAGTTTCCAAAATGGGGTCACTTGTGGGGGGTTTCCACTGTTTAGGCACATCAGAGGCTCTCCAAATGCAACATGGCGTCCAATCTCAATTCCAGCCAATTTTGTTTGGAAAAAGTCAAATGGTGCTCTTTCCATTCCGAGCTCTGCTGTGCGCCCAAACAGTGGTTCCCCCCCACATATGGGGTATCAGCGTACTCAGGACAAATTGGACATCAACTTTTGTGGTCCAATTTCTCCTGTTACCCTTGGGAAAATAAAAAATGACTAAAAGATAATTTTTGTGGGAAAAAAATAGGATTTTTTATTTTCATGCTCGGGCATTATAAACTTGTGTGAAGCACTTGGGGGTTCAAAGTGCTCACCAAAGATCTATATAAGCTCCTTAGGGGGTCTAGTTTCCAAAATGGGGTCACTTGTGGGGGGTTTCCACTGTTTAGGCACATCTGGGGCACTGCAAACGGAACATGACCCCATCAACGTCTGCATTCCAAAAAGTTACTACTTCCTTTCCAAGCCCTGTCGTGCGCCTAAACAGTTTCCCCCCCCACATATGGGGTATCAGCGTACTCAGGACAAATTGGACAACAACTTTTGGGGTCCAATTTCCTTGGGAAAAATCAAAAATTTGGGACTAAAAAATCATTTTGTGGAAAATTGTTTTTTTGATTTTTCAGACCCAGGCATTATAAACTTTTGTGAAACACTTGGGGGTTCAAAGTGCTCACAACAGATCTAGATAAGTTCCTTAGGGGGTCTAGTTTCCAAAATGGTGTCACTTGTGGGGGGTTTCCACTGTTTAGGCACATCAGGGGCACTCCAAACACGACATGGCGTCCAATCTCAATTCCAGCCAATTTTAGTTTGAAAAAGTCAAACGGCGCTCCTTCCCTTACGAGCTCTGCCGTGTGCCCAAACAGTGGTTTTCCTCCACATATTGGCTATTGGCGTACTCAGGAGAAATTGCACAACAACTTTATCTGCCCATTTGCTTCTTTTACCCTTGTGAAAATAAAAAAAAGTTTGTAATAGATCATTTTTGTGGCTAAAAAGTTAAATATTCATTTTTTCCTTCCACGTTGCTTCAGCTCCTGTGAAGCACCTGAAGGGTTAATAAACGTCTTGAATGTGATTTTGAGTACCTTGAGGGGTTCTTTTTTAGATTGTGTCTCTTTTGGGTATTTTCTGCTATATAGACCCCTCAAAGTGACTTCAAATATGAGGTGGTCCCTAAAAAAAAGGGCTTTGTAAATTTTGTTGTAAAAATGAGAAATTGCTGGTCAACTTTTAACCCTTATAATTTCCTAAGAAAAAAAAAATTTGGTTCCAAAATTGTGCTGATGTAAAATAGACATGTGGGAAATGTTATTTCTTAACTATTTTGTGTGACATATTTCTCTGTTTTAAGGGAATAAAAATTCAAAGTTTGACAATTGCAAAATTTTAAAAATTTTCGCCATATTTGCGTTTTTTTCAAAAATAAACGCAAGGTATATCGAAGAAATTTTACCACTAACGTGAAGTACAATATGTCACGAGAAAACAGTCTCAGAATCGCGAAGATCCGTTGAAGCGTTCCAGAGTTATAACCTCATAAAGAGACAGTGGTCAGAATTGTAAAAATTGGCCCGGTCATTAACGTGCAAACCACCCTTGGGGGTGAAGGGTTAAATATTTATGTACCATTCTCTCTATCTATTATCTATGTAAGATCTATCTATCTATTTTCTATCTATCTATCTATCTATCTATCTATCTATCTATCTATCTATCTATCTATCTATCTATCTATCTATCTCTCTATCTATCTGTATATTATCTATCTATCTATTTTCTATCTATCTATCTATCTATCTATCTATCTATCTATCTATCTATCTATCTATCTACTATCTATTATCTATCTATCTATCTATCTATCTATCTATCTATCTATCTATCTGTCTATCTTCTATCTTTCTATCTATTATATAGCTATCTGTCTATCTATCTATTATCTATCTTTCTATCTATCTGTCTATGGCCGGAGTCACACACACTGTATAAAAATCGGACGGTATTATACGGCCGTAATACGCAGAAAAGTCCCCTGAACAGTGATCCGTATGTCATCCGTGTGCAATGTGAGGATGTGATTTCCTCTCATCAAAATATCCGTGTGTCATCCGTATGGCATCCGTATGGCATCCGTACGGCGAGATTTTCTCACCGGCTTGCAAAACCGACATATAATGTATCCAAATGACAGTTTTAAAATCACAAAAGAAAGAATAGATATATACACATAGAATAAATATATATATATTGTATATACATATACATGTCATTGTGACACATATATAGGGTACATACCCATTTTTGAGAAAAAAAAAAGGTCAGTTTTCTGGATGGAAAAAACGGTCCGATTCTATGCAATTTCCATCCAGAAAACGGACCTGTTTTTTTTCTCAAAAATGGGTATGTACCCTTAATTAACACGTACATTTTTGAAAGTTTGCACACATGCACTCATGTAATTGTTAATTAAAACTATATATTAAACTACATGAAATGAAATGGTTTACTGTATGTAAACCATGTGTCATTTCATGTCGGATTCTGTAATGAAAGCCGGCAATTGAATTAGCGGCTATTCTGCTATGTAGAAGTGTATGACCTATATATATATATATATATATATATATATATATATATAATAATTATTTGCTTTTTGTGTACAGTTTTTTTTTGCAATGTGATTTTAACATGAGTTTTTACATAGAGAGAAATACTCTATGTAAAATGTCATGTTAAAATCCCATTGCATACGGATGGAAAATGGATGGTGCAATTAAAAATCGCATACAAATCGCATGACAATCGCATGCCAATTGCATAGAATCGGACCGTTTTTTCCATCCAGAAAACGGACCGATTTTTTTCTCTAAAATGGGTATATACCCTTAATTAACACGTACATTTTTGAAATTTTGCACACATGCACTCATGTAATTGTTAACTAAAACTATATATCAAACTACATGAAATGAAATGGTTTACTGTATGCAAACCAAGTTTCATTTCATGTCGGATTCTGTAATGATTTTACAGAAGCCGGTAATTGAATTAGCTGCTATTCTGCTATGTAGAAGTGTATGAACTATATATATATATATATATATATATATATATATATAATATATATATGTATATATATATATACATATATATATAGGATTATTTGCTTTTTAAAATGATGTGTACAGTTTTTTTTTTACAATGTTATTTTAACATGAATTTTTACATAGAGAGAACTGCTCTATGTAAAACCTCATGTTAAAATCGCATTGCATACGGATGGAAAACGGATGGTGCGATTAAACGTCGCATACAAATCGCATGACAATCGCATGCCAATTGCATAGAATCGGTCCGTTTTTTCCATCCAGAAAACGGACCTTTTTTTTTCTCGCAAATGCGTATGTACCCTATATATGTGTCACAATGACATGTACATATATATATATATGTATTCTACGTGTATATATCTATTCTTTCTTTTGTGATTTTAAAACTGTCATTTGGATACATTATATGTCGGTTTTGCAAGCCGGCGAGAAAATTTCGCCATACGGATGCCTTACGGATGTCACACGGATATTTTGATGCGAGGAAATTGCACACGGATGACATACAGATCACTGTTCAGGGGACTTTTCTGCGTATTACGGCCGTATAATACGGTCCGATTTTTATATGGTGTGTGTGACTCCGGCCATAGACTAATAGATAGATAGACAGATAGCTAGATAAATAGATAATAGATAGATAGATAATAAATAGATGATAGATAGATAGATAGATAGATAGATAGATAGATAGATAGATAGATAGATAGATAGATAGATAGGTAATAGATAGATGAATAGATAGATGACAAATAGATAGATAGATAGATAGATAGATAGATAGATAATATATAGACAGATAGATAGATAGAAGATAGATAGATAGAAGATAGATAGATAGAAAATAGATAGATAATAGATAGATATTACATAGATAATAGATAGATAGAATGGTACGTAAATGAAGACCCACACGCGCACACGTTCGCAGCCCGGGGTCCACCGTGCAGGCAGAGCCCGCTGCGAGTAAGATGGCGTAAGTAGCGAACTCTGTTATCCCGCAGAGTTGCTAAAATAAACGTTGTAGCGCGCTGTGGCAGTTAGTGCAAACTCTGTTTATCCCCAGAGCCGCTAGCGGGAATGCCACAGCAATATATGGTGATAAGTGTGAACTCACTTAGCTTCAGTGAGCCGCAAAGTAAAACGCTAGGGCGCTGACCAGCTTTATAAAGCGAACCCTGTTGCGTCACAGAGCCGCTGAGAAAAAGACTGTGTCCTGTTAGACTCACAGGGAACACAGATGACTGCTAAGCGGATTGCAGTCTGTGGTCATGCAGTCAGAACACAAGCAATAATCTCCTCACTGGAGTAGCCGGTATTCTAATGGCGTTTTCAGCCGAGCCCTGAACACGTGCATACAATCTCCTCACCGGAGGTGCCGGTATTCTAGGGCTTATTTCAGCCAGACCTAACCACATGCATACATGACCTCACTGGCGCAAGCACGTAACAGATTTGATACTAGCCCATGGCGGCGCAGCCATGCCACCCTTTTATAGTAGCAACTGCAGGACCTACCAGAAAAGGACCAATGCGAAACCATTCCAGAACACATGTAGTTTAAGGACCTTCCTGATGGACCAATGGGAGTCGCTGCTGTAACCGAGCATGTGACCCCTGATCTCCAATGGGAGATCTTGCCCTGGCATGCTCAGATGGAGAAAGCAGGGACTTAGTTCCCGAACTGCCTGCTCCAGCACTGGTTATAATAGAGGAACCAGGAAAGACCACAACAAGCCTCTGCACAGTGTTAAACTGGGCGAGACGCTGGGACCGATGTCTCTGCTGAGCAGGCTCCACTGCGGCTGGAGATGGATGGGGGACCGCAGCGGGACTGGCTCGAGATTCCCCTTGTGCAGCAGTGGGAACTGGATCCCTAACATTACCCCCCTCCTAGGGCCCCCCTTCTTTGGGCCTCGCTACGTTCAAAAGCAGCGATGAGCTGCGGAGCGTGAATATGCTCGACAGGCTCCCAGGACCTATCCTCAGGCCCATAACCCCTCTAATCCACCAAATAAATTTCTTTGCCCCGTACCACCTTGCACCCAACAATGGCATTCACCTCATGATCGTCAGTAGATGAACCCGACGTCCCGGCAGATGACTCGGAAAACCGCAAAATGGCCACGGGTTTCAGGAGGGACACGTGAAAGGTGTCGGTGATACCAAGGCGAGGCGGAAGGGCTAGGCGGCAAACCACCGGGTTCACCTGCTCCAGAACTTTAAAGGGACCCAAAAAGCGAGGTGCTAACTTGGTGGACTCTACACGTAGCCTGATGTTTTGGGCAGAGAGCCACACTAGATCACCCGGAGCAAATGTAGGAGCGGGGCGCCGATGGACATTGGCCGAAGACCTCATCCTCTCTTTGGAGGTCTGAATGGCATCCTGGGTGCAGTCCTAAATGTCCCGTGCCTCCACAGCCCAGTCTGCCACCCTGGAATTGGCGTAAGACACGGGCATGGGCACTGGTGTCCGCTGATGCTGACCGTAGTTCAGGAGGAATGGGGTCTGTCCGGTGGAGTCAGCCACAGCATTATTTAGAGCGAACTCATCCCACGGTAGCAAGGATGCCCAGTCATCCTGCCTGGCAGAGATAAATTGTCGCAAGTATGTGACCAAGGTCTGGTTGGCCCTCTCTACCAACCCATTCGTCTCGGGATGGTATGCAGAGGAGAGATTCAACTCAATGCTGAGTAAACGACACAGCTCTCTCCAGAACCGAGACGCAAACTGGGGACCTCGATCACTGACAACTTTGTCTGGCATACCGTGTAGGAGGAAAATATGCCTAATGAATAATGCTGCCAAGGCCCGTGCAGACGGTAACCGTGGTAACGGCACCAAGTGCACCATTTTGGAGAAGTGGTCGGTTATCACCCAGATGATGGTGCAGCCCCGAGACTTGGGTAAGCCCATCACAAAATCCATCCCAACCATCTCCCAGGGCCTGTCTGCCACCAGTAAATGGAAAAGTAACCCAGCTGGCCGTTGTCGAGGGGACTTATTCTTGGCGCAAGAGACGCACGCCTGAACGTATTCCCTGACGTCACGGACCATATGTGGCCACCAGTATGTCCTCGCCAGCAACTCAGATGTCCTCTTTGCCCAAAATGTCCACCCACTCTGGACGAGTGTGCCCAAGAGAGTACCTCCGATCGCAAATTGATGGGCACAAATGTCTTGCCCGGAGGCACAGACTCAAACGAAACCGGGGCCACAGTTCTTAGGCTCTCTGTGGGGACAATCAGCCGAGGCTCCTCCTCCACCTCCTCAGAGGACACCACAGAGCGAGACAGAGCATCGGCACGAATGTTCTTCTGCCCGGAGAGAAAATGGAGGGTGAAATGGAACCGGGAGAAGAACAGGGACCATCTGGCCTGATGGGAATTTAGCCGCTAGGCGGTCTGTAAATAGACCAAGTTTTTTGTTGTCAGTGAACACTTGAAAGGGAAAGCGAGCCCCCTCCAGGAGATGTCTCCACTCGGAAAAGGCCAACTTCATGGCTAGCAACTCCCTATCCCCAATGGAATAATTCCTCTCCACTGGTGTGAAGGTCTTGGAGAAGAAGAAGCAAGGATGTTTACGACCTTGAGCATCCTTTTGAAAAATGACTGCTCCAGCACCAACGGACGAGGCATCTACCTCCTATATAAAAGGCTTATCAACCTCGGGACGATGTAGGATAGGAGCGCTAGCAAAATGGGACTTGATTGAAGTAAAGGCCTTGGAGACCTCCTCTGACCACAATTTGGGATTGGCTCCCTTCTTGGTGAGGGCTATCAAGGGAGCAACCAAAGTAGAGAAGTGTGGAATGAATTGGCGATAGTAATTAATGAACCCCATAAAGCGCTGCACCGCTTTAAGAGAGTGGGGTTCTTGCCAATCCATTACAGCCGGTAGTTTGGCAGGATCCATAGCCAATCCCTGAGTGGAGATGATATAGCCCAGGAATGGCAGAGACTCCTGCTCAAACACACACTTCGCCAACTTCGCATATAAGGAATTTGCCCTCAAGAGGTCGAAGACCCTGCAAACATCTCTCCGGTGGGTGTCCATATCTGGAGAAAAGATGAGAGTGTCATCCAGATAGATTACCACAGAGGTGGCAAGCATGTCCCGGAAGATGTCATTTACGAAATCTTGGAAAACGGCTGTAGCATTACAGAGCCCGAAGGGCATCACAAGATATTCGTAATGTCCATCTCTGGTATTGAACGCCGTCTTCCATTCGTCCCCCTCACGGATGCGAATCAGGTTATAGGCACCACGAAGATCCAGCTTAGCAAATACCCTTGCTCCCCGGAGCCTATCAAAGAGCTCAGATATTAGGGGCAAAGGATATTTGTTCTTAACGGTAATGGCGTTAAGACCCCTATAGTCTATACACGGTCATAATTCTCCATTCTTCTTCTGCACGAAGAAAAATCCTGCCCCTGCTGGTGACACTGACTTCCTAATAAACCCTCTTGCCAGATTTTCCTGAATGTATTGTGACATGGCCTCCGTCTCAGGAAGAGAGAGAGGATAGACTCTTCCCCGAGGGGGCTCCGTTCCAGGCAAGAGGCTACAGGACAGTCATAGGGGCGATGAGGCGGAAGAGTCTCCGCTGCCTTTTTGGAGAATATGTCCGCTTATGACCGATAAACCTTGGGGAGAGAAGCAAGGTCTATGGGTACCACCGTGGTGGAAACCTGAACGTCCTCTCTGAGACATCTGTCTCTGCAATGATCACCCCAACCCAGTATTCTCCCAGAGGACCACTCAATATGGGGAGAGTGGTGGCGAAGCCAGGGTAATCCCAACAAAACCTCATCTATTCCCTCAGGAAGAACAAAAAGGGATATATTCTCCTGATGAGAAGGGGACATAGACAGAGGTAGAGAGACAGTCTGGTGGGTGATTTGTGAGGGCAGGATTGCTCCATTCAATACTCTCACCGATATTGGCTCGGCGAGCATCACCAGCGGTATGGAATGGCGAGAGGCAAGGGAGGAGGACATAAAATTCCCCTCTGCACCAGAGTCCACACAAAGCTTGGCGGGAAGAGTGGATGAACCTAGAGAGATTAACCCTTTAAGGAGCACTTTCGGAGCAAAATCCCTCGCGTCTAAATGACCCTGCACCCATGGTCACGGAACATGACCATTTACTCATTCGCTGGGGACATCAGTTGGCATAATGTCCTGGCTGCTGACACTCTACAGACCACGGATACTCGAGTGGTCCGAGACTTAGATCCCACTCGAGTAGTCTCCACGGTCTCTGGGGAGTCGGACGCCCGAACGGGAAATTCAAGAGGTTTGGCAAAGGTGGAAATCTCTGCCTACACTGGGTCTGCTCTAACCTCCGCTCGTGAAAACGGAGGTCAAAGCTGGTAGATATAGAAATGAGTTTCTCCAATGTGGCAGGAATCTCCCTGGTAGCAAAAGCGTCCTTTACATGGTCTTCCAGTCCTCTCCAGAACACTGGAATAAGAACTTTATCTGGCCACTCTAATTCAGAGGCCAAAGTCTGAAATTGGACTGAGAACTGGCTGACCATGGACAAGACCTGTGACATTGCCAGCAGTTGGAGTGCCATGTCGTGCTTGACCTGAGGTCCTAAAAAGACCTTTTTCAGAGCCTCCAAAAACCGAGGAGCACTCCGCACCACACGATCGTCGCGCTCCCACAGTGGCGTTGCCCACTTCATGCTCTGCCCGACAGAAGAGACACAATAAAAGCCACTTGTGCCCGTTCCGTGGGGAAACGTGTTGCCAGAAGCTCAAGCTGTATAGAGCACTGACTCACGAATCCCCGACAATGTTTACTGTCACCCGTAAACTTGTCTGGAATTGGGAGGTGGGATAATGTCGGAGCAGAGGTAGCGGTGGACAAACTGGCTGCAGCTACACTAGCAGCCTGAACAGCGACTGCGGTAACATCCACAGCTGAGGTTGTGCGCTCAAGGACCGCCAACCTACCCTCCAGCTGCTGGATGTACTGCTGTAGACGCTGGTCGTCCGCCATTTTACTAGCCAGACCCTGGCGCTATTATTATGTTAGGGTCTGCGGAACGCACCTAATAGATAATGTAGAGAGGTGCATTCGCAGCCCGGGGTCCACCGTGCAGGCAGAGCCCGCTGCTAGTAAGATGGCGTAAGTAGCGAACTCTGTTATCCCGCAGAGTCGCTAAAATAAACACCGTAGCGCTGTGGAAGTTAGTGCGAAGTCTGTTAATCCCCAGAGCCGCTAACGGGAATGCCACAGCGCTATATGGCGATAAGTGCAACTCACTTAGCTTCAGTGAGCCACAAAGTAAAACGCTAGGGCACTGACCAGCGTTATAAAGCGAACCCTGTTGCGTCACAGAGCCGCTGAGAAAAAGACTGTGTCCTGTTAGACTCACAGTGAACACAGATGACTGCTAAGCAGATTGCAGTCTGTGGTCATGCAGTCAGAACACAAGCAATAATCTCCTCACCTTAGTAGCCGGTATTCTAATGGCGTTTTCAGCCGAGACCTGAACACATGCATACAATCTCCTCACCGGAGGTGCCGGTATTCTAGGGGCTTATTTCAGCCAGACCTAACCACATGCATACATGATCTCACTGGCGCAAGCACGTAACAGATTTGATACTAGCGCATGGCGGCGCAGCCATGCCACCCTTTTATAGTAGCAACTGCAGGACCTACCAGAAAAGGACCAATGCGAAACCATTCCAGAACACATGTAGTTTCAGGACCTTCCTGACGGACCAATGGGAGTCGCTGCTGTAATCGAGCATGTGACCCCTGATCTCCTATGGGAGATCTTGCCCTGGGCATGCTCAGATGGAGAAAGCAGGGACTTAGTTCCCGAACTGCCTGCTCCAGCACTGGTTATAATAGAGGAACCAGGAAAGACAGCAACAAGCCTCTGCACAGTGTTAAACTGGGCGAGACGCCGGGATCGACGTCTCTGCTGAGCAGGCTCCACTGCGGCTGGAGATGGATGGGGGATCGCAGTGGGACTGGCTCGAGATTCCCCTTGTGCAGCAGTGGGAACTCGATCCCTAACACGCACACACGCAAAATCTTCACGCAATAGCGTTAATTTAAAAAAAATGGGAAAAAAACGGCGTGGGCTCCCACGCAATTTTCTGCGCCAGAGGGGGAAAGCCGATGGCTCGGGTCAATATTTCTAGCCTGGGAAGGGGTTAATACCAATGGAGCTTCCCAAGCTATGAATATCAGCCCGCAGCTAGCCTTTACTGGCTATTAAGCTAGGGGTACTCAAAAAAAAAATGACGTGGAGAACCCCAGTAATTTCTAGCCAGAAAGGCTATGCAGACAGCTGTGTGCTGATATACATAGCCTAGGAAGGGGCCATGGATATTGGCGCACCTCCCTGGCTAAAAATACCAGCACCCAGCCGCAACAGAATTGGCGCATCTGTGCGATGCGCCAATTCCGGCACTTAGCCCTTCTCTTTCCACTCCCCTGTAGCGGTGGGATATGGGGTAACAAGGGGTTAATATCACCTTGCTATTGTAAGGTGACATTAATTCCGGGTAATAATAGAGAGGAGTCAATAAGACGCCTATCCATTATTAATCTTATATTAATAAAGGGTTAAAAAAACAACACACGCATAAGAATAAAGTATTTTAATGAAATAAAACACAACATGGTTTTCATATCTTTATTATACACTCAGATCCAAGCGACACCCTCGATCTCCTGTAATAAAACGTAAAAAAATAAAACAACCGTATACTTCCTGTCTGACGCAGTCCAATTAATCACGAATGTCCCACGACGATCTCCTCTATAGAACAGTGACATCAGGTGATGCCACTGCTCTGTAGGGCCTCCCAGTAATGCACTGACAGGAGACAATGGCTCCTGCAGTGCATCACTGAGTTCATTCTCTCAATTTATGGCAATGCTGCGTGGGAATTTTCTCACCCAGCATTGCCGGTGAGAGAATGAACTGTAGTGACGTCATTCTCTCCCGGCATCTGAGCAATATACAGGAGTGTATCGCAGGGGCGGTGTAGAGCGCTGACATCACCCAATGTCAGCGTTCTATACCGGAGATCATCGTGGGACACTCATTATTATCTGGACTATGGCGGACAGGTGATGTGTAGGTTGTTTTATTATTTTATTTTTATTACAGGAGACGATGGCATTGGGGAATAGGTGATTGGTGAGTATGTACTCTATTTTATGTATTGTATGTTATGTGTATGTTCTGTATGTTATATGTTATGTGTATGTTCTGTATGTTATGTGCTGTATGTTATGTGTATGTACTGCATGTTATTTGTTGTATGTTATATGTATGTACTGTATGTTATGTGTTGTATGTTATATGTATGTTACGTGTTGTATGTTTTATGTATGTACTGTATGTTATGTGTTATATGTATGTTCTGCATGCTATGTGTTATATGTATGCTCTGTATGTTATGTGTTATATGTATGCTCTGTATGTTATGTGTTATAATGTATGTGCTGTATGTTATGTGCTGTATGATATATGTATGTTCTGTATGTTATGTGTTGTATGTTATATGTATGCTATGTGTTGTATGTTATATGTATGTTACGTGTTGTATGTTATATGTATGCACTGCATGTTGTGTTGTATGTTATATGTATGTTACGTGTTGTATGTTATATGTATGTACTGTATGTTATGTGTTATATGTTATATGTATGCTCTGTATGTTATGTATTATATGTATGCTCTATATGTTATGTGTTATATGTATGTACTGTATGTTATGTGTTGTATGTTATATGTATGTTCTGTATGTTATGTGTTATATGTAAGTACTGTATGTTATATGTTGTATGTATGTTATGTGTTGTATGTTATATGTATGTTCTGTATGTTACGTGTTGTATATTATATGTATATACTGTATGTTATGTGTTGTATGTTAAATGTATGTACTGTATGTTATGTGTTAAATGTATGTTATGTGTTGTATGTTATATGTATGTTCTGTATGTTATGTGTATGTTACTTGTTGTAAGTTATATGCATGTTCTGTGCTATATGTATGTTATGTGTTATATGTTGTATGTTTTGTATGTTGTGTATGTAATGTATGTTTTTTTTTTACATTCAACACATTAGCTGGATGATGGGACTAATACTTGTAGTCCCATCGGACGATGCCTGCATACACAGACACACACAAACACAGCCTCGCACACACACACACACACATAGCAAAGCCGGGCGGCACCGCCCAGCCAATGGCGGGGGATTTGAATCCTGCGCCACTCATTGGCTGAGGCGCCCTCCGGCTCTGCCAATGAGAGGTGCCGCACGGCCGGGGATTTAAATCCCGCGCCGCTCAAAGCCGCGCCGGCACCGCTCTTAGGCTGAGCTGCCCGCCGGCTCTGAGGCACTGTAGGTGTTTTTACTGTCCTCCACTCCCTGCCGACTTTGCTTCCCCATTGACTTGCATTTGGTTTCGTGTTTCGGCTGAACCACCGACTTTTCCCGATAGTCAGCCGATTTCACCAGACCCGACTTTTGCGAAAGTCGGGTTTCATGAAACCCGACCTGACACGGATAAAGGGAAAGTCGCTCATCTCTAGTTGAGGTGTTAAGTTATTTAGAGGGCACAATAATTTTACACTGTTATACAAGCTGTACACTGACTACTTTATATTGTAATAAAGTGTCATATTTTCAGTGTTGTCTTATGAAAAGATATAATAAAATATTTACAAAAATGTGAGGGGTGTACTCAATTTTGTGATATACTGTATAGTTACAATAGTGACCTCTTCTAGTGCCGTGTCTACTTATAACCTCTTAATATTCAAGAAAAAAATCTAATTGCGCATATGCCCTGTAATAAGAAAATAAGTAAATAGTAATAGTACATGTAAATAACATAGGGTAATTAGTTAACAATATTTTTAATTAAAAAAAGTGTACCAGCCATCCCACCATGACAAGTTGTACCCAATCAGGAAGAGCCTATTCTATCTCTAGTATTAACACCTTACCTTGTGTCAGCTAAGCTCAATGTGAATAATGAAATAGAAGGTCAGGTATCTAAATGTTCAGACACCTGTCAATGAGAAAGTACAGCTCTGGCAAAAATTAAGGAGACCACTGCACAATTATATAAAAATCAGCTTCTCTACATGTCTGACAGCCATTCCATTCCAGTGTCAGTTGAATTCCAACAAGAGTACACCTCATTCTATGTAATGTGCTTCTGATTAGGTGATCACCTGAACCAAATCTTATTTAATGAAGGAAAGTATAAAAAACACTGCTGTGGTGTTCACAACAATCCTCTTGCAATAGGAATAGCTGGATGGCAAAACAAATGCTAGCATTATCCCAAAAGTAACAGGAATGAAAAAATAACTTTTAACCATGCCAAAGGAGTTGAAAAGAAAAGTCTTGAGTTAGGAAAAGAAGGGCTGAATTCTGACTTTACTAGCAGAGGGATACAGTGTTGCCAATTTCTAATACGGCAGTCCATTACAACAAGGTCAAGCAGCAGACATTGGCGACAACAAAGCTACAGACCGGCAGAGGATGAAAACGACTCTCCACTGACCGGGATGACCATCATTATATTTGAATGTCACTCAGCAACCGCAGGATGACATCAATTGACCTACAAAAAGAATGGCAAATGGCAGCCGGGGTGAAGTGCACGGCAAGAACAGTTCGTAACAGGCTAATAGAGGCAGGGATCAAGTCTTGTAAAGCTAGAAAAAAGCCTTTCATCAATGAGAAGCAAAGGAGGGCCAGGCTGAAGTTTGCCAAAGACCATAAGAATTGGACCATGGAGGACTGGAGTAAGGTAATCTTTTCTGATGAGTCTAATTTTCAGCTTTGCGCAACATCTGGTCTTCTAATGGTTAGATGGAGACCTAGAAAGGAGTACAAGCCACAGTGTCTTGCACCCATTGTGAAATTTGGTGGAGAATCGGTGATGATTTGGGGATGTTTCAGCAAGGTTAATATACGCGAAGGACGTATGAATCAAGCCGCATATAAGGTTATCCTGGAAAAACAGTTGATTCCGTCTGCTCAGTCAATGTTCCCCTAATCTGAGGACAGTTTTTTCCAGCAGGACAATGCGCCATGCCACACAGCTAGGTCAATCAATGTGTGGATGAAAGACCACCACATCAAATCCCTGTCATGGCCAGCCCAATATCCAAACCTGAACCCCATTGAAAACCTCTGGAATGTAATCAAGACGAAGATGGATAGTCACAAGCCATCAAACAAAGAAGAACTGCTTACATTTTTGTAACAGGAGTGGCATAAGGTCACCCAAAAGCAGTGTGAAAACCTGGTGGAAAGCATGCTAAGACGCATGAAAGCTGTGATTAAAAATCATGGTTATTCCACAAAATATTGATTTCTGAACTCATCCTGAGTTAAAACATTAGTATTGTTGTTTCTAATTATTATGAACTTGTTTTCTTAGCATTACTTGAGATCTGCAAGCACTGCATTTTTTGCTATTTTGACCATTTCTCATTTTCTGAAAATAAATACTAAATTTATTGCTTGGAAATTCGGAGACATGTTGTCAGTAGTTTATAGAATAAAAGAACAATTTACATTTTACTCAAAATATACCTGTAAAGAGAAAAATCAGACAAATTGAAATTTTTGCAGTGGTCTCTTAATTTTTTCCAGCAGTGCTGTATATATCTGAAATGCATAGCTCAGAAAGGGGGAGCCACGCCACTATTTGTACAAAGTACAAGAAATTACTGCAAAACCAAAGACATGATACTGAACGCAAGTTGGTATATGTGCAATGTGTAAGAACCTGTTCACACTGTGGCTATCCTGATAAGCTGAGACCTGACTAAAAGCCATTTTTAAGGGCTTCTTTATCGTTAGGTTTCAATGAAGTAAGAGTAAATCAGGGCAGTCAGAACTCATTTGGTTATGAGAAGGACATATTTCTCCAAATGCATATTAATTGGCTATTTAAAAGAATTAATCATGGTGAATATGGGATGGACCCTACAGCTACTTCTCCCTTTGGTCTTTGTATTCCCTAGTTTTATACTAAGTTCTTCACACACAAAGTCATGGCTACATTTTCAAGTAATAATATGTATAATGGAATGTGCTTCTGGCTGCTCCCATGATATTTTATATTTGGCTTCCCCCCCCCATCTCCAAATGGGTTTTTCAGATTCTGAAGTTCTTTCAGAATTTATATAGCAGATGTTGATGAGATCCCTTAAGAATTATTGTACAGAGAATGCCAACAGCAAATGAAAAAGAAAGGTCTGTAGTGGTGTAGATTAAGGAATATCTTCTAAATTCAAAGCTGCTGATGAATAAAGTAGTTCGCTTATTAACATAGGTTAATTAGGGCTACTATTTTGAAGCAGACAACTATGATAACATAGAAAATTGAAGTTTTCTAGCCCTAAATTTCTCCCATGCTTCTTATTGAGTGAAAATCCTTGAATCTTGCCAAACTAAAATGTAAATGTTTTTTGTGAGAAAGTTCTAAATGAAAAATTAAGTTTGCAGAATTGTGGACACTCCTATATAAGACAGTTATTTAATTATTATGTCTCCAAAGTGTACACAAACCATCTAAGGCATCTGCTTATTCCTGGAAAAAACACAAAAATGAAATTGTTAGAATTGGATGTACCATGAAGCGCAGAGCCTCCATTTCACCATTGCTTTTGCACTTATTTTTTGTCTAGTTTTGCTTGTCTTTCGCCTTTTTTTCTTGGTTTAAACTAATTTCATTACTCTTTTTCTGCCTGTTTTACATCTATTTTATGTTTCTTTTGTTTTCCATGCTGTGGACAGAGTTTAGTGATTCTAGATGTTTTTGCATGTTTCATCATTTCCGACTATTCAAATGTCGCTAAATTTGGTACAACTCCACTTCAGTCCCTCTCGGTGTATTTTTTAATACTCCACCATTTTGGCCAAATTTTTGGGTTATTTCGAAATACATTTAACTTTGGTGTCAAAAAGGTACAAATCCATGCAAGACAAATAAAAACACCACTTTTGATTTTGCTCCAAATTCATGAATCCCATGTGCCATTTTGAAGAATTTGGCACCAAAATGGCAAACAACAATACCATAAGACAAAAAAGGCAAGTGACTTAAAAAATTCAAGTGATGAATCAGGGGCATAGAATTTTATAAGAAATATTATTAATATTTGTTTACGTAATTTTTTATAGACAATTTTTTTATTATTTTATCTTACATTAATTTTGGATTGTACATAGCAAAATAATAGTGTAAAATCAATTACTATGCATTAACAAGTCTGACTTTATAGGTAAATTTATTGTTTAGCTCAAACACCAGAAATTGGAGGAAATATGTTTTTGACCATGGAAGAAGTACTGCCGACTGCATGGTTTCAGTATCTGAGCAGTATGGCAGATGGTCTCCTTGGGTTTTAATGCACAACAGTTTCAAGAGCTTATAGAAAATCATGTGTAATATCAAAAACTATCAGGGGATTACCAGTGTCATGGATGAAAATATTTTATAATGGAAGAGGTCAGAGCAGAGGAGAACAGCTATGTGAAAACAGGTTAAAAAAGGACATGTCAAGTTCAAACCTTTCAGGTCTGGTTATTTGATCTAGCAAATGGCAAAACAAACCTGAAACATCTTGAAAAGCTAAAAATTCTTGACCTCATCATGACGTTGGATTATTCTTAATATTAAAACCACCTTCATTTGTAGAAGGTTCTAGCTCCTATACTCCAACGGCAGATGTTGGCCATAAGTCCGCGGCACAACGCCGTGATGAATAGGTTTTTGTATTGACCTTGTACTTTATATACTTCTATCTACTGTACTTTAATATCTATTCTAATGAGAATGTATGCAACCCATGCTGTACATGAACAGCAGGTGAGAAAATAATGACGGGATGCTTTTTTATCTCTCTTTTATTCTAAATGTTCTCTTTTATGAGAATAGATGCTTTGATAAATAGAAGCTTTGTGTGACTTGCATACATTGCAGCATATATACAGGTTGCTTAATGCAAGACTTAATGTAAAACTAACAAAATATTGATCCTAGAGTTATAAATCAAAGCTTTCCTTACACTTTTAGACTTTTAATTGTTTAGATGCTGCAATTAAATAACACTGTCAGCATTTGCCGCTGTTTGGGAACATACGCATAAATGTTATATGATATTTTACTGTAGAATGTAAGATCATTAGTATTAAAGACAAGTGAAAACAGACAAGTCATGCTTGTGATTTAGGTTAGAATCTGTTCATTTCCTGGTGATGGAAGTGTAATCTGACAGCTACCTCCAGACTTCCACATCTGCCCTCTCCTGCACACCTCAATCACTGGATTGACATCACAAGTAACAAGATCCTTCTTCAGGCAGCTTGGCTTCCTAATAGATGATCTCCTTAATTTTTTAAATGTGTATAACAAGATGAAGCAGATGGCTACATTGCCTTTTCTTTTGAGAAAAAAAAGTATCTTTGTATCATTTAGCTTCAAGTAATTCAATACTGTCTGAATTGAAGATTACTCTGTAACCTAGGACTCGAAACAGACTGAGCAGATGTACTGTACTAAGGCTACCACCCAAGGAACATATTGCAATCATCTACTCTCCATGATGGCAGTATTTGTATAGCTGTTCTTTATTTTGCTTCTCGAGCTCACCTTGCTCCATTGTTGTATTTCTTCTACTCGTGGGGATGTTGATTTTTGACTTTTATTACCCATCACAATGTGCACTTTATTTCTGGTTATGCAAACAGCGCAATGTCACGTAGTCTTGTCCTCTCTTCCTAGAAATAATCTTTCTTCATAACTTTCATTTCATTTTAACACTTTGATTGCCAAAGAAAATGAATGCTTTTAATAGGTTTTTTTCTCATCTTGGTGAAATGCAATTATACTTCTAATTACTGATCTTTCATGAATATGAACAAAATTATATTAAAAAAAATAGATGAAAATGCATTTTCTGGTGGACACTTTTGGTTTTTTAATGTATTCAGTCTCATTTTTCAGGTTTGTTATTGTTGTATGCATGTCAAATTGTTTTTTTTACTGTGCTTTATTAATATTCTTCTATTGAGCAGAAGTTTTTCATTACGCTTCGTTGATGTGATTACTTTACCGTTATTGGATTTTATTGGCATATATAAATATAATTTGGGTTTTTAGAGAAATGAACATAATATCCTGTTACATTTGAAAAAAATGTCACGGACTTTGTGTGTTGATGTAAATAGGGTTTTTTTTGGTCTTATCCTTTTTCCATTATGTCACAGTTATGAATATCATCAAAACATTTAATTGTTACTCAAGGTCCCATAAAATGTTTATTACATTAAAACGGAATAAAATGGATTATTATGAACAGATTGCACCAGATATAAAAAAGGATTCTGTTAGGCATTCTTAGAGCTTTTTCTGTTATGTCTAGTGATATAAAATGGCCATACTGGCTTTGTCACAATTGCTTTCTTTTCTTTACATACAATTTCAGTATTCATCAATAGAACACATGGAAAATGGAGACATAGCAAGTCCTATAAAATAAAATAATGACTATGGAGAAAGCTTTTTAATTCTTGAGTAGACTTGGGTTCAATTCATTAAATAAAAAGAAATCAAATCAATAAGTCAGAAATAGCTTTCATGCCTTAAGCTACTCTGGAAAAAAAAAGCTGAATTGTATGTGGTTATAAAGAACATTAAGTCCAAAAACTATCAATGTTCTGCTACAGCAATGTAAACACACCATTATTCACTTTTTACCTATACTCCCCCTATTTTCCAACCAATGGTTTTTGGGATCTTGTCTATACCAAAAAAGGTCCTATTCTGGACTTACATTGCTGGGATTTTTTGTTACTTATTTCCATCTTAGTTTATTAAATCATTGGGTTCCAAGAGCATAAACCCCATTAACCCCTTTGTAATCTTTCAATTTTCCATTTTCGTTTTTTGCTCCCCTTCTTCCCAGAGCCATAACCTTTTTTTATTTTTTTTTGTCAATGTGGCTGTGTGAGGGATTGTTTTTTGCGGGACGAGTTGTGCTTTTGAACTACACCATTGATTTTAGCATATAGTGTACTGGAAAACGGGGAAAAAATTCCAAGCACTGTGAAATTGCAAAAAAAGTGCAGTTCCACAATAGTTTTTTTCCCCAAGTACACTAAATTCTCAAACTGACCTGCCATTATGATTCTCCAGGTAATTATGAGTATATAGATATCACACATGTGTATGTTCTTTTTTAATTAAGTGGTAAAAAAAAATCCAAAGTTTGAAAAAATCTTGAAGCCTCCAGCTGTCATATGAACCCCCTTGATCAAATGACAAGAGTGCCAATGGGCAGGTTTTATGATGTGCTTCTGGCATTTAACAAGTTAATAGCTGTGGATGGATTACGATCAAATCAGCTGTCATGTGCCGGGAAAATTCGGGCTCAGACCAGAGCTTGCATCAAAAGGAAGGAAATGACCTTTGGCACATCTATGCATCAAAGGTCGTGAGGGGGTTAAGGGGTGTTTTTCACCCCCAAAACACTAACTAAGCCACTTCTACAGGTATGTAGGTGACTTAGCCCCTATTAAAATTACATCTGTAGTATAGACTTTAATGGTTTAGTTGCCAGAAAAAAAAATTAATTAGTGTGCAAGTGAGGGGGCTTTGGTGCACATTTAAAGTGGCCAAGGCTTCAGTGCACCATTATGTTCCCTCAGTTTGTATATTGAGAAATTTGTCATATTTTGATTGACAGTGTGCAAAGGAGAGCGGCCTGAACTCAATTAGCACTTCTGCAGCTCAGCACGGACACTGCAGGAGCACAAACACATTGACATAGTGGCAGTGAGAGTTCCCATTGCCGCCTTCTGTATGCAGCCACGGACTTGAGCCAGCAATGAGAGCCAACAATGAGACTATGTTAGGGCAGCTGGGTTCCTGCAATGTCCATATGGAGAAACAGCACCACTGATTCAAGAAGCCCTTGCTTTAGTGCTATTAATCAAGATATGACAAAGTGCTCAGTACAAAAATTGAGGGTGCATACTGGTGCACTAAAGCCCTCTCATTTTCATACAAAATATTTTTTTTTTTCTGGCAACTAAACCACGAAAACTTTACTGTTGGTATGAGTTTTACAATGTTATACCCCTTCATATCTGTTTAAGTGGTTTAATTATTGTTTTGGAGGTGATAGACTCC
The DNA here is from genome assembly GCA_033576555.1 of Oophaga sylvatica. Taxonomy (NCBI): domain Eukaryota; kingdom Metazoa; phylum Chordata; class Amphibia; order Anura; family Dendrobatidae; genus Oophaga; species Oophaga sylvatica. The sequence goes on along the minus strand of JARQOD010000006.1, from coordinate 235,198,599 downwards.
CTTGTAAACTCTCAAGTGAAATACCGTATTTTTCGGACCATAAGACGCACTTTTTTCCCATAAAATTTTTGGGGAAAATGGGGGTGCATCTTATGGTCTCAACATACTCACAAATCCGGTGGCGGCGGTCCCAATGCAGCCTCCCTGTGCTCTGTGGTGCGGTGGTGTCGGGGCTCTGTAGTGTGGCTGCAGCAGGGCTCTGTGCTGCGTGGGGGCTCCGCTGGCATTAAATCAAAGGCCGAAAGCCCCCCGCAGCTCTGTTGCTGCAATGCGGAGTCCTCCTGAAGCATGGCCACCAGGGCTTCCGGAAAGATGCGACGCGGAGTCCTCCTGAAGCATGGCCCCAGGGGCCTCCGGAAAGATGGCCACTGGAGGAGGCGCATGCTCCGATTCAAATCTCGGCAACGAGATCTCGTTCTTGCATCTTTTCAGAGGCCCCTGGTGGCCATGCTTCAGGAGGACTCTGCAGTCACATCTTTCCAGAGGCCCCTGGCGGCCATGCTTCAGGAGGACTCTGCATTGCAACAACAGAGCGCGGGGGGCTTTCGGTCTTTGACGAAATGCCGCGGAGGCCCCCATGCATCACAGAGCCCCCTGCAGCCACACTACAGAGCCCCGACACCACCGCACCACAGAGCACAGGGAGGCTGCATTGGGACTGCCGCCACCGGATTTGTGAGTATATTGCCACCCCACAGAGCACAGCCACCCTACAGAGCACAGCCACCCCACGGACACAGCCACCCCACAGAGCCCAGCCACCCCACAGAGCACAACCACCCCACCCCACAGAGTACAACCACCCCACAGTGCACAGCCACCCCACGACAGCCACCCCACAGAGCACAGCCACCCCACGGACACAGCCACCGCACCAGCCTGGATCACTGAATGACCCCTGTGACCACTCCTCTACCTGTGCTGATCCCTTCGCTGGTAAGCTGAATTCAGACTGTAAAACGAACCCCCATTTGACACATTATTTTTTTCCCCTTATTTTCCTTCTGAAAATTTGAGGTGCGTATTATGGTCCGGTGCATCTTATAGTCTGAAAAATACGGTAAGTGTTAGGAATACAGTAGACTGACATAATGAAAATTCAAATTTCCCTAGTATTTCCATCAGCAGAAACATAAATGTGTAGAATTAGCTATGCATGTCTCATGTCTTTCGGGGCAACTGATAAAGATTTTAGATTTAGTTAACTGGCACGTAAAATCAATTAGATATCTAATAGAGATTATTCATGCCTCCAATGCTAAACCGTAGGCTCTGGAATTCGATGTAATATATATGTGAAAGGTAAACTTTTACATAAGTCACAATACAATGTCAATGACAAATATATGCCAATTATGACTGGAGGCAGATCTTACCTTTTCTGTGCTGTGCAATTCAATACTGAATCTTGATCTGTTTTAGCAATCACAATACACCATTAGCAAGTGCCATCTACTTTAAGCTATGCAGATCACTCATAGTGATAAAACCACTTGCCTATATTTATATTTTGTAGGTCCCTATTGAGCCACCAAAACTGATGACATGTTATGGCATGGGATCCAGTAAACAACTCAAAGTGACCTTTGGTGTCCGGCACTAACAAGTTAGCAACAGATTCTTTAAATTAATTGCGAGATTGGGGATCTTTGGATCGGACATGTTTCTTTAATACATTTTACAGATAATTGATCAGATTGAGGCAAAGAGCAAGTCAAAACATTGAACTCTTTGTCACTTTCATCAAGTTATTCCTAAACTAATTTTGCTAAATGGCAGGGTTCATTATCTTACTGAAAGAAGTCACTGCCATTAGCAATATATTACGTTCATAACAATATTTAGGTAGGTACTACATGTCAAAGTAGCATCCAATAATTGCCAGTGCCCAAAGTTTCATAGCAGAACATTGATCATTGCATCTTACTGCCTCTATCAACTCGTAATAGTTTACTGCATCCTGATGCCATATCTTACCCATGCACCTGGCCATCCACATAATGTAACAGAAAATGTGTATAATCATTGATCATTGATCCATGATGGCTATGGTAACTAGTTAGCTTTATAGGCAACTAGGTAGCCTCATATGCAGATAGCTGTGATGCACGTTGTATTCTGAAATTTTTGTTTTATCACCAGAAGTGATGAGCGAGCATACTCGGTAATGCTCGGTATTTGCCCGAGCATAGCTGTACTCGCGGTGCTCGGTGAGTGCAGAGCATTTCCAGGATTGTTCGTCGGGAGTTCTGGTCCATGCCCTGCATGTTTGGGGCTCTAAAGAGTGCCAATCAACATGCAGGGATTGTGCGCCATGCACTGTAATGCAGCAGACATGTTGGTAGTGGCATTACAGTAATTGGCTGGCCGCACAGCATCATCAGTCTATATCAGACCTGGTGCCGCCGTGCTCGTCACATTCAGCTCTGGAATCAGCTAGTGTAGGGAGAGTTGCTGCCGAGATAGGGTCAGCAAACAGGCCATTTGCACCACCTGCCATGCCCGCATCAGCACCCGACTTTGTGGGCTGAACCCCAGGCTCCAGAACCCCAGGCTCCAGGAATAGTGTCTGCAGGTGACTCCACTGCTTCTTCCACTGTTGTGCGTGTAAGCCAATCCCCTGTCCACGGTGCATGCGAAGATGCCTCCTGCCCTGCACCTGTCGTTGCCCACACTCAACTAGCATCATCATCAAGCACTTCCACGTTCTTGTCTCAGTGCAGGATTCAGTTGTCCATACCCCAGTCATTTGAATGCAAGCGGAAATACGCAGCCAACGTGGGCAGGGATGGTACATCTTGATGACGGCACACTGGGTTAACATAATGGAAGCCGGGAACCAGTTGGACCTTGAGATGGAACATGTTCTCTCAAAGCCGAGGACTGCGGGCATAGGTCAGCCAGGGTAGCCCCACAGTGTATAGCTCCTGTACCTCATCCTCGTTCTCCTCCTCCTCCTCTTCAGCCTCCATGTCTGAAATGTCCACATCAGTCACAAGCTAGAAGCAATGCAGCACTGCCTCAGCCAAGGGCAACAGGCTCCATTGAAGCTAATATGCTTAGGTGACAAACCTCACAATGTTGAAGAGCTGTGGACAGCTCTGAAAAAGCAGGCAGATCTGTGGCTGACACTGCTGAATCTACAGCCAGGTATGGTCATGTGTGACAATGGCTGGAACCTGGTGGCAGCACTGAGGCAAGGCGAGCTCACACACATACCATGCCCGGTCCATGTGCTTAACCTCGTTGTTCAACGGTTTCTCAAAAGCTACCCGCAGCTGCAAGATCTGCTTGTGAAAGTACACCACCTGTGTGCCTATTTAGAAAGTCAGCTGCAGCTTCTGCCGCCCCTTGCCGTGCTTCAGCAGTATTTGCTGCTTCCGGCTCACCAGCTGGTGTGTGATGTCCCCACGCGTTGTAACTCTACACTGCATATGTTGGAAAGGATTTGTGAGCAGAAGAGAGCAGTTGTTGACTAACAGCATCAACAAGGCCATCGGTATTCAGTTCAGACTCCACACATAAGACCTCAGGAGTGGTCAAGGATGTCAGACATATGTACAATCTTACAAAACTTTTAGGAGTCAACCAAGATAAGTGAGTGGCAATGACGCCATAATTAGCATCACCATCCTGCTTCTCTGTATTCTGAAAAGCTCTCTGCTCACAATGAAAGAGGATGCATTGAAGGTGGTGGTATTATAACTGATAAGCGCATTCACCTGTCAACTGAAAATGCTGACAAGCTGACTCTTATAAAAATGAACAAGAGCTGGATTGGGCCAGACTTCTCTACACCACCGAATAACAGCAAATCATAACCTCAAATACAGTGTCTTTTTTTGGGGCTATATTCCCATGCACCTCTTCACACCCACATATGGGTATATGCTTCCTTTTTGGCTATTTGGTGTTATCATCCTTCTTCTCCTCATCCTCATCCACCACCACTAGATCACCATGGTGACCGTGGTACATGATGCAGCAGCCAAGTTATTGTGTTAACGGGTGTTTATGATGCCTGTAAAAAAATATTTACACAGTATGTTGATGTGTACCCCCCAGGGAGAAATGTTTGTCAGCCCATAAACTTAGAGTATGGGCATTACAAGTATAGGAGACCCATTCCTTTAAAATGGAAGGCATTTTTCGGAGTCCATCCTCCACGTCTCTTCAAACACCACCACTAGATCACCAGAGTGAACGTGTTCCATGGTGCAACAGCCACGTTAGTGTTTTCAAGGGTGTTTATGATGCCCGTAACAAAAATGTTGACACAGTATGTTGATGTGTACCCCCAGGGGGAAATGTTTGTAAGTGTATGGGCATTGCAAGTATAGGAGCACCGCGCCTTTAATTTGGGAAAAGATTTATAGGAGGACATCCTCTACATCTCTTGAGACACCACCACTAGATCACCAGGGTGAACATGTTCCGTAATGCAACAACCACGTTAGTATTTTCAAGGGTGTTTATGATGCCTCTAAAAAAAATGTTTACACAGTAGGTTGATGTGTACCCACCAGGGGGAAATTTTTGTCAGTCCATACACTTAGTGTATGGGCATTACAAGTATAGGAGACCCGCTCCTTTGTAATGGTAAAATTTTTTATGAGGCCATCCTTTTTCTTTCTCCCAAGGGGGATAGTGGTGCGTGCAAATTTGGGGCAGGCCTTGCATTCACTGCATAGCTAAACAGTATGGGAGACCCATTTCCTAAGAATGGGAACTGTAGGGGTTGGTCAGCTGCTTCAACAATGCAATTCTCCACTTTTGGGTCTTCATCCTCAACACTGCAATTTCCACTTTAGTTTCTTCAACCTGAACACTGAAATGCTCCACTGCCAGTTGTTCTTTAGCCTCAAGACTGAAATTCAGCACTGCAGGTTTTCCAGACTCAACACTGACATTCTCCACTGCCAGGTCTTCATCCTCAACACTGATATTCTCCAATGCAGGTTCTTCAGGCTGAAAAATTCACTGCATAGCCAAAACAGTATGGAGTACCAAATTACTAGGAACAATGGTTTGAAGTTTCCATCCAGTAAGTCGGTTCAAAGGGTTATTGGGGTGCGTGTAATTTTGGGGCGGGGCAGGGAAGGCCTTGCATTCAATGTATAGGCAAACAGTATGGCAGTACCAAATAAAGAATAATGGGAACTTTGCTTTCATGTAGCCATCCAGTACATCGGTTCAAAGGGTTATTCAATGCATAGGCAAATACTATGGGAGACTGTTAAAAAAATACTCATTTTAGTATATTTTTTTCAGGACTTGTTACCAGATGCGATACTCTAAAGAAAATGTCACACACAATGTTTCTTATAAAACCGTAATGGTTTTTTGGATTGTCCACCAAAATGCATCATTGCATTAAAACATAAAAATAGGTGAAATAGTTACAAGGAGATTGTCCATTTGTCCATAGCAAAGCTTGTTCCACTTCTTTCCTGAGATCCTGAATGTGTCAGTCTCTGACTCACTTTTTTTATAATGGGAACATTTTTTCATGAGGCCCTCCTGTACGTCGTGTCAAGTGGTATTGGGGTGCGTCCTAACTTTTGGCAGCACAGCCACTCACTGCATAAGCAATAACAGTATAGGATACCCACTGTTTAATAATGGGAACAACAAAGCATAGCCGGCTGATGGCCCTTTAAGAATATTAATGCCGCCTGATGCCCCTATAAAAATAGACTTTGTGACTTTCATAATCCCTACTTCCTAAATGAAATAGGATGTGTCTGATGATATGTCACACTCCACTTGGCTAGCTAAGGTTGTTAAATGTTAATATGACATTTCCCTGTGAATGCATTTGTATTGGTTGAAAGTAGTGTTGAGCATTCCGATACTGCAAATATCGGGTATCGACCGATATTCGCTGAATCGGAATTCCGATTCTGAGTTCCGATATTATTGTCATATCGGATACCGGAATCAGAGTTTTCCTCTAAAGTCTATGGGGAGTTCCTGTGTCACAGAACGAAGTACGTGACACAGGAACTTCCCGAAAGTGTCACTGTCAGTGTCGGTCGGGTCTGTCAGGTGTCAGCAGCACTTACCTGGCAGAAGATCCCCAGCGGTCACGTCCATCCATCCAGGCCGGCCATTACCCTCTCCCTGGCGGTCATGTGCAGCATCTCGTGATAACTGCACGGGCTGCTGGGTACTGGGTAATCTCGGCCAGCTGTACTCTCGCAACAGCTGGCCGTAAACCAGCTCGATGACGTCACCGCCGAGGAATCAGCTCTGGTAAGCAGCTCTGCTCTATGTGGATGTCAGGCTCAGCCTGGCATGCAGATGTAGCAGAGCTGGACTCGTTGTGGGACACTCGTGATTTTGGACTGCGTCGGACAGGGAGTATTTGTGTTGGTTTGTTATTTTTGTTTTTTTACAGGAGATCGATGGTGTCGCAGGATGAGCGTACAATAAAAATAATGAAAACTGTGTTGTGTTTTATTTCATTAAAAGACTTTTTTCTGGCTTTTTTTTACAAATTTTCAACCTTTATGATTAATAATGGATCGGTGTCTTATTTACGCCTCTCCATTATTAACCAGGCTTATTGTCACCGTTCAATCAAAGGTGACATTAACCCCTTATTACCTCGCTTGCCACCGCTACAGGGCAAGTGGGAAGAGCCGGGTAAAGTGCCACAATTGGCGCATCTTTGGATGCGCCAATTGTGGGGCTGCTGCAGCCTGGTATTTTTAGGCTGTTGAGGGCCAAAATCCATGGGCCTTGACAGTCTTTTAATACCAGGCCGCAGCAGTCTGCTTTTTACTTGGCTGGTTAACAAAAATAGGGGGACCCCCACGCCACTTTTTTTTCGAGGGGATCCCCTATTTTTGTTAACCAGCCAAGCTAAGCAGACTGTTGTGGCCTGGTATTATCAGGCTTGCAAGATTCATGGATATTGGATCCTTACCAGCCTGAAAAACCAGGCCTCAGCAGTCTGCTTCATCTGGCTGATTAACAAAAATAGGGGGGACCCCACGCCATTTTTTTTCGAGGGGATCCCTATTTTTGTTAACCAGCCAAGCTAAGCAGACTGCTGTGGCCTGGTATTATCAGGCTTGCAAGGTCCATGGATATTGGCTCCTTAACAGCCTCAAAAACCAAGCCTTAGTAGTCTGCTTTATCAGGCTGGTTAACAAAAATAGGGGGACCCCACACCATTTTTTTTTCGACGGGATCCCCTATTTTTGTTAATCAGTTCACTTCAGGTCAGCCGGGATTCCCTCTGACGTCACTGATGCTGTGCGGTATCCCTGGCTGACCTGAAGTGAAAGTGGGAAGCAATCAATTATGCTAACCACTTCCTCTCCTGTCAGCCAGGAGAGGAGATGATTCATTTGGGGGTTTATTATGAGGCTTTCAGCATTAGCGGAGGTCCCTGCAGTAAACATTAACCCTTTCAGAAGGATTACATCGGGTACCTGACTGAACATCGGATAGGTAAGACTAATGTTGCTTTATTATTTTATTTTTATTACAGGTGAACAAGGGCTTCGTAAGGAATGGCAGTAAAATAAAATATGGTAAAAAACTGTGTTTATTTCATTAAATGATTTTTAATTAAAGTGTGTGTGTTTTATTTTTATTTCATACAATAGGATTAATAATTGATAGTTGTCTAATTGACAGCTCTCAATTATTAACCTGGCTTAAACTCACCTTTCAATAGCAAGGTGGCTTTAACCCCTTATTAACCATTCCCACTGCTACAGGGCAATGGGAAGAGACGGGCAAAGTGCCAGAAAGGGCGAATATAATTATAGATTTGCCTTTTCTGGGGTGTCTGGGGGCAGATATTAGTAGCCGGGGGGGGCAAAAATAATGGTCCCTCTCTGGGCTATTATTATCTGCCCCCACTCGTTGGCTTTGTCTGTCTGGTTGAGAAAATAGGGCGGGAGCCCACGCATTTTTTTTCAACAATTTTACAACCTCATATGTATATATATATATATATATATATATATACATGTCATTGTGACACATATATCTATATATTTATATTTATAGTACATACACTTCTACATAGTATAATAGTCACTAACTCAATTCCGGCTTTTGTGAAAATACAGAACCCGACATGAAATGACACATGGTTTACATAGAGTTAACGATGTCATTTCATGTAGTTTGATATATGGTTTTCACTAACAATTACATGAGTGTATGTGTGCAAAATTTGACACATGTAGGGGTTAATTAAAGTGTAAATTCGTAGCAAAAAATATGTTTTTTTTTTACAACGAATTTACACCTTTAATTAACCCCTACATGTGTCAAATTTTGCACACATACACTCATGTAATTGTTAGTGAAAACCATATATCAGACTACATGAAATGACATGGTTAACTCTATGTAAACCATGTGTCATTTCATGTCGGGTTCTGTATTTTCAGAAAAGCCGGCATTGCCCGGCAATTGAATCAGAGGCTATTTTACTATGTAGAAGTGTATGAACTATAAATATATATGTCACAATGACATGTATTTAATATATATATTATATATATATATATATGTATTCTATGTGTGTATATCTAGTGTTTAAAAGGAAAGAAAGAGGTTTTTTAATTCCGATATTTCTGTCCCATTGACTTGCATTGGGTTTCCGGTATTGGATCGGCGATACCCGATACTTTTTGAGTATCGGGCCGATCCAATCCGATCCGATATTTCGGGATATCGGCAGTATCGCTCAACACTAGTTGAAAGCAATGCTAAAGTTGAAAAGCGCATCAAAAACGCTAAGTGTGAACATAGCCCAAGTGATGAGGGTGCATTTTTTTGGTTTATTTATTTTGCCTTACATACAAATCATTACCCATTCACAGGAAAATCTATTTTGGTTTAACTTTTCTGTGTTTTAGTGTGCGCCTTTAAAAGTGGCATAACACTCTGACAATATTTTTCACAGCAGCGACCTAGGAGTCAGAAATGCTTCCAGGGGTCTTTCCCATATGTTCCCATGTCATTTGAGCGCTGTTCCCATAGATTCCCTCTGGGGGTTTGCGACAAAAAAGCTCGGGTTCCCCATAGACTTACATTGGGCTCGTTGCTCAGGTCGAGAACCCGAGCATTCCAATTTGCTTGACCCAAGCAACGAGCACCCCAGCATTTTAGTGCTCACTCATTACTAATCACCAGTATTAACTTTTTCAGTGTATGCTAAACTAGATCTTCTGTAAGATTGGATTAGATGAATTAGATGCCCTTTATTCCTGACTCACATTAACGAAAACATGTCAGAAGAATTTAGCAATATAAAGTAAAGTCAATGCCAGAATAGAGCTGTTATACTGATTAAACTGAGACCTTTGGTGAAGCAATCCAAAATCTTTTATCAGCCTCTTAAGTTTTTGCCTATTGATATCTACTGGCCTTGAGGTGGGACAGGGGTTGGGTCTTCTTCTGCTCCTCCACCCCACTGCCTGCCTCCTGTATTGCTATGACAGGTACATAAGCAGATATGAGGGAGCTTTCCTGGTGCTGCGCTTTTGATGATACAGAATGACAGCGCAGCTCCAGGGGACCCCCATCGCATCTGCTGTGATGTGACAGTGCAAAGACGTTATCAGCTGGTGCTGGCATGATGACGTCAATATGCTAGCATGTACGTGCTGGCCAGTAGAGGTGGAGGCTTGGGGACCAGAGCAGATCACCAGGGGAAAAGGAGCGAGGTGAGTATGTCTGTATGTGTTTTTGCTTTAATTAATATCTGTACGGGATGTGAGGCCTTGTACTGTATATAGGAATCTATGTGCAGGCTCATACTCTATATAGGAATCTATATAGTGGCTCATACTGTATTAGGAGGCTATATGGGGACTCATACTGGATATAGGAGGCTATATGGCTACTCATACTGTATATATAAGGCTATATGGGGACTCATACTGGATATAGGGGGCTATGAGGAGCTCACACTGTATATAGGAGGCTATGTGCAGGCTCATACTGTAATATAAGACTATGTACAGGCTCATACTGTATATAGGAGGCAATGTGCAGGCTGATACTGTATATAGGAGGCTGTATGGGGTCTCAAACTGTATATATGGAGCTATATGAGCCTAAGTCTGTATATAGGTAGCTATATTGGGGCTCATACTGTATGTAATGGCTGTGTGTGGACTCATATTATATGTAGGGAGCTATATGAGCCTAAGTCTGTATATAGGTAGCTATATTGGGGCTCATACTGTATGTATGGGCTGTGTGTGGACTCATATTATATGTAGGGGGCTGTGTGTGGATTCATACTGTATGCAGGGGGTTATATGGGCATACTGTATGTATGGGGCTATGTGGAGGCTCATACTGTATAAAGGGAGGCTGTGTAAGGGCTCATATTGTATGTAGGGGGCTATGTGGGGGCATATTTCCTGGGTCTGCGAGCTGCAATCCTCATTGCAGTATGGCTTATAGTCTCTTATGAATCCCTGAATGACCAAAAGATGGGCGAAATGCATTGAAAAAAGATGCCATTAAGCTAAGTACAAACTATTCAGGCCATATAGGGTCTATATTTATATATCCTATGATAGATAGGCTCACTCAGCCATGCACAGAGTGAGACTCAGGAACACTGTCTCTAAGATTTTCACTGGTTTATTTTATATGCAGCATAAACCATGGTGAAGTAAAAATAAACACGGCCCTTTTGTGAAAACAAAACAAAATTGTAGCACAAAGCACAGTCCTTGTGGTAGTGGGTATCCGCCAGCTCAGGGTTAGTAAAACACATGGTTCAGGTAAGCAAAAACATGAACACTTCTCTGAAGTTAGCCTCTCCAAGCACACTGAACTTCGAATGCCCCTGGAGGCCAACTATTTAGGTCCAGACCACACCCTGGGGTGGAGATAAGATGGACAACCTCCCTCCTGCTCTATGATTGTTCACAAGAACCCAGCCCTTAAACAAAATGGCTGATTAACCCCTCTCAACACTTAGTGTGCTGGAGCAAACTTCTGGGTTTCAATTCACTGATGCCAACAACCTCAGCAAATGTATATATCCTCCAGCATCTTGCAGTGACTATGTCACAATAGGATAGTCCATGTCGATAGAAATATGACTATGAGGTATAAGGATTTTTGTAGTTTTAATTGCACTTGAATGGCCATTTATGATCTTAAGGGTTATTCTTTGCTTGACAAGGACATCACGTATGTTTCTTTTTGAACTTTGTTACGTTTTATTCTGGTCAGATTGTTGAAAAATATTAATGCTATACTCCTCAACCCACTAGTATCTATATTGTATATATTTATAAATGTTCAGTAGCTATTATCCGATCACTTATAGAGGATGCATGCTCAGTCAGAGTAGTAGTAGGGCTACATAGGGGCAGTCAACGAAGCGTGGGGGTGCCATACCGTTCCAACTTAGTGAGCAAACCTCCTATCATGATCCTGTCAGCGCAGGTGAACTGCCACGGCTGAGCAGGGTGACTCATCCACACTACGGAAGGGCCTGGGGTCAGATGCTACAGGGGAAGCTCAGGAAGACGGGACCTGAACAGCGTGGTGAGAGGTGATGCTGAAGGTAGCAGAAAACAAAAGGACCTGCGATCATGTGACCACAGGGGGCGGGGCTTAGCGATCCTGCTGATGAAGATGAGTGCAGGATGCTACAGGGACCCTGGAGTAGTGAAGAGGGAAACTCAGGTTGGACAAACGGGGGTCATACATGGAAAGGACGGCGCGGTACAGGAGGGGCGAGCCGAGAATAGTCAGAACATAGGCCAGGAGTCATACACGGAGATAGCAGCGCAGTACAGGAGGGATAAGCAGAGAATTGTCAGAACAAGGCAAGGAGTCATACACGGAGATAGCAACGTAGTACAGGTGGGGCAGGCAGAACTCGTAATGGGAACAGAACCAAGTCAAAACCATCAAGCATAAAGTAGCACAAGCACGAAGCACAGGGTCACACACACTCGGCCAAGGGTCAAAGTATAAGCGACAGGGAATGGCTCCACAATGAGGCTATAAGAAGCCTCCCAGAATCCCAGAGCGAGGCTTGGCCATCCAGATTAACCTCTGAACTACCTAATCCCACAATCAAAGCAGCTCATGACACCTCCACTGTCAGGAAGGGAATTGTGAAGGGCAAAAGTTGTCCCTGCTTTTTTTTATAGCAGTTTTTCTGTGCAAATTTGTGTGCTTGTATGTCTTTATGTATTGGGTTTTTAAATTAACTAAATAAAGACTTTTTTAAAGTTTTTTTGCTATTGCTTACATGTATAAGGGAACCTTAGGTTGATTGCTTTGGTTGTTGATTGAGGGGGCTGTGTGGGTGCTCATATTGCATGTAGGGGGCTATGTGGTGGGTCATACTGTATATAGGGGCATGTCGGCATACTTAATTCTGCTCTATATTAAGTCATACAATTATTAATAATTTTTTTATATAAAATTAATAATGAGTAAGTTTAATTTCAGCCTCTACAGTAGTCGCAGTCTGTCATGTGGCCCCTTGGGAAAACTAAACTCCCTCCCCTGCTCTATTTTGCATAGCACTCTGTTGCATGTATAGTGCTGTACATAAAGGAAAACTTAGCCTACCTCTTTTGTTTTCTGTGTACAGATGGGCACCAGAGTACTTGTGTGTTAATCATATGATCGGTCAAATGATCTATCAAAGGGGTTGATGTGACAAATCACGTGATATATTGGGTGCCTAGGGGGCCCTCACCTTCTAAACTGCCAGGGGCCCTGGGTACTCTTAATCCGCCCATGGACTACCAGTGACGTCACTTAGGCTGCGCTGACTCCCCATCTGACCCGCGGTGAACTGACAGTGTGGGAAAATGTTTAGAAACTTTCCCACGCTAACCAGTTCATGTCCGGTCAGGTGGGGAGGCTGCACAGACAGCTTTTCCTTCATTCTTTCATGGTTTTACAGCAAGGTGACATTAACTCCTTATTACCCCATATGCCACCGCTACAAGACAATGGCAAGAGAGAGAGAGAGTATGTGGAATTGGTGAATCTTACAGATGCGTCTTTTTCTGGGGTGGCTAAGGGCAGATTTTTTTTAGCCAGGGGGAGGCCCAAAAACATTTGTCCCTCTCTAGGCTATTAATTTCTACCCTCAGTCACTGGCTTGCCCTCTCTGGTGGAGAAAATTGCACGAGAGCCCACGCAAGTTTTTTCAGTGAATAAATCCTTTAATTTAACACCTACATCTCCAAAATTTTACACACTACTACTACTAACATTATTAGTGAGGGACGTATAAGAAAAATAACAGATATGCAATGGTTTACTGTATGTAAACCATGTCTCATATCCTGTCGGGTTCTGTAATGATTTTTACAGAACCTGACAATTGAATTATAAGCTATTCTGCTATCTACCTCTGTATGAAATATAAATATTAGAGTTAAGCGAAACAGTTCGGTCAGATTAAAAAATCACCGACTTTCGCCAAAGTCGGGTTTCGCCGAGCGAAACCCGACCATAGCGTGAGGTCGGCCATGCGGTCATCGACCCGAGCGCCAAAGTCGGTTTTCCCATAATGCTTGCAGGCTCATTTTCTCAGCCAATGAGCAAGGACCCACACTGTGGGCAACGAGATGACATGGGCAGCGGCCACCATCTTAGAGAAGGGCATTGCAGTGATTGGCTTGCTTTGTGTGGCGTCACAGTGGCTATAAAAGCCCTGACTGCCGACCACCATTTTACTTCTGCTGATCTTAGCGTAGGGAGAGGTTGCTGCCGTTGGTTCTCAGTAGGGAGAGAGTTAGGCAGGAAAGAAAAGTGATTCTGTGCTTGTGCTGATAGCAATTGTGCTGTACAGTTAGTGTGCATTGACAGGGGAGGATTTAGTTGTGTACAGCAGCACTGGTTATTAGGCTGCCTGCCAGTGACAGGGGAGGATTTTCTTTTGTGCAGCAGCATAGCTGGTTAATAGGCTTCCTGCTAGCTGTATTCCTGTGTGTACACTGCTGTGCAGACTGCTTTTTACACAGCACTAATACTTTTATTCTTTTTTTCTGCACAGTTACCGAGCGTTCATTTTTTCCCACACCGTATATAGCTGTACGCTCCTCACACAGTACCATGTACCGACTGGTATCAAGGACAAATACATGCTGACTATCTGTGTGTAACTCTGGAAATATATACGGAGATTTACAATTTTTTCACTATACTATATACAACTGGTATTTGGTGATACAGTACCCTTTTTCTGCTTTTTATATTCTGGTCTAATCCATACTGAGCCTGTGAGCGTCTGTGTGTTACTCCGGAAATATATACGGAGATTTACAATTACCCGTAGACTGTATACAGATGTAATCTTCTGATACATTACCAATTTTCAGCTTTTCATATTCTTGTCTAATCCATGCTGAGCCTGACAGCGTCTGTGTGTGACTCTAGAAATATATACGGAGATTTACAATTTTTTCACGATACTATATACACCTGGTATCTGGTGATACAGTACCCTTTTTCTGCTTTTTATATTCTGGTCTAATCCATACTGAGCCTGTGAGCGTCTGTGTGTTACTCCGGAAATATATACGGAGATTTACAATTACCCGTAGACTGTATACAGCTGTAATCTTCTGATACATTACCCTTTTTCAGCTTTTCGTATTCTTGTCTAATCCATGCTGAGCCTGAGAGCGTCTGTGTGTGACTCCAGAAATATATACGGAGATTTACAATTTTTTCACGATACTATATACACCTGGTATCTGGTGATACAGTACCCTTTTTCTGCTTTTTATGTTCTGGTCTAATCCATACTGAGCCTGTGAGCGTCTGTGTGTTACTCCGGAATTATATACGGAGATTAACAATTACCCCTAGATTGTATGAAGCTGTAAGCTTGAGATACAGTACCCTTTTTTAGCTTTTATATTCTGGTCTAATCCATACTGAGCCTGTGAGCGTCTGTCTGTTACTCTGGAAATATATACGGAGATTTAAAATTACCCCAACACTGTATACAGCTGTACGCTTGTGAAATATATATGGAGATTTACAATATTTTCACTATACTATATATACTGTTGTGAATGTGTTTGAGATGAGTTCTGAGCAGAGGCTCCCTCTGGTGGTTACAAGCGGTGCTAGTCTGTCCAGTGAAGATTGTGAGGACTGGGAATCAGGTGTTACTGATTGGTCTTATATAAGGGAGTCACCTTCCCATCAGGGTTGCCGGTGATCAATTGTTCTGGTCTGGATCCTTTATTCC
>JARQOD010000006.1:235150255-235183264 GCA_033576555.1 Oophaga sylvatica | reverse complement strand
TTCACGTTTTGTGATTAAATTGTTTCTAATCATCTTTACATATGTGGCCTTCATAAAAAATGGTATTTACTTAGTATAAATTATCTATATAAGGTATGTGTATTTGTTAATTGTTATATATCTCTCCCACACTAGATTTGCTCTAATGATGCTCTCTTTGAAAGACAGGCTGAAGACCTATATACAAGATTTAAGGAACTAATCTATGGCCGCAGATCCATATGCCAAGCCTATACAAGGGCACGCCTAAGTAATTGGAATGATTTATTGAGAAGTAAATCTACGAGTGACAAGATTACAGATCAGAAGGTACGATGCATTCTAAACTTTAACTCCCACAGTGATAAAGTCTTCCAAATCCTAAAAAAGCATTGGTCAGTATTGCTTTTAGACAAAACACTATCAGGTTACATTGGAAACGCTCAGAATGTATCCTATAGAAGAGCGTGTAATTTATGTGATCAGCTAGTTCATAGCCATTATAAGGAAACACAATAAATTTATTTTTGGATCCAAGGGCCCAGCCTGGGGATCTCCCCATGTGGGAAATGCGTTGCATGCCAGAATGTTGATCGGGCAAAGGAATTCATTAACTCAGATAATAGTAAAAAATATAAAAATTACCTACAATGTAAATTGCACCACTAGAGCTGTGATTTATCACGCTACTTGCCCATGTGGGCTTATATATGTAGGCATGACAACAAGAGAAATGAGAAGACGCGTGAGGGAGCATATATTGGATATAGAAGATGCTAAAGACACTGAGGATGAGACTGTATTGAAACCTATACCACGTCACTTTAAGGAATATCATAACAGTGATCCCACTAATCTGCGATTCAAGGGTAATTGATACGGTTTTTATCAGCCCACGGGGAGTGATTGGAAACGCCTCTTGGCACAAAAAGAAACTAAGTGGATTTTCAAATTAAATACTATTTCTCCATTCGGCTTGAATGACTTTAATAGTTTCAAGCCCTTCTTGAATTAAATTGATTTTGTGACCAGTGACTTCTATGTTATAGATCTTCCAATTTCTTTGTCAGTTTTAGCTAGTTTTTAACATGTTGAGCTGATTCTGGATTTTAGTCGTTGTTTTTTAACTTATATTTTTTTATGTATTTTCAGACAATGTGGTCCTTGATGCGTGTTGCCTATTTGTCTCTGTAAGGAAAAGGACGTCGCCATTTTGTATACCAGCCTCCATCTTGTCTGTTCACAGAGCCACAAACTTTTAACTACACAGGGCCTATTAGCATATCCAGTACGACCGGTTTTGATGTCCACTAGGAATCAAAGGGACTTTAGCATGCTCATTAGTTTAGGCCAGTGTCTGAATAAGATGGTCAGTCATATGGTAAATAGCTCAAGCTCAAGCCCTTGTTTCCTGCTCCATATGAATTGCAGGCCAGTTGATATGCGTGCTTCAAAGCAAAAGGGAAGGGCCTAGCAGGTTTAAGAATTGTAGCCATGTACAGGGTGGTCATTCCATTTTAGACACAGAAGCCAAGAGGATGGTCTAGGAAGGACCAAGGGACTATCCAGCAACTGAAGACTATACCTGGGAATGGTAGAGCCCCTGCCTTCTCATGACCATACTACCCAGTAATATTGATCTATAGCTTATACCTTTAAGCCTTGTACATTATCGTTGTATTTTTTCTCTGACTGCAATTCCATTGTAATTACGTTGTATAGCTTTACTGTATATTTCTGTAATTATCTAGTGTGCCCTTAAGGCGATTAAACCATAAAATTAATCTTGGGCTGATGCTTTTACTCTGATCACGAATCTTAGAATACCCATTGGGTAACAGGACACCCTCCCCGACAGCCATTTGCTCTAGGTGCAGTTCCCTTACTGACCTGAGAGACAAATGGGGCGCCGGAGAGCTGTACCTGTGGAGTTACGTCCCATTGGTGACGTGGGAGGAAAGGGGATTGTCCCTCACATTTGGTAGCGGAGTGGGATCAGAAGCTGTGATACCCAGGCTACCGTGTGGCGGTCGGCTTAGTTCCTCACAAATTGGTGGCAGTGGTGGGATCAGAGTAATAGTGTGCGTGGGACCCCTACTCCCAGACACTAGAGACTACCAGCGGTACTTTCACTGCTGGGTCTCAAGGTCAGCCCAGCACTAGACGGTCAGAGTGTAAATATAATAAGTTGTGTGCAAGGTCAGGGTTGCAGCTGTTTCAGTAACCAAAGGTTCCCAAGATGGCGGAAGGCACCAGGAGTAGGGCAAAAGGGGAGGCCAATGCTGTGGCCTATGAGGGGTTCGATACCGATGAGGGGGAGCTCAGCCAGGCTCCCCAAGGAGCCCGACCCCCGTGCTCAGTCTCACAGCGGACTGTCCACCCCCTGCCCGTCCCAGCCTGTCCAGGTCGGAGGCCCTTTTCCAAGCGGCTATGGCACAGCTCGAGGCTGGTAATGACGCCGCCTATGACAGACTCCTGGTGGCGGCAGAGAGAGAGCAGCGGAGCGTGAGCAAGCAGCAGCAGAGCGTGAGCAAGCAGCTGCGGAGCGTGAGCAAGCAGCGGCAGAGAGAGCAGCGGAGCGGGAGCATGCAGCGGCAGAGAGAGCAGCGGAGCGCCGGCACCGACTGGAGATGGCTCAGCACGGGCCCCCGCTGGACACACCAGGCCCACCGGAGACAAGGGCTTCCAAGGTCCGGGCGGAGGACTTTCCCTTACTTGAAAAGGATGGAGACCTGGATTCCTTTCTGCTTGCTTTTGAGAGGACATGCCTCCAAACATCATCTGGCCCTGGATCAGTGGCAAGGTACCTGACCCCCCGTTTGAGGGGTAAGTCCCTGGAAGTTTGGGGGACTTACCTGCCGGGGAGGAGCAGGACTACAACAGCATCAAGCGGGCCCCTGATCCAGCACTACAACCTCACCCCGGAGTCGTACAACAGGAAGTTCAGGAGCCTGCAGCGGGTTCAAAGGACACCTGGACCGACCACATGCGGGCCCTGCTGAGAGCTGCGGAGCACTGGACCTCGGGTCTAGAGCTCACTACCCGCCAGGAGGTCCAGGAACTGTTTGTCATGGAGCAATTCTTGTGGAACTGCCCAGAGGACCTCCAGCAGTTCCTCCGTGACCGGAAACCAAAGGGGCTTCTGCTACAGCTGCCCTGGCAGACGAGTATGCCAACAACAGGGCGCCGGAGCCAAAGAAGCCTGCCAGCAGCACCTGGAGAGGGGGTAAGCCCAATCCTGCCCCAGCCCCATACCCAGCCCCCAGAGTGCAAGGGGTGTACCCCCCTGCTGCCCTCTCCAGGCAAGGAACAGAACCCAGACGTTGTCATAATTGCAATCAGCCAGGACACTTTAACCCCTCTCTGACATTAGACGTACTATCCCGTCCATAAAACCCGTGCCATTCTGCCCATGGACGGGATAGTACGTCATAGGCGATCAGCTGCGCTCCTGAGGGGAGCGCAGCTAATCGCCGCCGGGTGTCAGCTGATTATCACAGCTGACACCCGTGACTGTGTGTCAGGAGCGGTCACGGACCGCTCCCCGGCACATTAACCCCTAGCACACCGCGATCAAATATGATCGCGGTGTACTGGGGGCACAGGGGAGGATCGCGCAGGGTGGGGGGTCCCTGCGCGCCCCCCTGAGACCCTCAGACCAGCGCGATGTGATCGCGCTGTTCTGAGGGCTTCCTCCCTCCCAGGACCCGGATCCAAGATGGCGCCGGGGTCCTGGAGGGAGGCGGCTACCTCAGTGCCTGCCGAGAGCAGGCACTGAGAAGCCTGCTGCACTGCCTGAGCGATCGCTGGTGTGACAGAGTGCTGTGCACACTGTCACACCAGCGATTTGATAAACTACAGTGATGTCCCACCCTGGGACAAAGTAAAAAAGTTAAAAAAATAAAAATAAACATGTTATAAAAAAAATCCAAAATAAAAAAAAAAAATAAAATATTCCCCAATAAATTCATTTCTTCCTGTAAATAAAAAAAACAAAACAATAAAAGTACACATATTTGGTATCGCCGCGTCCGTAACGACCCCCCCTATAAAACTGTCCCACTAGTTAACCCCTTTAGTGAACCCCTTAAAAAAAAATAAAAAAAAACGAAGCAAAAAATCAATGCTTTATCATCATACCGCCGAACAAAAAGTGGAATAACGCGCGATCAAAAAGACCGATATAAATAAACATGGTACCGCTGAAAACGTCATCTTGTACCGCAAAAAACGAGCTGCAATACAGCATCATCAGCGAAAAAATAAAAAAGTTATAGCTCGCAGAATAAAGCGATGCAAAAATAATTATTTTTTATATAAAATTGTTTTTATTCTATAAAAGCGCCAAAACATAAAAAAATGATATAAATGAGGTATTGCCATAATCGTACTGACCCGAAGAATAAAACTGCTTTATCAATTTTACCACACGCGGAACAATAAAAACGCCTCCCCCAAAAGAAATTCATGAATTGCTGATTTTTCTTCATTCTAACCTCTCAAAAATCGAAATAAAAAGCGATTAAAAAAAGTCACCTGCTCAAAAATGGTACAAATAAAAACGTCAACTCGTACCGCAAAAAATAAGACCTCACATGACTCTGTGGGCCAAAATATGCAAAAATTATAGCTCTCAAAATGTGGCGATGCAAAAAACTATTTTTGCAATAAAAAGCGTCTTTTAGCGTGACAGCTGCCAATCATAAAAACCCGCTATAAATAGTAAATCAAACCCCCCTTTATCACCCCCTTAGTTAGGGAAAAATAATAAAATTAAAAAAATGTATTTATTTCCATTTTCCCGTTAGGGTTAGGGTTGCGGCTAAAGTTAGGGTTAGGGTTGGCGCTAAAGTTAGGATTAGGGTTAGGGTTGGGATTAGGGGTGTGTTAGGGTTAGGTTTGTGGTTAGGGTTGGGACTAGGGTTAGGGGTGTGTTGGGTTAGGGTTGGAGTTAGAATTGGGGGGTTTCCGCTGTTTAGGCACGTCAGGGGCTCTCCAAATGTGACATGGCGCATGATCTCAATTCCAGCCAATTCTGCGTTGAAAAAGTCAAACGGTGCTCCTTCACTTCTGAGCTCTGCCATGCGTCCAAACAGTAGTTTATCCCCACATATGGGGTATCAGCGTACTCTGGACCCAAGAGTTATTGTGCAATTTGTCCTATTTCTTCTGTTACCCTTGGGAAAATAAAAAACTGGGGGCAAAAATATAATTTTTGTACAAAAAAAAATATTTTTTTTTTTTTTACGGCTGTACATTATAAACTTCTGTGAAGCACTTGGGGCTTCATAGCGCTCACCACACACCTAGATAAGTTCCTTGTGGGGTCTATTTTCCAAAATGGGGTCACTTATTGGGGATTTCCACTGTTTAGGCGCATCAGGGGCTGTCCAAATGTGACATGACGCCCCCAGACCATTCCATCAAAGTCTGCAATCCAAAACGTCACTACTTCCCTTCCGAACCCCAACGTGTACCCATACAGTAGTTTTCTCCCACATATTGGGTATCAGCGTACTCAGGACAAATTGGGCAACAACTTTTGGGGTCCAATTTCTCCTGTTACCCTTGTAAAAATAAAATATTGGGGCGAAAAAATCATTTTTGCAAAAAAAAAAAAAGATTTTTTATTTTTACGGCTGTGCGTTATAAACTTCTGTGAAGCACTTCGGGGTTCAAAGTGCTCACCACACATCTAGATAAGTTCCTTGTGGGGTCTATTTGCCAAAATGGGGTCACTTGTGGGGGGTTTCCACTGTTTAGGTGCATCAGGGGCTCTCCAAATGTGACATGACGCCCCCAGACCATTCCATCAAAGTCTGCAATCCAAAACGTCACTACTTCCCTTCCGAGCCCCGACGTGTGCCCATACAGTAGTTTTCGCCCACATATTGGGTATCAGTGTACTCAGGACAAATTGGACAACAACTTTTGGGTTCCAATTTTTTCTGTTACCCTTGTGAAAATAAAATATTGGGGCTGAAAAAATCATTTTTGTAAAAAAAAAAAAAGATTTTTTATTTTACGGCTGTACGTTATAAACTTTAGTGAAACACCTGGGGGTTCAAAGTTCTCACCACACATCTAGATAAGTTCCTTGAGGGGTCTAGTTTCTAAAATGGTGTCATTTATGGGGTTTCCACTGTTTAGGCAGATCAGGAGCTCTCCAAACACGACATGGCGTCCAGCCAATTCTGCGTTGAAAAAGTCAGACGGCGCTCCTTCCCTTCCAAACTCTGCCATGCACCCAAACAGTGGTTTACCCCCACATATGGGGTATCAGCGCACTCAGGACAAATTGCACAATAACTTTTGGAGTCTTGTTACCCTTGGAAAAATAAAAATTGGGGTGAAAAGATCATTTTTGTGGAAAAAATATGATTTTTAAATTTTACGGCTCTACGTTATAAACTTGTGTGAAGCACTTGGGGGTTCAAATTGCTCATCAAAAATCTAGATAAGTTCCTTAGGGGGTCTAGTTTCCCAAATGGGGTCATTTGTGGGGGGTTTCCACTGTTTAGGCACATCAGGGGCTCTCCAAATGCAACATGGCATCCAAACTCAATTCCAGCCAATTTTGGTTGGAAAAAGTCAAATGGTGCTCCTTCCATTCCGAGCTCTGACGTGCGCCCAAACAGTGGTTCCCCCCACATTTGGGGTATCAGCGTACTCAGGACAAATTGTACAACAACTTATGTGGTCTAATTTCTCCTGTTACCCTTGGGAAAATAAAAAATTAGTGACTAAAAGATAATTTTTGTGGGAAAAAATAGGATTTTTTATTTTCATGCCCGGGCATTATAAACTTGTGTGAAGCACTTGGGGGTTCAAAGTGCTCACCAAAGATCTAGATAAGTTCCTTAGGGGGTCTAGTTTCCAAAATGGGGTCACTTGTGGGGGGTTTCCACTGTTTAGGCTCATCTGGGGCACTGCAAACGGAACATGACCCCCATTAACGTCTGCATTCCAAAACGTTACTACTTCCTTTCCAAGCCCTGCCGTGCGCCCAAACAGTTTCCCCCCCACATATGGGGTATCAGCGTACTCAGGACAAATTGGACAACAACTTTTGGGGTCCAATTTCCTTGGGAAAATTCAAAAATTTGGGACTAAAAAATCATTTTTGTGGAAAATTGATTTTTTTTTTTCACACCCAGGCTTTATAAACTTTTGTGAAACACTTGAGGGTTCAAAGTGCTCACAACAGATCTAGATAAGTACCTTAGGGGGTCTAGTTTCCAAAATGGTGTCACTTTGGGGGGTTTCCACTGTTTAGGCGCATCAGGGGCTCTCCAAACGCGACATGGCATCCAATCTAAATTCCAGCCAATTTTAGTTTGAAAAAGTCAAACGTCGCTCCTTCCCTTACGAGCTCTGCCGTGTGCCCAAACAGTAGTTTTCCCCCACATATGGGGTATTGGCGTACTCAGGAGAAATTGCATAACAACATTATCTGTCCATTTTCTCCTTTTACCCTTGTCAAAATAAAAAAAAAAGTTTGTAAAAGATAATTTTTGTGGCTAAAAAGTAAAATATTCATTTTTTCCTTCCACGTTGCTTTAGTTACTGTGAAGCACCTGAAGGGTTATTAAACTTCTTGAATGTGGTTTTGAGTACCTTGAGGGGTGCAGTTTTTAGAATGGTGTCACTTTTGGGTATTTTCTGCCATATAGACCCCTCAAAGTGACTTCAAATGTGAGGTGGTCCCTAAAAAAAATGGCTTTGTAAATTTTGCTGTAAAAATGAGAAATCGCTGGTCAACTTTTAACCCTTATAACTTCCTAACAAAAAAAAATTTTGGTTCCAAAATTGTGCTGATGTAAAGTAGACATGTGGGAAATGTTATTTCTTAACTATTTTGTGTGATATATTTTTCTGTTTTAAGGGAATAAAAATTCAAAGTTTGAAAATTGCAAAATTTTAAAAATTTTCACCATATTTGCGTTTTTTTCAAAAATAAACGCAAGTTATATCGAAGAAATTTTACCACTAACATGAAGTACAATATGTCACGAGAAAACAATCTCAGAATCGCCAAGATTCGTTGAAGCATTCCAGAGTTAAAACCTCATAAAGAGACAGTGGTCAGAATTGTAAAAATTGGCCCGGTCATTAACGTGCAAACCACCCTTGGGGGTGAAGGGGTTAAGGCTGCATGTCCCCAGCGCCAGAAGGCCCCATCCCTGTCCCAGAAACCGTCCACTGTTTTGTGTGTGGGAGGGGGTGGTGGGAGGTCCCTAGACAATTACCAACCCGTCACCATCGGCCACTCAGCGGTCATGGGACTGCGGGACACAGGCGCTGAACGAACCCTGGTACGCCCTGAGGTGGTGTCCCCTCAAGACTTGGTACCTGGGAAAACCCTTTCCGTCTCCGGAATTGGAGGCGTTGAACCGGCGCTGCCCGTTGCCAAGGTGTATTTGGACTGGGGCGCCGGGAGGGGGATGCGGGAGGTGGGAGTAACGCCGAATATTCCTTCAAATGTGTTGCTTGGGACCGATTTGGGGCGGCTAGTGTCCCAGTATGTGGCCACTGAACCCCCAAGTTCGGCTCCCCAAGAATGTCATGACTCTACTGTGAATGCTAATGTTAATGTATTGAATGTGCCTCCAACAGTGGAGGAGGGAGTGAAACCTGATCGTAAGCCATGCACTGACACTCCACACACAGGGCTCACAGTGAGGACAGGTGAGGAGGCTGTAGGGGAGAGCTCAGAGGTGGAGGGAGGGGCTACTATGAGCAGTGTAGGGCCCCTAAGTGAACCCAGCCTGCTGAGTCTAGGGCCCCTGCAGGAAGAGGAACAGGCCATGGGGGAGGGGGTGTCCCGGGAGAGGAGCCACCAGGTAGGACCCCAGGTCAGGAGTTCCCCACATCCGGGATGTCAGGAAGTCAGGGAAGTCTTCCTGACCCGGCGACTTGGTCAGAGGATGAGGGAAAGCAGGCGCTACCCGTGGTCTCAGCGGTCGTGGCCGCTGTTACCAGGAGTGGGAGCGCTGAAGCCCAAGGAGCCTCGCGGAGGTCCGACGGTTTCCCCCTCTCTGACCAAGTGGCTGCCGAGTCAGACAGTAGCCAGGAGACAGATCCCGGGGAACTGACAGAGGACATGGCAGTTTCATCAATTCTTGCCATATCAAGTCAGGGATTTCATGCAGCGTTGGAAGCTGACCTTAGCCTAAAGACTCTCAAGGAACAGGCGGCACAGCCTCCCCTGGAGTCCGACCGCGAGCGAGTGGTTTGGGACCAGGGACGGCTGTACCGGGTAACGGTCCAGCAGGGTTCACCGGAGGCGTGGCCCAGGGACCGACAGTTAGTGGTGCCCCATCCGTTCAGGGCGGAATTGTTGCGGATCGCACACGAGATTCCAATGGCCGGACACTTAGGGATCACTAAAACCAGGGCCAGGCTAGCTCAGCATTTCTACTGGCCTGGAATGAGGACCGAGGTGATAGCCTACTGCCGTTCGTGTGACACCTGTCAGAGGGTGGGAAGGCGGGTCTGCGCCCCAAAGCCCCACTGGTAACTCTGCCCATCATCGAAGAGCCTTTCTCGAGGGTGGCTGTGGATCTCATTGGACCTCTGTCCACTCCCAGCCGCTCCGGGAAATGCTTCATACTAACGGTAGTGGACTATGCCACCCGGAACCCGGAGGCGGTAGCTTTGTCGTCCATTCGGGCCGACAAAGTGGCCACTGCCTTACTGGAGATTTTCTCCAGGGTGGGGTTTCCCAAGGAAATGCTCACCGACCGAGGGACCCAGTTCATGTCGCAGCTGATGGAGTCTCTCTGTAAGCAGGTACAGGTGCAACATCTGGTGGCCAGTCCGTATCACCCACAGACCAATGGCTTGTGTGAGCGGTTTAATGGCACCTTAAAGCAGATGCTGAAGATGTTGGTCGACTCCCACGGGAGAGACTGGGAGCGGTATCTCCCACACCTGCTGTTTGCCTACCGGGAAGTCCCACAGGCCTCAACGGGGTTCTCCCCCTTTGAGCTCCTGTACGGGCGACGTGTACGGGGGCCCCTTGCTCTGGTGAAGGAAGCATGGGAAGGGGATTAGCCACCCCTGGAGTGTCGGTCATTGAGTATGTCGTGCGCTTCCGGGACCGAATGATGGCCTTGATGCGGCTGGTGCATGACAATATGGCCCAAGCTCAGGCTGACCAGAAGCGATGGTACGACCAGAATGCTTGTGAGCGGACCTACCAGGTGGGTCAAAAGGTGTGGGTACTGGTCCCCGTACCCCAAAACAAGCTTCAGGCGGCCTGGGAGGGTCCATACCTCGTGCACGAGCAGCTCAACGCCGTCACCTACCTGGTCACCCTGGACCACGCACGTGGAAGGAGAAAGGCCTTCCATGTGAACATGATGAAGGCCCATCATGAGCGGGAGGCTTATGCTCACCCAGTGTGCAACCTTCCAGAGGAAGGAGAGGCAGAAACCCTCCTCGATCTGCTCACCCAAGCCAAGGCGGGTGGATCCATCGAGGATGTGGGGGTTGGCCACCAGCTCTCGGAGGACCAACGTTCCCAGCTGGGGGCCACCCTACACCCCTTTCGGGAGCTGTTCAGCAGCCTGCCCGGAAGGACTGAGGCAGCAGTCCATGACGTGGACACTGGCAACCACCCCCCAATCCGGCGTTCAGCATATCGGGTCTCTCTTGAGGTGCAGCAGCAGATGCGCCAAGAGATAGATGAGATGCTGAGGCTGGGGGTGATCCAAGCGTCCAACAGCGCATGGGCTTCGCCTGTAGTCCTCGTCCCAAAAAAGGACCGAACTACGCGGTTCTGCGTGGACTACAGGGGGCTCAACGCTGTGACGGTCACCGATGCGTACCCAATGCCGCGCATCGATGACCTGCTCGACCAGCTGGCCGGGGCCAAGTACCTGACCATCATGGATCTGAGCAGGGGGTATTGGCAGATTCCCCTGACCCCTAGGGCACGGGAACCTCTGCCTTTATCACCCCATTCGGACTGTACGAGTCCACGGTGATGCCATTCGGCATGAAGAATGCCCCTGCCACTTTTCAGGGATGGTCAACACACTGCTCGAGGGACTGGAAGGGTATGCGACCGCGTACCTGGATGACATTGCCATCTTCAGTCCCACCTGGGAGGATCACCTAGAGCACCTGGCGCAGGTGCTCGGGCGGATCCAGCGAGCAGGCTTGACCATTAAGCCGGAAAAAATGCCAGCTGGGTATGAGTGAGGTCCACTACCTGGGACACCGGGTAGGTGGGGGAGCTCTGAAGCCAGAGCCCGGGAAGGTGGATGCCATCGCATCCTGGCCCACCCCCAGGACCAAGAAGCAGGTGATGTCCTTTTTGGGTACTGCTGGGTACTATAGGAGGTTTGTTCCACACTATAGTGCCCTGGCCAAGCCCCTGACGGACCTCACCAAGAAAAAGCTGCCCGTCGCAGTCGACTGGACAGTCGCCTGTGAGACAGCTTTCCAGGTGCTCAAGACCGCCCTTTCTAGTTCTCCTGTACTACAGGCAGCCGACTTCACGCGGCATTCTTAGTGCAGACCGATGCCAGCGACTTCGGCCTCGGTGCTGTGCTCAGCCAGGTTGACACGACGGGCCATGAACACCCCATTTTGTACCTGAGCAGGAAGCTCCTGCGAGGGAAGTGGCCTATTCCACGATGGAGAAGGAATGTCTGGCAATTGTGTGGGCCCTGCAGCGTCTGCAGCCATACTTGTACGACGCCAATTCACCGTGGAAACAGACCACAACCCCCTCAGCTGGTTACACACGGTCTCTGGGACGAATGGGAGGTTGCTACGCTGGAGCCTCGCTCTCCAACAGTACCACTTCACCATTCGCCACAAAAGAGGCAGGGACCATGGTAACGCTGATGGGTTGTCCCGGCAAGGAGAGGGTGCAGTAGGGCGCACGGGGGAACACAGGAATGTGATACCCCCTAGCGCCCTTAAAAGCAGGGAGGTGTAAGGAAAGGGACGTCGCCATTTTGTATACCAGCCTCCATCTTGTCTGTTCACAGAGCCACAAACTTTTAACTACACAGGGCCTATTGGCATATCCAGTACGACCGGTTTTGATGTCCACTAGGAATCAAAGGGGCTTTAGCATGCTAATTAGTTTAGGCCAGTGTCTGAATAAGATGGTCAGTCGTATGGTAAATAGCTCAAGCCCTTGTTTCCTGCTCCATATGAATTGTAGGCCAGTTAATATGCGTGCTTCAAAGCAAAAGGGAAGGGCCTAGCAGGTTTAAGAATTGTAGCCATGTACAGGGTGGTCATTCCATTTTAGACACAGAAGCCAAGAGGATGGTCTAGGAAGGACCAAGGGACTATCCAGCAACTGAAGACTGTACCTGGGAATGGTAGAGCCCCTGCCTTCTCATGACCATACTACCCGGTAATATTGATCTATAGCTTATACCTTTAAGCCTTGTACATTATCGTTGTATTTTTTCTCTGACTGCAATTCCATTGTAATTACGTTGTATAGCTTTACTGTATATTTCTGTAATTATCTAGTGCGCTCTTAAGGCGATTATACCATAAAATTAATCTTGGGCTGATGCTTTTACTCTGATCACGAATCTTAGAATACCCATTGGGTAACAGGACACCCTCCCGCGGCCATTTGCTCTAGGTGCAGTTCCCTTACTGACCTGAGAGACAAAGGGGGCACCAGAGAGCTGTACCTGTGGAGTTACGTCCCATTGGTGACGTGGGAGGAAAGGGGATCGTCCCTCACATTTGGTAGCGGAGGTGGGATCAGAAGCTGTGATACCCAGGCTACCGTGTGGCGGTCGGCTTAGTTCCTCACAGTCTCCTTTCCGGAGGGTTCCCTTATATCTTTCTCCAGTACGATTATATCGCCTTTATAATGTTATGGGTGCCAATATAATATGACATCCTATAATATTTCACTTTTGCACTTTATATATATGGACTGATATGGATAATAACATACATTGGTTTAAGTATTTATTATTGTCTGTTACTCGGTTTCACTGTTTGTGATTAAATTGTTTTTATCATCTTTACATATGTGGCCTTCATCACAATGGTATTTACTTAGTATAAATTATCTATATATAGTCTGTGTATTGTTTAATTGTTCTCCATTGGGTAACTATATATCGTATTGCTGACTGCTTACATATGTTGCTGTGGCAATCCATCCGGGAATTCCCTGAATCATCTCTGTGTCATTACTAATGTGTGATTCTTTTCTTCATCACATGGCTTGATTCGGTTTGATGATATTATACATGCAACCGGGAATATTTTCAATCGCTTTGCGGATGCTTTCTTTTCCCATCTCCATGGTGACTGGAACTAGCCATATGACCGGAACTACTCATAACACTAGAAGTCCCAGAGAGGGGTCATTTAACATTTCTACCTTTTCAACCCAGAGAAGGGTCCAATGACCTGAAGGATTTTAGCTAACATCCTATAATCACCATCTTTTGTTCTGCATTCTGCAGATTCTGCAGATTCCTCAGGCAATGACCACATTTACAAATGAAAGGATGCTAATTGGAGCCATCAGAGTTGTCAGTTTGGACTAAGGGTCATTTGACCCTCTTTCGGGACCTCAGTGGGGAGCTCGAAATTTCTGGGACTTCTAGTGATAATTGTACATATGGTTTTGCTTCTCTGTTTCCATGGGGACCGTGACTACGGTGAATTAGACTCACGTCTGTTACTGCACCTCATGACCAGAACTACTGATGACATAATTTCCGGATATACGTGTCTGTCTCCATGGCGATGTTAAACATACAGGATTGATCCTCTGCACCCGCGCTGATGCGCTTATGTGGTCGTTACATTAACCCCCTTATTATTTTTTTTTCAAAGTATGTTAATTATATGATTGATCTCTCTTGGTGGCATGTATATTTTGTATTGTTGGCATAATACCATTTGAATTTAATTGGATTTGCGTTACAATGCTAGTGTCTCTATGACAACGGCGTTAACAATTTTGTTCTTGTTTGCGCATGCATCAAGACCTCATTGGTTTGCTCCTTCTTTTTCACTGATTGGCCAATATCCATATAAAAAGGTACCTTACCAACGTCTATCCATCTCTGGACGAAGCATTTCATTGCGAAACGAGCGTCGGGTGTGGTGGATGCCTGAACTCTGTGTTAATGTCTTGTTACTAGTATTTATCGGTATGTAATATGACTGTGCATATGATTGTGCCTGCTTTACTTTTGTGATTGTTTCTATATAGACTTACTCATTTGCAGTTAGTATATATATATCTCTCTCACACTCAAAGACTCCTGCATATTAATTTGTTTTACTCTAAAGGGATATACTTACCTTGCTAATTAACAAATTTGGCGTTAGCTATTTACCCACTTGTGGCCAAAAAACTTTTTTCTTTGGATGAGAGATATATGTCTAGTCTACTGCAGGCCCTCTCTCTTTATATGCCTAATGTGAATATATCTTAAAGTACATGTTGTGCTAGTCATTGATTATTTGCTCCATTTCATTTGTATACTTATATATAGTATTTATATGCTTATATCATACACTGTTCAGGTTGTACCACCTCTTTTTCTGCATCTTGTGTGGTTTCTTCTGTTTTATATATTTTAATGTATTTTATCATGTTATGTAATAAAATTTGACTTTTTAGTATAAATTCTTTTTTGCTAGAGCTTCCCTTTTTCGGTGTATTTAGTTTAATATATGCTCTAGGATACATGTATGGGATGCATATATAGGTGTTTTATTCTTCCAAATTTGTTAAACACTACAGCAAGATATTCTTCAAGTTTCTGTGGAACTTCATCCTTACTGTGAAGCAGGTGGGTGACTGTATATCTGGAGTAGTCATCAATAAAGGTGAGAAAATATCTCTTCTTGCTAGGAGTATGAACAGTCATTGGACCACATACATCTGTATGTATCCGATCCAGAGGCTGTACAGATCTAGTGGTGCGTATTTTAGGAAGGGATATTCTGGACATTTTCCCTTTAATAAAGCTAGTGCACTTCATCATTTGACTGCACTGGTTGATTTCAATACCATTTGCAATTTGAGCTAGCTTCCTTACAGCTTCTGGGTCTCTGTGCCAAAAACGTCTGTGCCATACATGTGTAAGGTGTTACAAAGACTGGTATATGCCCCTACCCCTTTAAGCACATCCTGCTTCTTAATATAGTGAGAGCAGGTTGCAAGATGCAGTAACGGACAGGAGGCAGTGCAAGGGTTAATAAACTTTAATAACAGGGAATACTCCACGCAGTATTATTGCAAAAGGATATGCAGAGTTCAAGAATAAAGAATCAGGTTATGGCGGTCCTTGTGAAGCATTCATGTCAGAAGTTCCTCAAACTGTAACTCCTGCTGGGAAGTCAATAGCGCCGGAAAGAGCTGGTGCGGTGTCTTTACAATAGGGTCCTGTAGACAACAATGCCTGGTCTTCTGGCAGCAAAGATCGGTCTCTGGTACTTTCTGCTGAGCCCTAGTCCATATCCAGCAGTGGCTAAAAAGGATGTGGGCCACAGCCCTGTACGAGCCCAATGAGGCTCGGCAAATATACACTGGCAAAGTCAAGGTGCAAGTGTCTGTCCCAGTCCTGATCACTCTTATGAGGCATGTGTGCTGTACTCATGGACATGGATCATTCGGCGCTTTGTCCTATGGTAATCACCGGGCACACACTGCACGTATCTCTCTCTCTGGTCCCCACTGTTGGTGGCGGGAGTACGACGGGCGCTGACCTGCATGCTGCTGTTGCTCCCTGGATGGAGCACTACTCTCTCTGGGCTGCTGCAGGGCACACCGCTCCCCTTTGCGCAGCGGCCCCTCCCTTTCTGGTCTGCTGCAGCACGCCTGGCCCTTCTCTATGCTGCTGCGGCCCTTCTGCAGGCTGTGGGGCCTGTCGCAGCGCCGATACTGTCTGGAGGGACCAGGTGCAGCTCTCCTCTCACTGCGCGCTGCCCCAGGTTCGTACCAAATCCCTGCTGCTGAGCACGCTCTGCTTTTTTAGTCCTACAACCCCCACTGACAGGATGAAGGTCTGGCACACTAAAGCTTCCTCCTGGTAACAGGGGATGCAGCCCTACCAGTTCCGGCCCTGGCATGCAGGTACCTGCGGTGCAGTCGTCCCCTTACACATGGATAGAGTTCTTATGCAGATCTTGTCTAGCACTGTACACTCTTTCTTTGCATTTTAGCTGATAAAGTTCATCTTGGATTTTGCCTTCTGCAAGAGTGTGATCCTTCTTTGAGATGATGCAGCTGTTTTCTTTAAAAGTAACTACATTCCCCTTGATGAAGGAAGCTTTTCCATAAACGTGCATCGGGGTGCGCGGCAAAGGGACGTGGCGATCATTAAAGGTATATTACCCCCTGATTTTATTCCTCTTTTTTTGCACTCAGCACTTTTTGGGGATTGCAATCTTCGCAAAATATTGTGTATCCTTATTTATCATTCCTTGATGCACTTTATTATGAGCACAATGATTTGTATGGCACAGGCACTTTAATGATGTTCATAATATATGGCACAGTATATATTTTTAATAAATTGGTTTGATCATATCTTTTTGCACAGATTGTTTTTTTCTTATTTTTCACTTGAGGAAAATATGTGATACCTGTATATAATTCGGTCTGCCGGTTCATTTGTAAAAATGTTGTCCTGATACGCACACATTGTTTTTAATTATGGCTATATATGTCTTGCCACCTAATATTTAATAAAGGCACATTATTAATTATTCCTTGCTTGGTTTTCCTTGGCTGTTCACGCTTTTTTGGTTGTTTTGGTTTGTCACCATAAATGCTTTGCATTTGGGCCTGTAGTGGCATTAAATGTAGCTTCAGCACATGCAGAATCTTTCTTTACAGCTATTTTAACCCTTTGATGACTGTTCTACTTTTTAAACTGACTCATTCTTGCTTTCCAAATTCTGCAGTCTGCTTTAAGGTGGCCAGGTTATTTACAGACAAAACATTCATGAGTTTCTCTTAGATTACTCTTATATTTAGGGAAATCTTGTGTCTTTAATGCTGTTTCTGCTCTGGATTCATTACCGCTGCTTACATTCTGCGTTTTTCTCTTGAATTCATCCACAAGTTTGCCTTTGACATACCCTAATGTCAGCTCATCATCTGGCGTGCATCAAGTGCAGTCACGAGTGTGTCATAACTCTCTGGAAGACCACATAATAGAAGTGCAGCAACATGAAAATCTATAATTTCTTCTTCAATACCCCTGAGATGCTCCACAATCTCTAGGTTGTTTCTTATATAGTCCTGCATATTTTGTCCATCATTTAGCTTAAACTGATATAGTTTTCTCATGAGATAAAGCTTATTGCTTTCATGCACTTTCGGTAACTCATCCCACATCTCATTTGCAGTTGCACACTTGAATATGTGCACAATCTGATCATCATCTACACTGAGGGATATCGTGCTTTGTGCTTTCTGATCTTTCACTAGCCAATCATCTGATAATAGATGAGGCCCTTGTTCCTGAGCATATTTACATATAACTTCTCTTATGAGCAGCATCTTCACCTTGAATTTCCAGGACTGGTAGTTCTGCTTAGAGAGGCTTGGCACTGAGAACTTGACAGGATTGCTGCTAGTGGACATCTTCTCTATTGCACTGTCCTGCTTTTGCTTTGGGCTTCTGTTGCTGTGTTACTTTTGGGTTCTGTGTCACTATGGTCGCATAACATTTTGGCAGTGGATTTTTCAGGATACTCTCCAAGCGTGTGGCAACAGAGCTTCTTTTTTTCAGGAACAAACAAGAACAATATATGATAAGCTTAATAGATCAGGAATAAAATCATTTGTGTGTCTCTATCTGTGCAGCATCTACAGCAGGCTGCTTCTCTCATACACAGACACAGGAAAACAGGAAATATAGTCACATGCTCTCCTTGTGTGAGCCTCTGGGAGTTTTTTTTACTTTATAAACAGTATACAAATCTAGCAACTAAACATTCATGGACAGTAATGGAGTTGTTGCACCAAACATATTCCAACATAAGGTAATTGAAACCACATGATGGGGGGCTTCTGAATTCATGTGAAATACATGTGGGGGAATGAGAGGGAGAGATACAGGTGCATCTCATTTAATTAGAATATCATCAAAAATAAAAAGTTAATGACTTTTGGGTTTTCATTGGCTGTAAGCCATTATCGTCAACATAAACAGAAATAATCACTTGAAATAGATAACTCTGTTTCCAATAACTCCATATAATGTATGAGTTTCATTTTTACTATTGAAGAACTGAAATAAATTAACTTTTTGATGATATTCTAATTTTGTGAGAAGCACCTGCGTGTGTATATATATATATAATAATATATATATATAAATATATATATACTGCATATATACAGTATATATATATATATATATATATACAAAATATGCATGATTTAACCATTCATATCTCTATATAAAGATACACATTTTGGGGCACTTCTTTTACACATGCGAATGTGAATATTTGGCATTTTTGGTACCAGTCACAATGAAGTGTGGGCATTTTTCATTAAAACTACACACTGAGAATCCTTGATCTTTCTTAAGTCAAGTTGAAATCGGATTTCTCTTTAAGAAAATACTGCATAGCAAACCCTTTTTAGCTACGGTATATCACATTAAAAAAAAATTTCTTTGTAACTATGGCAAAAAGAAGAATTTATAATTTTTACTAAACTTTACGCCTTGTGAATAGCATATAGAACCTGCAAAAAAATCTAATTTTTTTCACCTATTTTCTTTTCATGAAAATCATTGTTAAAAGTTGTAAAATTTTCTTACTTTTTACGTGTTGCTTGTTTCTTCTTTTCTTTCGTATAACCAATTTTTTAATGGAGTATACATCAATAAAAATGACTCTTTCTAACATTAAACTCCTTATATGATCATTAAATTATTTTTCTTACTATCACACTGTAATTGTAATAAATGGTTGCCAAATAAAAGAGTTTGTGGCCCCAAAAAGAAAGATCAAGGCCAGACTGATTAGATCATTATCAGGTATTGTAGAAGTGCAGTCAGTTAATAACTGCTATCAGTCTGTGTGTGTCCTGGACTCTAGACATAAGAGATGAACAGCCAATCTCATCCAATTTCACCATCTATATGCTTTGCTAAATTGATCTATGATTATGCCATTCCACTTGCAAATTGAACCCATGTGTAACCAAGTTATAGGAACACTGAGAAATGTTGCTACTTGTTGGAAGCTTTGTCAGTCTGTTAGAGATTCTGGAGCCCTTGCAAAACTCACTTAGAAAACATAGGTATTCATTTTCTGCTGATCTCTTAAATTTTCAGGTAGCCAAGTAGGGAGGATTTAACTTTCCTGAGCTCTATCAATGAATGAAGGCGCCATCTACAATAAGGTCCATCTGTAAAGAACCTTTATCATAGTTCATGGCAGCAGTTTGGCACTTTAGTATGGAGTCACATGCCACGTTTGTGCTTAGTTGGATGTAGTGTGTACAGGTCTAAGCTTCTAGGAGAGACAACTCCACATATACAATATTTGATGGAGTGTGTCATGAAATCACAAACATTCAAAGATATCATAATAAACCTATACAGCTGAGACACAAAATGATCAAATTAGAGAAATGTTTCAAAGGAGAAAGTACCCCATTCCCAAGATCTGTTGTCCATGTGCAACACATGTTGGGTATGTGTGGATAAAGCGGGATAAGGAATTGAGCCCACTCCAAGAACAGCTAATGCAAGGTATGTAATAGAGCTGGCATCTGCCTATATCAGCAGTGACAGGAGCTAGCTACAGTAACTGCCGTTTAACCACTTAAATGCCATGCCACTGTCAATCACTGACAGAGGCATTAAAGTGGCTCAATTAGGTTGGCTGGGCTTCATAATAGATCATTTAACCTATACACTGCAATACTGGATTGCAGTAGACAGAATAAAATCACTGGTTAAAGTCGCCCAGGAGGACTAAACAAAACGTTTAAAAAACATTATTTTAAAATTATAAAAGTTCGACTCCAACTCTCCTCCCCCTTTCCAACAGTTAAAAAGAAATACATTTATTAACATAAATTTACATAGTTGGTTTCACAATATATACAAAAGTCTGATCTATTACAATGTAAAAGTCTTTAGTTTGTTTGGTGAACACTGTAAAGCAAAAAAAAAAAACTATTTAAATGCCAAAATTACCATTTTTCATTGAGGGCATTTACCCCCAAAACTGCAATAAAAAAACAATTGAGACATCATTTGTATGTCAAAATGATGGTGTTTTCACATGAAAATCAAGTCTTCACAGTGCTAAATCAACCAAAATAATAAAAGTTTCAGGGCAAAGAAATTGGTGACGCAAACTAAAATATTTTTTTCATGAATCTTTGAATTTTTTTTTAAATCACAAAAAAGATACAAAAATGGTATTTTGGTATGATTGTAATCATACCATCTTTAAGAATCAAAGTGTCAAGTCACACTTGAAAACCATAAAAATGAATAGTAAAAACAGTAAAAATGCACAATGGGAGCATTGCATTTTTTTCACAATTACACCAAACTTGGATTTTTTTTCTGCATTTCAACACTTTATTTAGAAAGTTAAATGGTGTTGCTTAAACTTACAAAAAAAAGAGTTGTCATATTGCGAAGTCAACGAGAAAAATAAAAAAGTTATGTCTCTTAGAGCATAGGGAGGTAAAAAAGAAAGTGCAAAAATTAAATGGCTACATTCCCCACTGGAGTGGTGGCACTAATGAATGTTGTTTACCAGCCACTGTCTTCTGATCTTCCCAGGGCCCTACAATCTCAAACCGCATATTGATATGGCAACTTCGAACTCACCTGATGTCAGAGGTAATGGTCACAAGCTCTCAGTGTAGCTATAAGAACCTTGTTCTAGCTTCCATAGACTTACAATGAGAAGTGACCTTTGGCTTACCGATTAAGCACTGGAGCGGTCCCGCCGGTCACAAACAGCAGAAGCTGAGTCGAGCAGCACTGAGAACAGAAGAAGATGGCGACTAGCAAGAATATTACTAGCTTAAATTAGTGATACCATTCCAGTGGTGAAACCTAAATATTACACTGGAGTGGTGCTTAAAATTCTCAGAGGAGCATTACATGACCTATAAGTTTTCTTACACCAGCTTTGCAATCTCCACAGGAAGATATGTTTTCCCATACAACCCATGTTAGAGGCCTATCACCTAGAAAAATAAGATCTACTGCTTTGTACTGATGAGGGGTAAACACCCCAAAACAAATGTCTGCAAATGGAGTGTCAGGTTTTACTTTTATCCCAAGTCATGTGGCAAGGCTTGTTAAAGGGTCAATAATGACTTTTAAGATTGTTACCTCCAATAGGTGGTGCTATAATTTAATCCCTTAACCCACAAAGGTGGTTTGCACGTTAATGACAGGGCTAATTTTAACAATTCTGACCACTGTCTCTTTATGAGGTTATAACTCTGGAAGACTTCAACGGATCTTAGCAATTCTGAGATTGTTTTCTCATGACATATTGTACTTCATGATAGTGGTAAAATTTCTTCCATATAACTTGTGGTTATTTATGAAAAAAATGGAAATATGGTGAAAATTTGGAAAATTTTTCATTTTTCAAACTTTGAATTTGTATTGCCTTAAAGCAGAGAAATATGTCACACAAAATAGTTACTAAATAACATTTCCCACATGTCTACCTTACATCAGCACAATTCTGGAACCAAATTTTTTTTGTTACGAAGTTATAAGGGTTAAAAGTTGATCAGCAATTTCTCATTTTTACAACAAATTGTGCAAAACCATTATTTTTAGGGACCATCTCACATTTGAAGTCATTTTGAGTGACAGAATATGTGGCAGAAAATATCCAAAAGTGACACCATTCTAAACTGCACCCCTCAAGGTACTCAAAACCACATTCAAGAAGTTTATTAACCCTTCAGGTGCTTCACAGGAGCTGAAGCAACTTGGAAAGAAAAAAATGAACATTTAACTTTTTAGTCACAAAAATGATCTTTTACAAACAATTTTTTTATTTTAACAAAGGTAAAAGGAGAAAATGGACAGAAAAAGTTGTTGTGCAATTTCTCCTGAGTACGCCGATACCCCATATGTGGGGGAAAACCACTGTCTGGGCGCCCGGCAGGGCTTGGAATGGAAGTAGCGGCATTTGACTTTTTCAAACCAAAATTGGCGGAAATTGAGATTGGACTCCATGTCGCGCTTAGAGAGCCCCTAATGTGCCTACACAGTGGACACCATTTTGGAAACTAGACCCCCTAAGGAACTTATCTAGATTTGTTGTGAGCACTTTGAACCCCAAAGTGTTTCACTAAAGTTTATAATGCCTGGGTGTGAAAAAAAAAAAATGTCCACAAAAATTATTTTTTAGTCCCCAATTTTTGATTTTTCACAAGGAAATTGGACCCCAAAAGTTGTTGTCCGATTTGTCCTGAGTATGCTGATACTCCATATGTGGGGGAGAAATACTGTTTGGATGCACTGCAGGGCTCGGAAAGGAAGTAATGACGTTTTGGAATGCAGACTTTGATGGGTGTCATGTTCAGTTTGCAGAGTCCCTGATGTGCCTAAACAGTGGAAACCCCCCACAAGTGACCCCATTTTGGAAACTAGAAACCCTAAGGAACTTATCTAGATCTGTGGTGTGCACTTTGAACCCCCAAGTGCTTCACACAAATTTATAATGCCCGGGCATGAAAATAAAAAATCCTATTTTGTTCCCACAAAAGTAGTATTTAAGTCACCAATTTTTTATATTCCCAAGGGTAACATGAGAAATTGGACCATAAAAGTTGTTGTCCAATTTGTCCTTAGCACGCTGATACCCCATATGTGGGGGGGAACCACTGTTTGGGCGCACGGCAGAGCTCGGAAGGGAAGGAGCGCCATTTGACTTTTTCAAACCAAAATTGGCTGGAATCGAGATTGGACGCCATGTCACATTTGGATAGCCCCTGATGTGCCTAAACATGGGAATCCTCCACAAGTGACCCCATTTTAGAAACTAGACCCCTTAAGGAACTTATCTAGATCTGTGATGAGCACTTTGAACCCCCAAGTGCTTCACACAAGTTTATAACGTAGAGCCGTAAAATTAAAAAATCATATTTTTTCCACAAAAATGATCTTTTCACCCCAATTTTCATTTTCCCAAGGGTAACAAGACCTCAAAAGTTATTGTGCAATTTGTCCTGAGTACACTGATACCCAATATGTGGTGGTAAACCACTGTTTGGGTGCATGGCAGAGCTCAGAAGGGAAGGAGCGCAGTTTGACTTTTTCAACGCAGAATTGGCTGTATGCCATGTCGCGTTTGGAGAGCCCCTGATGTGCGTAAACAGTGGAAACCCCCAACAAGTGACACATTTTGGAAACTAGACCCCTTAGGGAACTTATATAGATCTGTTGGGAGCATGTTCAACCCCCAAATGTTTCACTAAAGTTAATAATGCCTGGGTGTGAAAATAAAAAACAAAAAAAATTACACAAAAAAATGATTTTTTAGTCCCCAATTTTCCAATTTTTGATTTTTCACAAGGAAATTGGACCCCAAAAATTGTTGTCCAATTTGTCCTGAGTATGCTGATACCCCATATGTGGGGGGAAATACTTTTTGGGTGCACGGCAGGGCTCGGAAAGGAAGTAATGACATTTTGGAATGCCGACTTTGATGGATGTCATGTTCAGTTTGCAGAGTCCCTGATGTGCATAAACAGTGGAAACCCCCCACAAGTGACCCCATTTTGGAAACTAGACCTCCTAAGGTACTTATCTAGTTCTGTGGTGAGAACTTTGAACCCCCAAGTGCTTCACACAAGTTTATAATGCCCAGGCATGAAAATAAAAATCCAAATTTTTCCCTCAAAATGATTTTTAGTCACCAATTTTTTATTTTCCTCAGGGTAAGGGGAGAAATTGGACCCAAAAAGTTGTTGTACAATTTGTCCTGATACCCTATATGTGGGAGAAAACTACTGTGTGGGCACACGTCGGGGCTCGGAATAAAAGTAGTGACGTTTGGTAATGCAGACTTTGATGGAATGGTCTGCCGGTGTCATGTCGCATTTGGAGAGCCCCTGATGTGCCTAAACAGTGGAAACCCCCCACAAGTGACCCCATTTTGGAACCTAGATCCCCAAAGGAACTTATCTAGATGTGTGGCGAGCACTTTGAACCCCCAAGTGATTCACAGCAGTTTATAACCCCTGGGCGTGAAAATAAAAAAATCATATTTTTTCCACAAACATGACTCTTCAGTCCCAGTTTTTATTTTTACCAAGGGTAACAGGAGAAATTGGACCCCAAAAGTTGTTGTGCAATTAGTCCTGAGTACCTGATACCCCATATGTAAGGGTAAACTACTGTTTGGGCGCATGGCAGAACTCAGAATGGAAGAAGCCCCGTTTGACTTTTTCAATGCCAAATTGGCTGGAATTGAGATCAGACGCCATGTCACGTTTGGAGAGCCCCTGATGTGCCTAAGCAGTGGAAACCCCCCAATTCTAACTCCAATCCTAACCCCAACACACCCCTAACCCTAATCATACCAATCAAACCTAACCATAAACATAACTGTAACACACCCCTAACCCTAATCCCTACCGTAACCCTAATCCTAACTTTAGCCCCAACTCTAACCCTAACTTTAGCCCCAACCCTAACCCTAATCATAACCCTAATGGGGAAAAGGAAATAAATACATTTTTTTAAATTTTATTATTTTTCCCTAACTAAGGGGTGATAAAGGAGGGTTTGATTTACTATTCATAGCGGGTTTTTATGTTTGGCAGCTGTCACATGCTAAAAGACGCTTTTTATTGCAAAAAATAGTTTTTGTATCATCACATTTTGAGAGCTACAATTTTTTCTTATTTTGGCCCATAGAGTCATGTGAGGTCTTATTTTTTGCGGGACGAGTTGATGCTTTTTTTGGCACCATTTTCGGGCACATGACATTTTTTGATCGCTTTTTATTACGATTTATTTTTTTGGGAGGCAGAATGAACAAAAACCAGCAATTCATGAATTTCTTTTTGGGGGGCGTTTATACCGTTCCGCGTTTGGTAAAATTGGTAAAGCAGTTTTATTCTTTGTGTTAGTACGATTACAGCGATACCTCATTTATATCTTTTTTTATGTTTTGGCGCTTTTATTCAATTTAAAACGATTATATATAAAACATAATTATTTTTGCATCGCTTTATTCTGTGAGCTATAACTTTTTTATTTTTTCGCTGATGATGCTGTATGGCAGCTCGTTTTTTGCGGGACAAGATGATGTTTTCAGCGGTACCATGTGTATTTATATCCGTCTTTTTGATCGCGTGTTATTCCACTTTTTGTTCGGCAGTATAATGATAAATCATTGTTTTTTTGTCCTTGTTTTTTTTAAGGGGTTCACTATAGGGGTTAACTAATGGGACAGTTTTATAGGGCGGGTCTTTAGGACACGGCGATACTAAATATGTGTATTTTTATTGTTTTTATTTTTATTTATATGAAGAAATGAATTTATTGGGGAATATTTTCAATGAATTTATTGGGGAATATTTTTTTTTACATGTTATTTTTCTTTTTTTTTTCTTTTTTACTTTGTCCCAGGGTGGGATATCACTCTATAGTATAAGATCGCCGATCTGACACTGTGCACAGCACTGTGTCAGATTGGCGATCTCACAGGCAGTGCAGCAGGCTTTCTCAGCGCCTGCTCTCATCAGGCACTAAGGAAGCCGCCTCCCTGCAGGACCCTGAAGGACCCCGTGGCCATCTTGGATCCGGGGTCCTGCAGGGAGTATGCCTTCGGAACAGTGTGATCACATCGCGCTGCTCTGAGTGTCTCAGGGAAGCAT
Source organism: Oophaga sylvatica (assembly GCA_033576555.1). NCBI lineage: Eukaryota > Metazoa > Chordata > Amphibia > Anura > Dendrobatidae > Oophaga > Oophaga sylvatica. Next base: position 235,157,412 of record JARQOD010000006.1, on the reverse strand, counting down.
GCAGGGAGCCACCTCGCTGCGCGATGCTTCCCTGTACCGCCGGAACACAGCAATCATCTTTGATCACAGTGTGCCGGGGGTTAATGTGCTGGGAGCGGTCCATGACCACTCCATACACATAGTGCTGGGTGTAAGCTGTGATAATCAGCTGACACCTGGCCGCGATCAGCTGCGCTCCCCCCTGGAGAGCAGCTAATTGCATATGACGTACTATTCCGTCCTTGGGAATTAAGTCCCCGGGCACATAGACGGAATAGCACGTCTGATGGCAGAAAGGGGTTAAAGAGTAACTGTCATTTTAATTTTGATTTCATAAATCAATACTACACATGAAAATAAGTAACTTTGTAATATATCTTATCTGAAAAATGTGCTTCTTTCTCTGCCAAAATTGATCAGTCATTATCAAAATTTCTCAATTTTGAGGTAAAATCTGTATTCAGTGAAGACTGACTTTCCCATTACTGAGAGGAGAAGGCAGGTACTAAAGATACAATTCTGTGCAGATTGGAGGATGAAGAGTCTAGAGTCAGAGCTCCTCCTACCTCTTCTCCCTTCTATCTAGTTAAAAACTTATCAGTAGCAGCTGCCATCTCCTATTTTGATAATGACTGATCAATCCTGGCAGAGAAAAAAACAAAATTTTCTGATAATATATATTAGAACATTGCTTATCTTCATGGGTACTATTGATTTATTAAAAAAAAATTAAGACGATGGTTACATAGTAATAAATAAATATTTCACAAAACTTGAAAATAATGTATTTCCTAGTTTAGAATTCAAGTCTGCAATTGATTCATTGTTAAGGTTTGCAGATCGCACCAAATATAAGTTCTGATAAGGTGCGATCGCAACCTGGGGTCCCCGTGCAGTGATGGAGTAACCGCAGCTAGGAAAGAATGGTGCAGCTTTGAGCAAGCACCATAATCACACCGAGTTAAACGTCACTCGATGTGAACAAAGTTCTAAGTACCTGACTCTGTTACACCAAAGAGCAGCACACAAACAGAGAGCACTCTAAGTTATGCACTGTTAGACATCACAGAGGCATAATAGGAACGACGCTAGTTGGGGTGCCTATAACTCACCCTCCACTATGCTGGTGGTTGAGCCTGCCCTGTCACACGGTTTGTATTGTATTTAAAATTAGGTGCCAACCGAATCCTTTGCCTACACTGTGCTCATTCCAACCTTCATTCGTCATACCGAAGGTCTATACGAGTGGATAAGGATATTAAATTCTCCAGTGTAGTTGGGATCTCCCTAGTGGCTTGAGCATCCTTAACGTGGTCTGCAAGACCCCTCCAGAACAGCGGGATCAAGACCTTATTTGGCCACTCCAGCTCTGAAGCTAATGTCCGAAACTGTATAGCAAACTGGCTGGTCGGAATAGAGCTCTGCATCAAGGCCAGGAGTTGGAGTGCGACGTCATGGGTAATCTGGGGCCCTAGAAGGATCTCTTTAAGAGCGCTAAAAAACCAGAGGCGCTCCGAACGACCAGGTCCCTGCATTCCCATAACAGTGTAGCCCCTCCAACGCCCTGTCTGTCAAAAGAGAGACCATAAAACCCACTTTGGCCCGTTCAGTCGAGAAACGTGAACTCAGTAGCTCCAGCTGGATCGGGTCACGAATCCCCTGCAAGCCTTGCTATCCCCAGAAAACTTATTGGGGAGGGGGAAGTGTGGAAAAAGCGGGACAGGAGTCACAGCTGAAATCCTGATAGCAGCTTCACTGGCTGCCTACGCCTCTACTGTGGATTGATCCACAGCTGAACTTGCGCGCTCTAACGCGGACAATCTGCTCTCCAGCTGCTGAATATTCCACGGTAGCTGCTGCTCGTCTGCCATTTCTAGCCAGACACTGGTGCTAAGATACTGTTAGGGTTGCGGATCGCATCAAATATAAATTATGATAAGGTGCGAATGCAACCCGGGGGTCCACCGTGCGGTGATGGAGCAACCGCAGCTAGGAAACAATGGTAGCTGCGAGCAAGCACCGTAACCACACAGAGTTAAACGTCACTCGGTGTGAACAGATGCTAAGTATCTGACTCTTACTCCACAGAACAGCACACAAGCAGAGAGCACTCTAAGTTATGCACTGTTAGACATCACAGAGGCATGATAGGAATGACACTAGTTGGGGTCTCTATGACTCACCCCCCACTATGCTAGTGGTTGAGCCTGCCCTGTCACACAGTTTGTGTAGCTAACACATGTGACAAAGTCACCCAGTGCAGGTGCTAAGCTCAAGCGGGAATTCCCACCCTACATTGCCTGTCTAAACACGCTCTCAAGCTGGTGGCAGGAGAGGTGCACACAGGGTGGTAATGCTTCCACCAACACACCAAACACAAGTTATCTTAGCGTGCTGACGTGCGCTCCAGAGGACCTTTTATACATTCCTGTTCAAGTCCAGTCTGACAGGACCTTGCTCGTGAACCAACCCTGAACTGCCACATCACCTGAGCAGCTGACGACCGACCACCAATGAGAGGTCGCCTCACAAGCATGCTCAGTAGGGTGATTTCTGAACTTAGGCTCAGGACCGTCTGTTTGCCGCTGCCTGTTGCTCATTACTATAGCTTTGGTGGAGAGCCAGCTGTAACCAAGCGAACAGCACGAGTCTGAGCAAAAGGTTGGGACCAATGTCTTTACTGAGCAGCATCCACTGCAGCTGAATGGGAGACCAAAGAAGATGACACAGCTTGGGATCTACCCTGTGCAGCGGGAGAATCCCAGCGCCTGTCATTCATCATCACCATTCTTATCAACAATTGGTCAATGCTAATATAAAACAGTGACTGAAAGGCTTATGGAAACACATGACAGAATTGTCTGTTCAGAGAAGTAGTAGCAACCATCTATACCTTGCCTTGCTATTGTAGTTGGTGTGTACGATGATTGCAACATTTTTAGTACTGCTGTAAAAAAACATCTCCATAACTATAATTTCAATAAAGACAAAAGAAATGCACCAAAATGCAACCAGTTTTTGATGACTAATGTTTCTTGTAAATTATATTTCTTCAACACCGATCAGTCATAACAATAAAACTGAAGCTGAATACTATTATCTCAGAACAATGACCTTTAGTGGGATATGTTAGGCTGCATATGAACAGTTTAGTTTTTTGACACTGATATTCTATAAGCAGAAGAAATGGCAAGCATTTTGTTAGTCCAAAATAAGTCACGTGCTACAGAAATATAGTGGTTAGTATCAACTAAATGTGATCCAAAGTAAGATAGCCAGTGAACGCAGGGCAGTATTGCATATATCCAAAGCTCATTAAAGAGAACCTGTTAGCAGGATTTAGCAAAGTCATTGCCATAATGGCTCTGTTACACTGATTGAACTAATACCTTTGATGAAGAAATCCAAACTCTGGTCCTTGCTTAATCATCCTCTTAAGTTTTTGTCTAAGGCTGGAGTCACACACAATGTACAAAAAAAATCGGTCTGTTTATCACAGACGAGAATCACACAAACGTTTTCTGAACAGTATCATAAGTTTGCAATGCGAGGATGCGATTTTCTCACATCTAAGGATCCGTGTGACATCCGTATGGCATCCGTACTGCGAGATTTTCTCGCCAGCTTGCAAAATGGACATCTAAGGGTGAGTTTCCACGGTCAGGAAACGCTGCGTGTTTGGCGCTGTGCGCTGGCGCAGCGCCAAACACGCAGCGTCCAGATGTTACAGCATAGTGGAGGGGATTTAAAGAAATCCCGTCTCCACTATGCGTAACAATACGCAGGTGGCAAACCTGCGTAAACGGACATGCGGCGCGTCTTTTTAGACCGCAGCATGTCCTCGCGTATTGCGGCGACGGTGCGTCGCCGCAACAGAATATTACACAGGGCTATGTAGCCCTGCTTCTTTCCGGAGGTGTTCCGGAGGTGTCCTGAACACCTCCGGAAAGATCGCGCGTCATAAAGGGGGCGGGGCTTAGACGGAGCGGAATTTCCGCTCCGTCCAAAGCGCTGTGGTTCCGGACGTGGAACCACAGCCTTATGGATCCATGGCCTCAAATATTTGTGAAAACATATATCCAGTCTATATATAAATATATACTGTATATTAGAGATGAGCGACTTTACCTTTTTTAGAGTCGAGTCGGGTTTCATGAAACCCGACTTTCTCAAAAGTCAAGTCGAACGAAATCGGCCGACTATCGGAAAAGTCGGTGTCCGACTGAAACACGAAACCCAATGCAAGTCAATGTGGAAGCAAAGTCTGCAGGGAGTGGAGGACAGTAAACACAACTACAGTGCCCATTTCAATGCCAACGACATCAATTCTTATTACTTAAGCTCGGCAACCTTAATTTACTTTATAATAATAGTCACGCATTGAAAACTGGGGGTTATTTGACTAAAGTTGTGGGGGGGTAGGGCTGGCTCCAGATTTTTGTGTGTCCCGGGCCAAAGAGTGTCAGCGGGCCCCTTTAACACATACCATAATTCATGATGCTCGATACAGCACAGATATATAGGTATAGTACAATGAACGAATACTTCACTTCTTACATTACATGACTGATATCTATTTTAAATTCTATAATAGCTCAAAAACCGGACAGCATATTCCTCCATACAGTATTATGGCCACCACATAGTGCGCCATACAAATAATGAGCCCCATATATTGCTCCATACATAATTGGTCCATATAATGTTCCTACAGTATAGGATGAGCGCCACATAATGCTACAGTATATCATGGTCCCCATATAATGTGCCATATTCTATAGGACGGTCCCCATAGAGTATAATGAGCCCCACATATTGCTCCATACAGTATAATGAGTCGCATATAAAGCTCCATACCGTATATGATGGGCCCAATATATGGCTCCATACAGAATGGGCTCCATATAATGCTCTATACAGAATAGGCCCCATATGTGCTCCATATGATGCTCCATACCCTATATGATGCCCCATAAATAATGAACCCCATATGATGCTCCAGTGTATGATGGGCCTATTTAATGCTCCATATATAATGGGCCCCATATTTGCTGCAGTTTATGATGGGCTCCATGGTTGATGCTCCAGTGTATGATGGGACAATATAATGCTCCATATATAATGGGCCCCTTTTATAATGCTCCAGTGAATAATGGGCTCCATATATGCTGCTCCAATGTCTGATGGGTCCCATTTATAATGCTCCAGTATATGATGGGCCCCATGAATGATGCTCCAGTGTCTTATGGGCCAATATAATGCTCCATATATAATGGGCCCCATTTATAATGTGCCAGTGTATAATGGGCCCCGTATATGCTGCTCCAGTGTCTGATGGGCCTCATTTATGATGCTCCAGTATATGATGGGCCTCATGAATGATGCTCCAGTGTATGATGTGCCAATATAATGCTTCATATATAATGGGCCCCATTTATAATGCTCCAGTGTATATTGGGCCCTATCTATGATGCTCAAGTGAAGTGTATGATGGGCCCCATATATAATTCTCCAACGTATAATGCTCCCCATATATTGCTCCAAACATTAAAAAAATGAAATACATCTCCTCCCTGGGCACTGCTCTACTCTGAACTCCTCAGCTTCGCCATCTTTCAGCTCTCTGCACATGGACTTTTCAGGCAGAGGGTGTACAGACGTGATGTCATCGCACTCTCTGACCTGAATGTCACTGTCAGGAAACGCGGAAGACGTCACAGCGGTGGAGCAGGGAGAGGTAAGTATTGCAAGTGTTGGGGTCCTGAGCAAGCAAGGGGGACCCACTCGTGGGCGACGGCACTGGCACAGGGCCCCTCATAGTACGCCGGTGTGTCTGACGGCGAGTGGGCCCCCCACAGTCAGAGACACTTTTGCGTACTATGAGGGGCCCTGTGCCAGTGCCGTCGCCCATGAGTGTGCCCCCCCTTACCTACTCAGGGAACCGGCACTAGCCCGGGTGCGCCAGGTGCTGACGCCAGCCCTGGAGAGTATCACGAGAAACCACTAGGTGGGCACTTACCAGCGGTTTCAGCAGCTCTGACAGTGGGAGACTGGAGCCTCCGACGGCCTGTGACAGCGGTACTCACAGCGCTCAAGTGCTGGGCAAGACGATAGCAATACAGCAGAGCTGGAGTTAGCAGAACACCAAGTGGTGAGTGTACTGCCAGGACCTGCGGTCATGTGACCCCCAGGGGCGGAGCTTAGCGTCCTGTAGCTGGGGATGAGTGCAGGGAGCTACTGGGACCCTGGAGAATGGAAAGGGGGTCACCGGACACCAGGTAGAGGACGGGGCACCAGAGGGAGACGGAATCCAAGACAAGCCGAGGTCAGTAAACGTGAGAGACAACGCAGTACACAAGGAGCAGGCTAATAAAGAATAGTCAGGGACGTGGCAGGAGTCAGAAAACCAGAGAAGCATATACACAGTACAGAATCAAGAGGCAAAATCACAACGGGAAACAGAACCGGGTCAGAACCATACAAACAAGCTAGAACACAGGCACAAGGCACAGGCAATCAGGGGTCAACACACTCAGCCAAGGGCAAAAGTATATCTGACGGGGATTGGAGCTTCCTAGGGCTATAAGAAGCTCTCCCCGAACCAAAGAGAGGCCATAATAATAAACCCCAGGTGTGCAGGTCAGAGCCCGCACTAGGATCAAGACATTAACCCCTGGTGTGCAGGCCAAACCTGCACTGGGATCATGACAGTACCCCCCTCTCAACGGGGGCCTCTGGACCCCCAGGCTTGCCCGGGTACCTGGCATGGAAAGCCCGAACCAGGCGATCCGCATGTACCGAGCGAGCAGAGACCCATGAGCGATCCTCTGGTCCATATCCCTTCCAGTGGACCAGGTACTGTAAGGAGCGGCGCACCCGCCGAGAGTCCACAACGTGTCCGACCTCATACTCCAAGTGACCCTCCACTAACACTGGAGGAACAACAGACTCAGAGTCCTCCTTGACAGACCCCAGGGTTTCAACAGAGATTTATGGAACACATTGGTTATTTTTAAGGACGGGGGGAGATGCAACCTATATGCCACAGGATTGACTATCTCCACAATCTCGTACGGACCGATGAACTTCGGTCCCAATTTAGCTGATGGTACCTTCAAGTTGATGAAAGGTACCTGAAACATATGTCCCGGGGCTCTCTTTTTGTCCGCAAAATATTT
>JARQOD010000006.1:235089428-235150155 GCA_033576555.1 Oophaga sylvatica | reverse complement strand
GGTGTCCCAGGTAGTGGACCTCACTCATACCCAGCTGGCATTTTTCCGGCTTAATGGTCAAGCCTGCTCGCTGGATCCGCCCGAGCACCTGCGCCAGGTGCTCTAGGTGATCCTCCCAGGTGGGACTGAAGATGGCAATGTCATCCAGGTACGCGGTCGCATACCCTTCCAGTCCCTCGAGCAGCGTGTTGACCATCCGCTGAAAAGTGGCAGGGGCATTCTTCATGCCGAATGGCATCACCGTGGACTCGTACAGTCCGAATGGGGTGATAAAGGCAGAGTGTTCCCGTGCCCTAGGGGTCAGGGGAATCTGCCAATACCCCCTGCTCAGATCCATGATGGTCAGGTACTTGGCCCCGGCCAGCTGGTCGAGCAGGTCATCGATGCGCGGCATTGGGTACGCATCGGTGACCGTCACAGCGTTGAGCCCCCTGTAGTCCACGCAGAACCGCGTAGTTCGGTCCTTTTTTGGGACGAGGACTACAGGCGAAGCCCATGCGCTGTTGGACGCTTGGATCACCCCCAGCCTCAGCATCTCATCTATCTCTTGGCGCATCTGCTGCTGCACCTCAAGAGAGACCCGATATGCTGAACGCCGGATTGGGGGGTGGTTGCCAGTGTCCACGTCATGGACTGCTGCCTCAGTCCTTCCGGGCAGGCTGCTGAACAGCTCCCGAAAGGGGTGTAGGGTGGCCCCCAGCTGGGAACGTTGGTCCTCCGAGAGCTGGTGGCCAACCCCCACATCCTCGATGGATCCACCCGCCTTGGCTTGGGTGAGCAGATCGAGGAGGGTTTCTGCCTCTCCTTCCTCTGGAAGGTTGCACACTGGGTGAGCATAAGCCTCCCGCTCATGATGGGCCCTCATCATGTTCACATGGAAGGCCTTTCTCCTTCCACGGCGTGGTCCAGGGTGAACAGGTAGGTGACGGCGTTGAGCTGCTCGTGCACGAGGTATGGACCCTCCCAGGCCGCCTGAAGCTTGTTTTGGGGTACGGGGACCAGTACCCACACCTTTTGACCCACCTGGTAGGTCCGCTCACAAGCATTCTGGTCGTACCATCGCTTCTGGTCAGCCTGAGCTTGGGCCATATTGTCATGCACCAGCCGCATCAAGGCCATCATTCGGTCCCGGAAGCGCACGACATACTCAATGACCGACACTCCAGGGGTGGCTAATTCCCCTTCCCATGCTTCCTTCACCAGAGCAAGGGGCCCCCGTACACGTCGCCCGGGGAGAACCCCGTTGAGGCCTGTGGGACTTCCCGGTAGGCAAACAGCAGGTGTGGGAGATACCGCTCCCAGTCTCTCCCGTGGGAGTCGACCAACATCTTCAGCATCTGCTTTAAGGTGCCATTAAACCGCTCACACAAGCCATTGGTCTGTGGGTGATACGGACTGGCCACCAGATGTTGCACCTGTACCTGCTTACAGAGAGACTCCATCAGCTGCGACATGAACTGGGTCCCTCGGTCGGTGAGCATTTCCTTGGGAAACCCCACCCTGGAGAAAATCTCCAGTAAGGCAGTGGCCACTTTGTCGGCCCGAATGGACGACAAAGCTACCGCCTCCGGGTTCCGGGTGGCATAGTCCACTACCGTTAGTATGAAGCATTTCCCGGAGCGGCTGGGAGTGGACAGAGGTCCAATGAGATCCACAGCCACCCTCGAGAAAGGCTCTTCGATGATGGGCAGAGTTACCAGTGGGGCTTTGGGGCGCGGCCCCGCCTTCCCCACCCTCTGACAGGTGTCACACGAACGGCAGTAGGCTATCACCTCGGTCCTCATTCCAGGCCAGTAGAAATGCTGAGCTAGCCTGGCCCTGGTTTTAGTGATCCCTAAGTGTCCGGCCATTGGAATCTCGTGTGCGATCCGCAACAATTCCGCCCTGAACGGATGGGGCACCACTAACTGTCGGTCCCTGGGCCACGCCTCCGGTGAACCCTGCTGGACCGTTACCCGGTACAGCCGTCCCTGGTCCCAAACCACTCGCTCGCGGTCGGACTCCAGGGGAGGCTGTGCCGCCTGTTCCTTGAGAGTCTTTAGGCTAAGGTCAGCTTCCAACGCTGCATGAAATCCCTGACTTGATATGGCAAGAATTGATGAAACTGCCATGTCCTCTGTCAGTTCCCCGGGATCTGTCTCCTGGCTACTGTCTGACTCGGCAGCCACTTGGTCAGAGAGGGGGAAACCGTCGGACCTCCGCGAGGCTCCTTGGGCTTCAGCGCTCCCACTCCTGGTAACAGCGGCCACGACCGCTGAGACCACGGGTAGCGCCTGCTTTCCCTCATCCTCTGACCAAGTCGCCGGGTCAGGAAGACTTCCCTGACTTCCTGACATCCCGGATGTGGGGAACTCCTGACCTGGGGTCCTACCTGGTGGCTCCTCTCCCGGGACACCCCCTCCCCCATGGCCTGTTCCTCTTCCTGCAGGGGCCCTAGACTCAGCAGGCTGGGTTCACTTAGGGGCCCTACACTGCTCATAGTAGCCCCTCCCTCCACCTCTGAGCCTCTCCCTACAGCCTCCTCACCTGTCCTCACTGTGAGCCCTGTGTGTGGAGTGTCAGTGCATGGCTTACGATCAGGTTTCACTCCCTCCTCCACTGTTGGAGGCACATTCAATACATTAACATTAGCATTCACAGTAGAGTCATGACATTCTTGGGGAGCCGAACTTGGGGGTTCAGTGGCCACATACTGGGACACTAGCCGCCCCAAATCGGTCCCAAGCAACACATTTGAAGGAATATTCGGCGTTACTCCCACCTCCCGCATCCCCCTCCCGGCGCCCCAGTCCAAATACACCTTGGCAACGGGCAGCGCCGGTTCAACGCCTCCAATTCCGGAGACGGAAAGGGTTTTCCCAGGTACCAAGTCTTGAGGGGACACCACCTCAGGGCGTACCAGGGTTCGTTCAGCGCCTGTGTCCCGCAGTCCCATGACCGCTGAGTGGCCGATGGTGACGGGTTGGTAATTGTCTAGGGACCTCCCACCACCCCCTCCCACACACAAAACAGTGGACGGTTTCTGGGACAGGGATGGGGCCTTCTGGCGCTGGGGACATGCAGCCTTAACCCCTTCACCCCCAAGGGTGGTTTGCACGTTAATGACCGGGCCAATTTTTACAATTCTGACCACTGTCTCTTTATGAGGTTTTAACTCTGGAATGCTTCAACGAATCTTGGCGATTCTGAGATTGTTTTCTCGTGACATATTGTACTTCATGTTAGTGGTAAAATTTCTTCGATATAACTTGCGTTTATTTTTGAAAAAAACGCAAATATGGTGAAAATTTTTAAAATTTTGCAATTTTCAAACTTTGAATTTTTATTCCCTTAAAACAGAAAAATATATCACACAAAATAGTTAAGAAATAACATTTCCCACATGTCTACTTTACATCAGCACAATTTTGGAACCAAAATTTTTTTTTGTTAGGAAGTTATAAGGGTTAAAAGTTGACCAGCGATTTCTCATTTTTACAGCAAAATTTACAAAGCCATTTTTTTTAGGGACCACCTCACATTTGAAGTCACTTTGAGGGGTCTATATGGCAGAAAATACCCAAAAGTGACACCATTCTAAAAACTGCACCCCTCAAGGTACTCAAAACCACATTCAAGAAGTTTATTAACCCTTCAGGTGCTTCACAGTAACTAAAGCAACGTGGAAGGAAAAAATGAATATTTTACTTTTTAGCCACAAAAATTATCTTTTACAAACTTTTTTTTTATTTTGACAAGGGTAAAAGGAGAAAATGGACAGATAAGGTTGTTATGCAATTTCTCCTGAGTACGCCAATACCCCATATGTGGGGGAAAACTACTGTTTGGGCACACGGCAGAGCTCGTAAGGGAAGGAGCGACGTTTGACTTTTTCAAACTAAAATTGGCTGGAATTTAGATTGGATGCCATGTCGCGTTTGGAGAGCCCCTGATGCGCCTAAACAGTGGAAACCCCCCACAAGTGACACCATTTTGGAAACTAGACCCCCTAAGGTACTTATCTAGATCTGTTGTGAGCACTTTGAACCCTCAAGTGTTTCACAAAAGTTTATAAAGCCTGGGTGTGAAAAAAAAAATCAATTTTCCACAAAAATGATTTTTTAGTCCCAAATTTTTGAATTTTCCCAAGGAAATTGGACCCCAAAAGTTGTTGTCCAATTTGTCCTGAGTACGCTGATACCCCATATGTGGGGGGGAAACTGTTTGGGCGCACGGCAGGGCTTGGAAAGGAAGTAGTAACGTTTTGGAATGCAGACGTTAATGGGGGTCATGTTCCGTTTGCAGTGCCCCAGATGAGCCTAAACAGTGGAAACCCCCCACAAGTGACCCCATTTTGGAAACTAGACCCCCTAAGGAACTTATCTAGATCTTTGGTGAGCACTTTGAACCCCCAAGTGCTTCACACAAGTTTATAATGCCCGGGCATGAAAATAAAAAATCCTATTTTTTCCCACAAAAATTATCTTTTAGTCACTAATTTTTTATTTTCCCAAGGGTAACAGGAGAAATTAGACCACATAAGTTGTTGTACAATTTGTCCTGAGTACGCTGATACCCCATATGTGGGGGGGAACCACTGTTTGGGCGCACGTCAGAGCTCGGAATGGAAGGAGCACCATTTGACTTTTTCCAACCAAAATTGGCTGGAATTGAGTTTGGATGCCATGTTGCATTTGGAGAGCCCCTGATGTGCCTAAACAGTGGAAACCCCCCACAAATGACCCCATTTGGGAAACTAGACCCCCTAAGGAACTTATCTAGATTTTGATGAGCAATTTGAACCCCCAAGTGCTTCACACAAGTTTATAACGTAGAGCCGTAAAATTTAAAAATCATATTTTTTCCACAAAAATGATCTTTTCACCCCAATTTTTATTTTTCCAAGGGTAACAAGACTCCAAAAGTTATTGTGCAATTTGTCCTGAGTGCGCTGATACCCCATATGTGGGGGTAAACCACTGTTTGGGTGCATGGCAGAGTTTGGAAGGGAAGGAGCGCCGTCTGACTTTTTCAACGCAGAATTGGCTGGACGCCATGTCGTGTTTGGAGAGCTCCTGATCTGCCTAAACAGTGGAAACCCCCATAAATGACACCATTTTGGAAACTAGACCCCTCAAGGAACTTATCTAGATGTGTGGTGAGAACTTTGAACCCCCAGGTGTTTCACTAAAGTTTATAACGTACAGCCGTAAAATAAAAAATCTTTTTTTTTTTTTACAAAAATGATTTTTTCGCCCCCAATATTTTATTTTCACAAGGGTAACAGAAAAAATTGGAACCCAAAAGTTGTTGTCCAATTTGTCCTGAGTACACTGATACCCAATATGTGGGCGAAAACTACTGTATGGGCACACGTCGGGGCTCGGAAGGGAAGTAGTGACGTTTTGGATTGCAGACTTTGATGGAATGGTCTGGGGCGTCATGTCACATTTGGAGAGCCCCTGATGCACCTAAACAGTGGAAACCCCCCACAAGTGACCCCATTTTGGCAAATAGACCCCACAGGAACTTATCTAGATGTGTGGTGAGCACTTTGAACCCGAAGTGCTTCACAGAAGTTTATAACGCACAGCCGTAAAATAAAAAATCTTTTTTTTTTTACAAAAATTATTTTTTCGCCCCCAATATTTTATTTTCACAAGGGTAACAGGAGAAATGGGACCCCAAAAGTTGTTGTCCAATTTGTCCTGAGTACGCTGATACCCAATATGTGGGAGAAAACTACTGTATGGGCGCACGTCAGGGCTCGGAAGGGAAGTAGTGACGTTTTGGATTGCAGACTTTGATGGAATGGTCTGGGTGCGTCATGTCGCATTTGGAGAGCCCCTGATGCGCCTAAACAGTGGAAACCCCCCACAAGTGACCCCATTTTGGAAAATAGACCCCACAAGGAACTTATCTAGATGTGTGGTGAGCACTTTGAACCCCGAAGTGCTTCACAGAAGTTTATAACGCACAGCCGTAAAATAAAAAATCTTTTTTTTTTTTTGCAAAAATGATTTTTTCGCCCCAATATTTTATTTTTACAAGGGTAACAGGAGAAATTGGACCCCAAAAGTTGTTGCCCAATTTGTCCTGAGTACGCTGATACCCAATATGTGGGAGAAAACTACTGTATGGGTACACGTTGGGGTTCGGAAGGGAAGTAGTGACGTTTTGGATTGCAGACTTTGATGGAATGGTCTGGGGGCGTCATGTCACATTTGGAGAGCCCCTGATGCGCCTAAACAGTGGAAATCCCCAATAAGTGACCCCATTTTGGAAAATAGACCCCACAAGGAACTTATCTAGGTGTGTGGTGAGCGCTATGAAGCCCCAAGTGCTTCACAGAAGTTTATAATGTACAGCCGTAAAAACAAAAAAATATTTTTTTTTGTACAAAAATTATATTTTTGCCCCCAGTTTTTTATTTTCCCAAGGGTAACAGAAGAAATAGGACAAATTGCACAATAACTCTTGGGGTCCAGAGTACGCTGATACCCCATATGTGGGGATAAACTACTGTTTGGACGCATGGCAGAGCTCAGAAGTGAAGGAGCACCGTTTGACTTTTTCAACGCAGAATTGGCTGGAATTGAGATCATGCGCCATGTCACATTTGGAGAGCCCCTGACGTGCCTAAACAGCGGAAACCCCCCAATTCTAACTCCAACCCTAACCCCAACACACCCCTAACCCTAGTCCCAACCCTAACCACAAACCTAACCCTAACACACCCCTAATCCCAACCCTAACCCTAATCCTAACTTTAGCGCCAACCCTAACCCTAACTTTAGCCGCAACCCTAACCCTAACGGGAAAATGGAAATAAATACATTTTTTTAATTTTATTATTTTTCCCTAACTAAGGGGGTGATAAAGGGGGGTTTGATTTACTATTTATAGCGGGTTTTTATGATTGGCAGCTGTCACGCTAAAAGACGCTTTTTATTGCAAAAATAGTTTTTTGCATCGCCACATTTTGAGAGCTATAATTTTTGCATATTTTGGCCCACAGAGTCATGTGAGGTCTTATTTTTTGCGGTACGAGTTGACGTTTTTATTTGTACCATTTTTGAGCAGGTGACATTTTTTGATCGCTTTTTATTTCGATTTTTGGGAGGTTAGAATGAAAAAATCAGCAATTCATGAATTTCTTTTGGGGGAGCGTTTTTATTGTTCCGCGTGTGGTAAAATTGATAAAGCAGTTTTATTCTTCGGGTCAGTACGATTATGGCAATACCTCATTTATATCATTTTTTTATGTTTTGGCGCTTTTATAGAATAAAAACAATTTTATATAAAAAATAATTATTTTTGCATCGCTTTATTCTGCGAGCTATAACTTTTTTATTTTTTCGCTGATGATGCTGTATTGCAGCTCGTTTTTTGCGGTACAAGATGACGTTTTCAGCGGTACCATGTTTATTTATATCGGTCTTTTTGATCGCGCGTTATTCCACTTTTTGTTCGGCGGTATGATGATAAAGCATTGATTTTTTGCTTCGTTTTTTTTTATTTTTTTTTAAGGGGTTCACTAAAGGGGTTAACTAGTGGGACAGTTTTATAGGGGGGGTCGTTACGGACGCGGCGATACCAAATATGTGTACTTTTATTGTTTTGTTTTTTTTATTTACAGGAAGAAATGAATTTATTGGGGAATATTTTTTTTTTTTTTTTATTTTGGATTTTTTTTTATAACATGTTTATTTTTATTTTTTTAACTTTTTTACTTTGTCCCAGGGTGGGACATCACTGTAGTTTATCAAATCGCTGGTGTGACAGTGTGCACAGCACTCTGTCACACCAGCGATCGCTCAGGCAGTGCAGCAGGCTTCTCAGTGCCTGCTCTCGGCAGGCACTGAGGTAGCCGCCTCCCTCCAGGACCCCGGCGCCATCTTGGATCCGGGTCCTGGGAGGGAGGAAGCCCTCAGAACAGCGCGATCACATCGCGCTGGTCTGAGGGTCTCAGGGGGGCGCGCAGGGAGCCCCCACCCTGCGCGATCCTCCCCTGTGCCCCCAGTACACCGCGATCATATTTGATCGCGGTGTGCTAGGGGTTAATGTGCCGGGAGCGGTCCGTGACCGCTCCTGACACACAGTCACGGGTGTCAGCTGTGATAATCAGCTGACACCCGGCGGCGATTAGCTGCGCTCCCCTCAGGAGCGCAGCTGATCGCCTATGACGTACTATCCCGTCCATGGGCAGAATGGCACGGGTTTTATGGACGGGATAGTACGTCTAATGTCAGAGAGGGGTTAAAGTGTCCTGGCTGATTGCAATTATGACAACGTCTGGGTTCTGTTCATTGCCTGGAGAGGGCAGCAGGGGGGTACACCCCTTGCACTCTGGGGGCTGGGTATGGGGCTGGGGCAGGATTGGGCTTACCCCCTCTCCAGGTGCTGCTGGCAGGCTTCTTTGGCTCCTGCGCCCTGTTGTTGGCATACTCGTCTGCCAGGGCGGCTGTAGCAGAAGCCCCCTTTGGTTTCCGGTCACGGAGGAACTGCTGGAGGTCCTCTGGGCAGTTCCACAAGAATTGCTCCATGACAAACAGTTCCTGGACCTCCTGGCGGGTAGTGAGCTCTAGACCCGAGGTCCAGTGCTCCGCAGCTCTCAGCAGGGCCCGCATGTGGTCGGTCCAGGTGTCCTTTGAACCCCGCTGCAGGCTCCTGAACTTCCTGTTGTACGACTCCGGGGTGAGGTTGTAGTGCTGGATCAGGGCCCGCTTGATGCTGTTGTAGTCCTGCTCCTCCCCGGCAGGTAAGTCCCCCAAAACTTCCAGGGACTTACCCCTCAAACGGGGGGTCAGGTACCTTGCCCACTGATCCAGGGCCAGATGATGTTGGAGGCATGTCCTCTCAAAAGCAAGCAGAAAGGAATCCAGGTCTCCATCCTTTTCAAGTAAGGGAAAGTCCTCCGCCCGGACCTTGGAAGCCCTTGTCTCCGGTGGGCCTGGTGCGTCCAGCGGGGGCCCGTGCTGAGCCATCTCCAGTCGGTGCCGGCGCTCCGCTGCTCTCTCTGCCGCTGCATGCTCCCGCTCCGCTGCTCTCTCTGCCGCTGCTTGCTCACGCTCCGCAGCTGCTTGCTCACGCTCTGCTGCTGCTTGCTCACGCTCCGCTGCTCTCTCTCTGCCGCCACCAGGAGTCTGTCATAGGCGGCGTCATTACCAGCCTCGAGCTGTGCCATAGCCGCTTGGAAAAGGGCCTCCGACCTGGACAGGCTGGGACGGGCAGGGGGTGGACAGTCCGCTGTGAGACTGAGCACGGGGGTCGGGCTCCTTGGGGAGCCCTGGCTGAGCTCCCCCTCATCGGTATCGAACCCCTCATAGGCCACAGCATTGGCCTCCCCTTTTGCCCTACTCCTGGTGCCTTCCGCCATCTTGGGAACCTTTGGTTACTGAAACAGCTGCAACCCTGACCTTGCACACAACTTATTATATTTACACTCTGACCGTCTAGTGCTGGGCTGACCTTGAGACCCCAGCAGTGAAAGTACCGCTGGTAGTCTCTAGTGTCTGGGAGTAGGGGTCCCACGCACACTATTACTCTGATCCCACCACTGCCACCAATTTGTGAGGAACTAAGCCGACCGCCACACGGTAGCCTGGGTATCACAGCTTCTGATCCCACCTCCGCTACCAAATGTGAGGGACAATCCCCTTTCCTCCCACGTCACCAATGGGACGTAACTCCACAGGTACAGCTCTCTGGCGCCCCATTTGTCTCTCAGGTCAGTAAGGGAACTGCACCTAGAGCAAATGGCTGCGGGGAGGGTGTCCTGTTACCCAATGGGTATTCTAAGATTCGTGATCAGAGTAAAAGCATCAGCCCAAGATTAATTTTATGGTTTAATCGCCTTAAGGGCCACTAGATAATTACAGAAATATACAGTAAAGCTATACAACGTAATTACAATGGAATTGCAGTCAGAGAAAAAATACAACGATAATGTACAAGGCTTAAAGGTATAAGCTATAGATCAATATTACTGGGTAGTATGGTCATGAGAAGGCAGGGGCTCTACCATTCCCAGGTATAGTCTTCAGTTGCTGGATAGTCCCTTGGTCCTTCCTAGACCATCCTCTTGGCTTCTGTGTCTAAAATGGAATGACCACCCTGTACATGGCTGCAATTCTTAAACCTGCTAGGCCCTTCCCTTTTGCTTTGAAGCACGCATATCAACTGGCCTGCAATTCATATGGAGCAGGAAACAAGGGCTTGAGCTTGAGCTATTTACCATATGACTGACCATCTTATTCAGACACTGGCCTAAACTAATGAGCATGCTAAAGTCCCTTTGATTCCTAGTGGACATCAAAACCGGTCGTACTGGATATGCTAATAGGCCCTGTGTAGTTAAAAGTTTGTGGCTCTGTGAACAGACAAGATGGAGGCTGGTATACAAAATGGCGACGTCCTTTTCCTTACAGAGACAAATAGGCAACACGCATCAAGGACCACATTGTCTGAAAATACATAAAAAATATAAGTTAAAAAACAACGACTAAAATCCAGAATCAGCTCAACATGTTAAAAACTAGCTAAAACTGACAAAGAAATTGGAAGATCTATAACATAGAAGTCACTGGTCACAAAATCAATTTAATTCAAGAAGGGCTTGAAACTATTAAAGTCATTCAAGCCGAATGGAGAAATAGTATTTAATTTGAAAATCCACTTAGTTTCTTTTTGTGCCAAGAGGCGTTTCCAATCACCTCCCGTGGGCTGATAAAAACCCTATCAATACCCTTGAATCGCAGATTAGTGGGATCACTGTTATGATATTCCTTAAAGTGACGTGGTATAGGTTTCAATACAGTCTCATCCTCAGTGTCTTTAGCATCTTCTATATCCAATATATGCTCCCTCACGCGTCTTCTCATTTCTCTTGTTGTCATGCCTACATATATAAGCCCACATGGGCAAGTAGCGTGATAAATCACAGCTCTAGTGGTGCAATTTACATTGTAGGTAATTTTATATTTTTTACTATTATCTGAGTTAATGAATTCCTTTGCCCGATCAACATTCTGGCATGCAACGCATTTCCCACATGGGGAGCATCCCCAGGCTGGGCCCTTGGATCCAAAAATAAATTTCATTGTGTTTCCCTTATAATGGCTATGAACTAGCTGATCACATAAATTACACGCTCTTCTATAGGATACATTCTGAGCGTTTCCAATGTAACCTGATAGTGTTTTGTCTAAAAGCAATACTGACCAATGCTTTTTTAGGATTTGGAAGACTTTATCACTGTGGGAGTTAAAGTTTAGAATGCATCGTACCTTCTGATCTGTAATCTTGTCACTCGTAGATTTACTTCTCAATAAATCATTCCAATTACTTAGGCGTGCCCTTGTATAGGCTTGGCATATGGATCTGCGGCCATAGATTAGTTCCTTAAATCTTGTATATAGGTCTTCAGCCTGTCTTTCAAAGAGAGCATCATTAGAGCAAATCTAGTGTGGGAGAGATATATAACAATTAAACAATACACATACCTTATATAGATAATTTATACTAAGTAAATACCATTGTTATGAAGGCCACATATGTAAAGATGATAGAAACAATTTAATCACAAACAGTGAAACCGAGTAACAGACAATAATAAATACTTAAACCGATATATGTTATTATCCATATCAGTCCATATATATAAAGTGCAAAAGTGAGGAAGCATTTCATTGCGAAACGCGCGTCGGGTGTGGTGGACGCCTGAACTCTGTGGTAATGTCTTGTTACTAGTATTTATCGGTATGCAATATGACTGTGATGCCTGGGCACATATGCCTCTCTGCCCTCCCCAACCCATCCCACCCCTGCCCATCCCTATTGAATCAACATAAGGCTTTGACTCAAAAACTATATAAAAAACTGGAGTTAATTTTTAAAAAACACCCTTAATCTAGATTATCACAAGCATACTCATAAAGCATTAATAACTGGTAATAGAAGAAGAAAAAAACAGTGAGTAATGCTGAAACCCAAAATAATCCCTTTAATTTAAAGGGAACCTGTCACCAGCTTTGGCTGATACAAGTTATGGCCACCGCCTTTCAGGGCTGATATACAGCATTCTATAATGCTGTAGATAAGCCCCCGATCTGACCTGCAAGAGAAGAAAAATAACTTTTATTATACTCACCCGGGGGGTGGTCCGGACCGGAGGGTGTCACTGGTCCTGGTCCGGCGCTTCCCATCTTTCTGCGATGCCGCCCTCCTGCTTGCTTCATGGTTCCCCAGCACCACACTCTTGCGCAGGCATATTTATCTGCCCTGTCAAGGGCAGAGCAAGTACTGAAGTGCGCAGGCGCTGGGCCTCTCTGACCTTTCACTGCACCTACGCTCTGCAGTACTTTGCTCTGCCCTTAACAGGGCAGATAAGTACGCCTGTGCAGGAGTGCAATGCCGGGGAGCCTGTGTGGATGACGTAGGGACGCGTCATCCACATGTAGCAAGCAGGAGGGCGGCATCGCAAGAAGATGGGAGGCATCGGACCAAGACCTACGACAAGTTTTTTTCTTCTCTTGCAGGTCGGATCAGTGGCCATAACTCGTATAGGCCAAACCTGGTGACAGGTTCGCTTTAAGTGAGAAGCTTTTAGTATTGTATAAAATAATAAAATAGTATACCATGAAAATGAAATATGCTCAAACGTCTAATTAACAAAACATTTTATTTTTTACCATTGATCTTCTTCTGCACTCATATTTTCTGTACCAAGTACCATTACGAATACTAGGTAATTATGACTATAATTGACCAGTATAATTGGACCTTAATTGTGACTCGCAGGACTCGTTTGACAGTCCCATGTATGCAATATAGTAAGCAATGTAAAGACTTTCTTTTGCTATGTCAGGACTCCCTTGCTTACAGGACCCTTTTAGAGCTCAAAGTAATTTTATAATGGATAATGCTTGGCATCTCTTAACAGAATGACAAAAGAACTTTGTCTAAAATGATTAGCATCACATCAAAATATTAACCTCAGAGATTCATATAAGACAATAAGCCCATGAGTAAATGGGAGAAATAAAAAATTATGTTCATCTAATACCAAATGGCCTTATATTTATTGCTACAACTATGTGCGCTGTGCAGCTCTATACTTACAAATTGCAAAACCATTAAATTTAGATAAAACAATGATTTTAAGGGATTTCTTACTCTGCATGTGGTACATTATATACTTGTTTCTCTGTTGCTAAGATATTTTTTTCAGAGTAGTAATAAACATAATAATCCATTTTATCAGGCAGCAAGTTTTATTTTTATGAGGATTATACAGTATTCCAGAAAACATGATCTTGTAGATATTTAATGCACTGCCGTCCTGGAATTAAATGTATCTGACATATTCCTTTAAAGGGATCCTGTCATGTCCTCAAATTCTATTAACCTGCAGATACAGGGTCATTCTGCAGGTTAAAAGTGTCCCAATGCTGTCCGTCTGTGTTACAGAAAGTCCGGATTCTGGGAGGAAATTAACTTTATTTCTCTCAGGAGCTGAGAACTTTCGATCATAGGGTCGTGCGCGGAGCGGCTTCAGTGATCGCTCAGTAGACATTGAGCGGCAGCTGTAATCACGCCCAGACATGTTTATTGACAGCGTGCTGTACGCAGATGCGCTACTGAGTGAGCTGTCAATCAAAATGCCTGGGCGTGCTTACATCTGCCCCTATGACTGAAGGCTGACTGCTCCCAGTAGAAATAAGGTTACCTTTCTCTAGGTAGCCACACTTTAAGGCTAATGTAAAGCATTAGAACATCATTAAACTGAAGAATAACCCTACTGTATATCTCCTGGCTAACAGCGTTTGGGGACATGTCAGGTTCCTTTTAAATACAAACACACATCCCTAAATGTAACCCCAAAGTAGATAGTCTTCTTTTCTTTCCCACTATGTAGCATTAATTTGGTCTTATTGTATATCAATGCCCCTACAACATCACTCCACTACCATGTTTGAATATTGGTATTTTTGTTGTTTAATTTTCTTTTTATGTTTCCATCCACATAGCTGTATGAAGCAGTAAAAGTTGTAGTCGTATACTTAATGTAAATCCTTTTTTGCTGAAAAAAGACAAAAGTATTCTACCTTTATTAGCTAACCAGGAAAGTAATATTTGCAGCTTTCAGAGCGTAGAGGCTCCTTCTTCTGGTAGAATTTTTTTTGTAAACCTGCCTGAGGAAGGAGACTCTGTGCCCTGAATGCTGCAAATTTTATTTTCCTGGTTAGTCAATAAAGGTATCACTCCTAAAAGATTTTTATCCATTTTGGTGGTATAAACATGTTTATATCGATTTTTCCGACTAAATCCACAATATAATTTTTTTTATTGTACATCAGATGTATACTTAAAAATGGGAAAAAATATTTGCAGCATAGCATAAAGAAAAGAATGTGAAACATTCGGTGGTACACAGATTTTGTCTTTATGGCATTACAGATTTTGTGGTTAAAAGACATGTTTATCTTTATCTTATGGGTCACTCAGACTATGGCAGTACTAATTTCACACATTTTTTTTGCTTTACTGCTTTTTAGAAAAGATACAACTTATTAAATATTTTTTTTCCATATTTTGAGAGCCATAACTTTTTATCTTTCTGTCAATTATGTACATTTGACTTTTTAATCATTTTATTTCCATTTTTTTAAATTCAGTCATTTTTTTGCGACTTTCACTGTGAAGAATTGATAATGTTATATTACAAAATGTCAGCCTTTTATTGACACAGTAAGATTAAATATAATATTTAATGTTTATGGAATGAAAAAGCGGAGTGGTTTGAATTTAATGTTGGTTTTTATCATATATTTTTTTTAAATTAACATTTCTGTAGTCCCTCCAGGATGTAAATATGATCACTTGCTCATGTCCTGCCTCTGATAGTCTATAGTTTTCACATTCTGTCAGCATTGGAAGAAACAATCTGTCTTCCATTTTAGATGCTGGTTGGCTGCAGCAGTCATGTGATATTCACGCTGGAACAGGAAGTCAAGAGACCAGTAGTGAAACAGGAGTTGCACAATGGAAAAGGTACCACAGGTGAACATATAAATATTTCTTTTCTTTAATATCCCATTGGCACATTTTTTTTATAAAGGACAACCCTATAATGATGTTTCATTCATTTGAGGTTAACAGCATTGATCATTATCAAAGTCAATATGTGACTCATGGGTTTTTGAGAGCTATGATAGCCTAGCACTTGGCATTCCAGTAGTATAATGATCTCCAGACCACAAATTATAAGCGTAATAAAGAGTCTTAGGGAACTACCTTTGAACACAAATCAAGCAATAACTGAATAAATATAAGACGTAAGGATGTTCAGATTATACTTTATTATTTATATGAAGAATGTCTAGTCTCCTTATTCATTTTTATATTTCAATAACTGAACATGAAGAGAGATATGCAGAAGGAAGTTGTTGCCAGATTTGGAAACTGATTTCTGTTACTGCCTACCAGGGAAATTGTTAATAAATAATGAGCTGAAAAGCATTCCAAAAAGTAAAAGATCATAAAAAATAGAGATAAAATATGAAGACAGATATTTGCCCATTTAAATTCCCCCATGGCTACATTATAATGATGAAATGTACAAGTCAGTGATAAATTAGGTTACATTGAGCAGGTTAGTTGAAGTCACAATAGAGTTTTCTTTTTTGACCAGGTCTAGAACTGGAGTGACTGTAAGTTATGACTAAAATACACAGGGCTGATTCACATGGCATAACTTTTATTGAAGAAATATCTTTTGAGAAATGCCACAAAAAGCGCAGTATGGACCTGGTGCAGATCACGTGGAGTTGACACAGATGAATGACCTCTACACCCTTCTGCACAGTTTTAAAATGGCTATTAAGATGGTTAGTTAGCGTTGATAATGCCATCATCAGCATCAATATTTCTGTCATCTACATGCTGTAGTACACTTTCAATAGTCTGTGGGAGGAGGTGGTAGTCCCAGAGGAAGAGTTGGAAACACAGGAGGATGCGGAAGGGATAACAATGTCTCTAAGTTTCAGACTTTAGTAGCACAGGCGGGTGCAATGGGAGAGTGGATTACAGTGATCAAGGGGGTTCATAGTACCAGACAAATTGTTAGGGAAGTTGCAGGAGCAGAGGAACAAATGGAGGAGGATGAAAAAGAAGTTATGGGCGCGCAGCAGTCCAGAGATAAAAAGGATAATCATCCCCTCTCTTTTGTCTGGGGTTGGCTGGAGGGAACGAAGGAAGCAAGCTTGAGTGTTTCCCCGCCACCAACACACCATGGACTTGAAACCTCATTGAAGTGCCCAACACATGATCACCTACTTGCTGCACTATCTGAAACATGATGGCAGTATTGTTAGGGTTAGAAATAGTGCTGACTACTGTGTTGCCACTTTGTCAGATCCACGGTACAAGAGTAAATTTTGCCACATGCTTCCGCCCCTGGAAAGGGATGTGCATATGCTGGTTTATCAAAACAGGCTTGTATACAATCTTAAGAGTGGTTTTCCCCAAGACAGCAGTGAAGCACACAGTGTGCATTGCAGTTCTAGACTTCCAACCCTGAGAACGTCAAGGCATCAATGACAAAACATTACCAGCAGCAGTGTCTGGTGGGTTGCCTTTTGTGGAAGAGGTGTTAGAGGCCTATTATACTTTTTCTACTCTGTGGAAATTGATGTCACTTAAGTGGTGTGTGGCAATAATTTTTTGAAATGTGGAGACTCCAAGTTGGGTTTCCATCTGGTAGATTGCCTGTTAATAAAGGGGTGTCAGAGGCCCATTATACTGAGAATTAGGAAAACATGGAGTGCACCACTAATGGACTTATAGGTTGAACATAGGGTGCTGCATCATGCATGAAATGTGTGCATATGTGTAAAAAGGAGAAAAGATACACGCATATATGATGCGCACACCTGGAGTATAATTTGTTTAGGCCCATTATGCTGTTTTTAGTCTGTGTAATTTAATGCCACTGTAGTAGTGTATGACAATGATTTTTTTGAAATGTGGAGACTCCAAGTTGGGTCTCCTTCATGTGTGTTGCTTGTAGCTGTAGGCCTTTAATACCAACATTTACTTTCAGTCAACTACCTACTTTACTATCCTTACATTTTTCGAACATTAGTGCTCTACCAAGCTGATATTTATGCCACCTGACTGTGGCTGAGCAATAAAGCAGTTTGAGCTGCTGCATGACATATCAAGGCTCCCAGCAAAGCAGGCTTACACCGGTCCCTCACCCACCTTGTCTTAATTAAAACTTCAATTCAAAGCTATAAATGCTGGTCCAGACCCAGATACCTGACCCAAACCCAGAAAACTCATGCATGGCCCATGTCTGTCTGCTGCTGTGCCATAATTAAATTTCTACTGTAGGTCAATTGACGCCACTTCTCCTGGTGTCTGCACTTAATTTTTGGATTCCAAGTTGGGTCTCCTTCATGTCTGTTGCCTGAATTTAGCAGAACTCTCAGAGCACCAGGCATTCATCCACCTGTTACTGATCAATGTTTCAGCTACAAATGTTCCAAGCCCTGTCCCATGGATCCATGATGTGCAATTATACTGTCTGTACTCTGGGTCATTTGTTGCCATTTTTCCTGGTGTCTGCCCCTAATTTGAGCTTTCGAAAGCTCTTTGGCCCCCCTTAAGTTGTTGTCTATACGTTTGGTTTGCATCGCATTGAATTCAATGGGTTTCAGGTATGGTCGACAATTCGATTTTCAAACATGTTTGGCAAACAAGGGACGTTTGCCAGTCTGATCTAAACCTTGAAAAGTTTGCTAATCTCTAGGAGGTTGAGGAGGAGATGGATGTGTTGGTGGAAGAGGTGTATGAGGAGGAAGTAGCCAATTCTGTTTTTGTGTTTTGTTTTGTTTTTATTGATTTTTTGGTGGGTACTCTGAAAATAGGAATTGTATTAATCTGCAGGTCATTCTCTCTCTCTGTACACAGGCCATGTAATACTGTGCAATTTTTTGGGTTGAAAACAATGAGGAGAGTATCAAGTGAAAATTTTGGCTGTGTTGCTGGTGCTGATGTAGTTGCTACAGG
The DNA here is from genome assembly GCA_033576555.1 of Oophaga sylvatica. Classification (NCBI taxonomy): domain Eukaryota; kingdom Metazoa; phylum Chordata; class Amphibia; order Anura; family Dendrobatidae; genus Oophaga; species Oophaga sylvatica. The sequence goes on along the minus strand of JARQOD010000006.1, from coordinate 235,132,101 downwards.
GAGACAGAGGGAATGGTCAATCTGTGTCTGCTAAACAACTAACTGAAACACCTTCATCTGGTCCAAGTAAGCGACAAGACATTTTGTGTGAATTCGTAGGCCCGAGTACCGTTGGATGAATGGTGTGGCCAGAAGAAGTAGAGGTGGTTTTAGGTTGGTGTGCTGAGAAGTGCCTTTAGTCCCTTTGCTTTGTCTTCTACCTGGTCCCCTACTGAAAGTGCAGATTTTGCACCTGCGTCCCATGGGCATCTTTCTTCCACCTCCCCACCTTGCAAATTGGCGCCTCCCGAAGAAGCGACAGCAAAACGTGCGTCGGAGCAGATGGAGGCCGGGGGGACTCATTACACCCACCATAGGTATCATTACCCTTCATTCATTGTTTCATTACACTGTGCCTAGTTTGTATTCAAATCACGAAGGATGTAGACACTGCAGACCTTGTTGACCAGTGTTTTTTGCAACAGAGGCAGTACTGTGCAACGGCTTGATGCATTCATTAGTAGCTTGGCTTTCCACCATGCTATCATATGTATATGGGGGATTCATCTGCGTGGACATATATAGCTTGTTAGCACACTATTAGTTGTCATTGCAGCACATTTAATTAGCCCACAGTGTATCAAGCACCCTTTTGACTGCATGATGATGTGCCTTTATGGCATATTGTAGCAAATGTTTGAATGCATCAGTGCTGTCAGTGATATTCCTCTGTGACTGTCTAGTATTCATATCATACGCCGCCAACATTGGGGTTTTAGTTTTTTGGTGCTATAAAGATGCGGCTGCACTTTTAGCACATTAACCATTGTAGGTAGTTTACATATGCGTTTTTTGCACAATGTGTATAAATTTACATCACTTATGGGTATATTCCGACAGGTGGATTTTTTAGAGATACCCCATGGCCTAGTCAGTCCCTCGTTTATAATTTTGATGTACACCTCTTTTCTACTACTTGTGTGTTTTTTAAATTCTGTTCAGTAAAAGATTATTTTGTACCACATGTATTTGGAGCCTAGTAATTTTGGTATCCATATAGAGTTATATTAAATTGGGCAAGCAGTCTGAGCCACAAGTCATGCAGCACTCACTTCTATTTTTTGATGTCTCTGCTGGCGGTTCCGTGGGCCATCCACCTGGCTCTGTCCCACAATTGACGAGATTGAGTTCAATGATGCCCAACCACTTGTTCTGTTGTAGGATGAGTATGTGGCAGGGGTAGTGCAAAAGGTCAGTGGACCACCGCAGCATATCTCTGATGATGCAGATAACAAAACACAGGTGCCAACTAATGTGGCTTTCTCCTGTTTGTTCACCGGCAAGGAGGGCAGGGGTAAAGACTGGGTGGTATAACTGGGGATTATTATTATTTCTTTTTAGAGCACCATAGATTCCATGGCGCTGTACATGAGGAGGGGTTACATACAAAAACAAATAGAAATTGCAGTTAACAAGCTAACAGTGACAGACAGTTACAGAGGGGTGAGGACCCTACCTTTCTTTTGTTACATTCTACAGGATAAAGGGGAAGGAGGCAGTAGGTTTGAGGGTTACAGCATCTCTGGTGTTGGTGAGGTGGCAGCGGGGTCATTGCAGGAGTAAGCTGTTCTGAAGATATGAGATTTCAAGGTCTGCTTGAAAGCTCCAAATATAGGGGATAATCGCACGTCTTGAGCCATAGAATTCTACAGGATAAGGGATACTCAGTAGAAGTCTTGCAGGCGATTGGATGAGGAACATATAGTTGTAGAGGAGAGAAAATGGACCAGAAGTTACGTGGTTGGAGATATCGGGATATTAGTTCAGAGATATATTGGGGAAACAGATTATAGATGGATTTGTAGGTCAGTGTTAGTAGCTTGAAGTGGATACGTTGTGGAAATGGGAGACAATGAAGGGATTTGTAAAGGGGAGAAGCCGAGGAGAAGCGAGGATAGAAGTTGATTAGTAGGGCAACAGGGTAAAGGAAAGACTGGAGAGGTGTGATGATGTGATGGGGGATAATGGGGATGAGGTGCTCTGCGAGCAACTCAAATTCACGACCAATGAGTGGGCCTCCATGTGGGACATTTGTGCTATGCTATGTGTGTGTGCTACTCCACGAACATGGGCAGTGCTGATGAAACCATCACCAGCCTTACTATTCCATTTCTATGACTACTAGAAAAACAAATCTTCAGGCGATGATAAATGAGGTGGTGGCACCAGATGAGGAGGAGGAGCAGGGACTATTCACACCATTATCAGGCCAGGTGTCCATACATGTATTGGAGGATGAGTTCTTGTACCAACAGCGGCCAGGTACACAAATGTCCAGCTACATGATAGTTTTGTAGGATGAGGAGAAGTAGGAGAATGAGGAACAACCAAGGCAAACGCCAAGTGTTCGAAACGTGTCCAGTTTTCTCCTTTGCACCTTCCATACCAGACTATACTACTAAGATGTCACAACTATTAACACCATTTTGATGACTCTAATTGTTATGCGCTCGGTTGCAACAACTTTATTGTATAATGGATTGCAACTGAACACGGGGTCCGCGATGCAATTTATAGTCACTGCTGCCGAACACCCCTAGAGTATGAGGGTCAAACTGACAACAGAAATTTAACATTAGATCTCGCCTGTGTTACTTCACACTAAGGGAGATGTAGAATTGTCACTATCTCCATTAACGTCACGGGAGATGTGCTATCGACTGGCGTAGATGTAGCCCTGTTAATGGCACAGAAGCCACTTGCCAGATATTAGGTTTGCACTATGTGCTGCAAGATGGTATAGACGTAGCCCTGTTGACTGCACAGAAGCTATGTGCCAGCCGCTAGCAAGTGCGTGCGACTAACGCCAGGCGTACGTACTACCAGCCAGCGTGAGACCGGACTGAGCAACTCTCTGTTCAGCTTGGCAGGCGATGCCCAGGTTACACACCCTGCAGTCTGCTCAGGTTGTATAGCTACCTTATATTCGCAGCAAGACTGCGCTACGTTAGCTACAGGTTATGCGCCCCGCAGTCTGCTCAGGGTGTATAGCTACCCTATATTCGTAGCAAGATTGCGCTACATTGGCTACCTGCCTGGCATAAGCTAAACCTGCCTAACGGACCTGTGCTAATTAGCCGAGCGTACTCTGGTATCGGCAGGTCCCGGAGAGCAAAGCTAGAGAGCACGTGGAGCCCAGATTCTGGCACGTCCACACAAGAGCACTGCCTATATTAGTATGAGCTGACCGCGCCGCGCCACGGACAGACAAGCTATTTAAGGGCTAAGCTCCGCCCCAGCCATCTCGTCAATCGCATCATCGGTGACGTCATCCGTGACCGTGACCAATCAGGCGGTGCCAGGTCAGAGGATCAGCTGACATTAACCACCAATCATGGCTTGCCATGTCACGGACATGCTCAGTGCAGGCATTTCTGGACTTAGGCTTACAACAGCCTTTTCCTGTTCTGTAACCTATGTTTAAGGCTACTGTGAACAAAGACCCAAGTAACTACTTGTGCCTCTTGGATGTTGGGTAGGCACTGGGAATGAGCAGCATCGATATGTTGGAATCAGGTATACGTGGGGGTGGTATCACCAGAAAGTTAGCGCAACCTGAGTCCAGATGGATTTGGACATTGGGTACGGTCCATCCGTCTGGACTGAATGAAAACATCAGTTATGCCCCTTTTCTCTAGTCATTGCTTTATATTATAGCGGTACACGGTTGTTATATGTGATTTCATTTTTTTAAATTTGTTTTTAATTATATACTTGTTTTTCAGTTTTAGTGTCCTTCGATTTATTATAAGATATTGCCAGGCTGAGATGTTATCCAATTGTTTGTCATTCCTTTACCAATGATATGGATCTCTGTGAACAATGAGTCCTATGAAGATTCATTGAGAATAAAATCCGGTCCATATGGATACCAGCTTATGAATATATTTATTTGGTGTTACGGCATATGAGCATCTAAATGTCTGTCACTATCTGGTTTTATGTATCAATTTCCCGTCCTATATCTACAATTGTGTTTCACATGTGTCAAATCATGGTGTGTGCCAGCCCTGTACGCGCCGGTCTCCTGGTGACCACTACTGCTGTCTGCTTGCGGCGTCTTTACGCGGCAGTGGAGGCCCGCCCCAGCCTCTTCGGCTGGGTGACGCCGTTACCAGTCAGCGTCTTGGTCATCATGGCTATAGGGCGCGTCACTTCCTGGGCTGGGCACAAGACTTCCGGTAGCACGATGTAGCGTGCAGTGACCGGTTACTATTTAAGACGGGCAGTAACGATCTGGAGTAGGCCCCTTGAAAAAGGATCAGCCGAAACGCACGTCGGGGCGGACGCGCTCATCTGGCACAGGATCTGCTGCCCACCGGTGACTCTATCCACCGGTAATTATATTGATCTGTAATTTTGGACAGTGTTCCCTGTTATTTAATGGAGATATATGGTGGGGTTGGTGCCATGAGGTGCGTGGTATATCCTGTTAGGTGATTTGCATGCTAATTACTAAGCAGTTATGGGCTGCTAGACAATTATGATATTGATGCAATTTTTCGCCTTTACCAGCAGTTTACTGACTGCGATACAAGCTCTTTTTCACTATTTTAATAGCCCATTTAATTAGACTTAATTTCTCTTGATCTGGGAGATATATATACTGTGATATAGTGTAATACACTTGATCTATTATCCATTGTGCTATCAGTTTGTTATCTTGTTATATGATGCTGTTTTGCCCAGATGAATGTGTCTTCTTATGATTTCACATTGTGCAATTGTGTATTGCTATGTCCATCTCCCCTTTTCTAAATGTTTGTGATTTTAGATCTGTTCCTAATAAAAATTGATTTTTTTATTTTTGATAAAACTGCCGTTTGATCATCCTTTTTTTCGATGCTTTACCCTCAGTAAATGATGATAGGCATATAATCCTTTATGGACACATGTGAAGTATAGTTACTCCATATAATTTGTATCATGTGTCCATGTCATACCTGGTGTATACATCCAATGTAACAGATAAGATGTCTTTGTGTGTTTGCCCCATTCCTTGCCGGAAAGTGTTTTGTGCCTACAACTCTCTTACTGAAACAAACAATGCATACTGTAAACTTAAAAAAGCACTCCTCCCTTCAAAATGTTTATCCACTTAATATATTGCAGTCATCATGGCACTGTGTACTTACAATTGCTTATTTTTCCTTTTTACCAACATAATCTTCTCTTTTCCATTAGGTCTATGGCATGGCATCATTAATAAGTGACTAGCTGAATTCTTCTAAGCTCTATGTAGAAGCAGGAAGTCTCTTTTCCTGCATTAATATTAGTATAACTGGTAACATTTTGCATGTCTGCCACCTTTTCCAAAAACGAGACCTAACCGTACTATTCCATTACAAAAATTCAATGTATAACTGTATTTTTTAGCCTTCTCTAGTGTGGCAGAAGGAAACCAGCATACTGACCTTTAAACGAAATCTGACAGCAGGCTTTTGCTTTGTAATCTGAAAATAACATGATGTAGAAGCTGAGAGACTAATTCCAGAGATGTATCGCTTAGTTTACTGGATGCAGCAGTTGTGGCAGAATCACAGTTTTCTCATTTGCAAATTTAGCAGAGCTTGAAATGTTGAGCCCTGTCCACACCACTGAGTGTCAGCTTTCTCTATACATTGCATAGTGACATGGAACTGCTAATCAACGGTGGGCCGGGGTTGGACCAGCAAACACAAGGCAGCTAGTCCTGTAATAGTAATCGCATGATGATAAAACACTGATTGTATTGAAACAGCAAAACGCAGCCTAGTGAGTGACACATCACTGGAATCAGGATCTTTACTTCTACACCATGCTGCTCTTAGACCACACAGCAAAAACCTAATGACAGATTCCCATTAACTCCATGACTTTGCAGTTGATTTGGAATCTTGCATCAGTGAATAGTAGAAAATTCTCCAGATTTTATAAACTACAGATATGTGTTTTCTTAGGCTGGGTTCCCACTTGCATACCGGCGCTCTGCGGACAGCTGTGTACTTCCTCCCTGAAGCTCCGCCCTCTTCCGCACTTCCTCCATTTTGGTCCGCCTACTTTTGCATTCGTCCTGTGTACCTATCTTTAACATTGGGTGCGCAGTACATGCAGATGTATGCGGATGTATGTGGATGTGTCGTTTTGACGCTCCGCCGACCGCACAGGAACGCAACTGACACCTGGCACTATGTGCCAGGAGCCGTTACAGACCACTCCCAGCACTTTAACCTTCGGAACACTGCGATCAAACATGATCTCAGGTTCCAGAGCCGGCACAGGGGCTGACAGCTCCTCTGCCTTTGGATCACAGACCCGGCAGCAGGGTCTAGATCGCTGCCATGGAGACCCGATGTCATTATGATGACATCCGGGTTTTCAAAGCTGTGAAACTTCCTGTCATGCACAGTGCATGTCAGGAACTCTCATAGGTTAGTGCACAGAAGCAGCAGCACTGACAGTTTCTGTAGCATGCAGATGCTGCTTCATCTGTATGCTATAGAAGCGATCAGCCTGCACAAAATGATTGTCCCATAGTGGGACAAAGTGTAAAAATTAAACTAAATTTTTTTTTTTAAGTAATTGTAAAAAATATAAAAAAAATTATAAAAAATAATAAAAAAATCAATATTTATTCTATCACTAAATAAAAATTTGAATAAAAAAAATCTAAACAATAAAAGTACACATACTTGGTATCACTGCGTCCATAATGACCGGACCTATGAAACTGTCCCTCTGTCCCTCTAGTTAACCCCTTAAGTGAACACCATAAAAAAACAAGGCAAAAAACAATGCTTTATCATCATACCGCCGAACAAAAAGTGGAATAAAACGCAATCAAAAAGACGGAAATAACTAAACATGGTACTGCTGAAAATGTCATCTTGTCCTGTAAATAAAAGGCCACCATACAGTGTCATCAGCGAAAAAATAAAAAAGTTATAGCTGTCAGAATAAAGTTATGCAAAAACAATTATTTTTTCTATAAAATAGTTTTTATTTTATAAAAGCACCAAAACATAAAAAAATACATGAGGTATCGCTGTAATCATACTGACCTGAAGAATAAAGCTGCCTTATCAATTTTACCACACACGGAAAGGTGTAAACGCCCCTAAAAGAAATTCATTAACTGCTGGTTTTTGCTCATTCTGCCTCCCAAAAATTGGAATAGAAAGTGATCAAAAAATGTCATGTGCCCGAATATGGTACCAATAAAAACGTCAACTCGTCCCGCAAAAAACAAGACCTCACATGACTCTGTGGGCCAAAATATGGAAAAATTATAGCTCTCAAAATGTGGTGATGCAAAAACAATTTTTTGCAATAAATATCGTCTTTCAGTGTATGACAGCTGCAAAACAAAAACCCGCTATAAAAACTGGCTATAAATAGTAAATCAAACCCCCTTTTATCACTCCCTTAGTTAGGGAAAAATAATAAATTAAAATAGTATTTATTTCAATTTTCCCATTTGGGTTAGTGTTAGGGTTGGGGCAAAATTTAGGGTTAGGGTTGGGGCTAAATTTAGGGTTAAGGTTGTGGCTAAAGTAAGGGTTAGGGTTGGGGCTAAACTTTGGGTTGGGGCTAAATTTAGGGTTAGGGTTGGGGCTAAAATTAGAGTTAGGGTTAGGGTTGTGGTAAAGTTGGGATTAGGGTTTGGATTATGGTTATGGTTGGGATTAGGGTTAGGGTTGGGATTAGGATTAGGGTTGGGATTGGAGTTAGAGGTGTGTTAGTGTTAGATTTGTGGTGAAGGTTATGGTTAGGGTTGGGGTTAGGGTTAGGGGTGTGTTGGGGTTAGGGTTGGAGTTAGAATTGGGGGGTTTCCACTGTTTAGGCACATCAGGGGCTCTCCAAACACGACATGGCGTCTGATCTCAATTCCAGCCAATTCTGCGTTGAATAAGTCAAACGGTGCTCCTTCCCTTCATGCGCCCAAACAGTTGTTTACCCCAACATTTAGGGCATCAACATACTCAGGACAAATTGAACAACAATTTTTGGGGTCTTATTTCTCCTGTTACGTCTGTGAAAATAAAAAATTGGGGGCAAAAAGATAATTTTTGTGGAAAAAAATATGATTTTTTATTTTTACGGGTCTACGTTATAAACTTCTGTGAAGCACTTGGGGGTTCAAAGTACTCACCACACATCTATATAAGTTCCTTAGGGGGTCTACTTTCCAAAGTGGTACCATTTGTGGGGAGTTTCCACTTTTTAGGCACATCAGGGCCTCTCCAAACACGACATGGTGTCCGATCTCAATTCCAGCCAATTTTGCATTGAAAAGTCAAATGGCGCTCCTTCCCCTCCGAGCTCTGCCATGCACCCAAACAGTGGTTACCCCCACATATGAAGCATTAGCATACTCAGTACAAATGGCACAGCAACTTTTGGTGTCCAATTTGTCCTGTTACCCTTGGTAATATATAATATATTGGATCTGAAATAAAATTTTTGTGAAAAAAGTTAAATGTTCATTTTTTTTAAACATTCCAAAAATTCCTGTGAAGCACCTGAAGGGTTAATAAACTTATTGAATGTGGTTTTGAGCATCTTCTGGAGTGTAGTTTTTAGAATGATGTCATTTTTGGGTATTTTCTATCATATTGACCCCTCAAAGTGACTTCAAATGTGATGTGGTCCCTAAAAAAAGGTGTTGTAAAAATGAGAAATCGCTGGTCAACTTTTAACCCTTATAACTTCCTAACAAAAAGAAAATTTGTTCCAAAATTATGTAAAGTAGACATGTGGGAAATGTTATTTGTTAACTATTTTATGCGATATAACTCTAATATAATTTTGAAAGTTTAAAAATTGCGAAAATTTTTTAAATTTTCGCCAAATTTCAGTGTTTTTCACAAATAAACGCAAGCTATATTAAAGAAATTTTACAACTCTCGTGAAGTACAATATGTCTCTAAAAAACATTTTCAGAAATGCCAAGATCTGTTGAAACGTTCCAGAGTTATAACCTCATAAAGAGACAGTGGTCAGAATTGTAAAAATTGGCCTGGTCATTAATGTGCAAACCACCCTCAAGGGTAAATGGGTTAAACTATGTGTGACTACACAGTGGTTGTGATTTCTGTTCCAGTCCATTGAGGGTTTTGACAGCATGTCAAAAATGTATTGAATTGATAATAGGAAAATTGGAGTCCATGTGGGTGGATGCACACGTCGATAAAATATGATATATTAAAAAATAGACATAAAAGTTTAAATTAAAAAGAAAATCTTTACAAAATTAGACTCAGAATTAGTGTTGAGCGATACTGCTCGATATCTAAAAATATCGTATCGGAATGGTATCGCCGATATCACTAAATATCGTCGATATCCGATTCCGATACCGGAAGTCCCATGTAAGTCTATGGGAACAAAATATCGCAACAAAAAAAACCCTTTCTTTCGTTGTAAACACAAAATATACACACATAGAATACATATATATATATATATATATTACATGTCATTGTGACATATATATATACATATATTTATAGTTTTATACACTTCTACATAGTAAAATAGACTCTGATTCAATTGCCGGGTAAAGCCGTGACATACCCCATAGAAGTCGACGGGCTCGGTGCCGAGTACCCCCAAAACCTCTGGCTCTGTGCGACTCAACTTGGGCGTCACGAACAGGATTCTGTAGATCGCTATAAGCGAGTCCTGTGTGCCTGAATTGAACTGGTTTTGTGCTTGAGAATTGCTAAAATCATCAGAGAATGTATTTGCCATTTTTCCGCCATATCTGCGTCACGACGAGGCACTGGTGAAGAAGAAGGGCGTGCTCTTCGTGGGTGTACACTCACTCAGTGGCGCAAAAAAGATGGCCGACCACTCTAAATGGTACTGCAATGTAAGATCGTGCCCCACAGCTCTTCAGTTCCGCCTCCTCATCCTCCTCAGTGTGCGGAAACTAACACGAAGGTCCCGCCTCACTACAAAAGAGGGGCCCTCTCCAGATGCTAATGACACATGTGACTTGGCAGAGATGGCTAATGGACACGAGCAGAAGTGTGAAGGGATGGAGCAGTCAGAGCTCTCCCCCCACGGAAGCGACCCGATCGCCACGGAACCACCGTTGGGCACCCGGCCTGGAAACCCTCCTACGCTGCAAGAAGCGGAGGATACCCTAAGAGGCCTGGCCCGGCACCGGGAGGAGGTCGCCAGGATGGAAGCCAGCTGGCGTGCCCTAAAACTAAACTTGGAGCGGCGCCAATACCTCTTACCTGATGTAACCTGGAGAAGGACCGGGCAGATAAGGACCGGATGAGAAAAGATAAAGGAACCCTGTGGGAGCCGCGGCGTAAGGGTGCAGTACGGAGCTTTAAATTGAAAGGTGGTTGGGGCTTCATCCAGGAGCCTGGACTTTATTTAGAAGTGTTTGTGACCCGGCGGGACGTGGAGGCTCACCCCCCAGAAGGACACCCGGGGAGGGACCTGTTGCCAGGAGACTTGGTGACTTACACCCGACACTGGGGTTACAATGGATGGTACGCCCTAAATGTTACCAGGTGCGACCCCTACTCCCCAGAGTGTAAGGAACCTGTGAGACCCTCGGAGCCTTCAGCCTCCCACATCCAGGCCTCTGCACAAGTGCCCACCCCATGCCGTAAATCTCCCCAGCCTCCCTCAGTGGTCTCCTCAGCAGCCCCAGCTATGGACATGATAACTATAGCTGGCCCGTACCCGGCGCCTGTTAGGCCCCCTTGGGTTCGTTCAGTCCGGGACATAGGGCTCCAGACCCGGAGGGAGATGAAAGAGGTGGCCACACAGACACAGATAGCGGGTCACGACTTGACTGTACAGGCCACATGACGTCATCAGGTCCTGGTGGTCCTTGGTGTCTCGGATGTTTGGCAAGCATCAGAAGAGTACCAGGTGGTACCTGGAACACCCCTGCCAAAGAATTATAAATAACCCGGACAGGGTCCCTGTATGTAAATAGTTAAATTGTTGATGTACCCGGACGGGTGAATGTTCATAAAAAAATTTTTTAATTTAATAAAAAACACAACACAGTTTTCATTACTTTTATTACAGTCTCATCCTGCGACGCCATCGATCTCCTGTAAAAAAATGAAAAAAAAAAACAGCAGTATACCACCTGTCCGACGCAGTCCATAGTAACGAGTGTCCCACGACGATCCAGCTCTGCTACATCAGAATGACAGGCAGAGCCTGTCATCCCGGCGCAGCACAGCTGATTACCTGCTTCCCCGGCGGTGACGTCATCGGACTGCTTTACGGCCGGGATTACCCTGCAGTCACTGCAGTTATCGCGAAAAACTGCATGTGACCGCCAGGGAGAAGATAATGGCGGCCATCAAGCAGTCCAGGACATGACCGCCGGAGATCTTCTGCCAGGTAAGTGCCGCTGACTCCTGACAGACCCGACCGACGGACACTCACAGTGACAGTGACAAATCCGATTCCGGTATCCGATATGACGAAAATATCGGTACTCGGAATCGAAAGCCCGATACAGCTAATATCGGCCGATACCCGATATTTGCAGTATCGTATCGCTCAACACTACTCAGAATGCATCTACGGATCAGTTTTGTACTAAATATTAAAATTGTTGATGTTACATGTAAGAAAAATATAATTGAGTCATGCAGATCATCATACATTTTCATCTCTGCTCAAATGTACCTTTTATCTGTCAATCTTTAGTCATATTTTTGGCAAAACATTTCAGCGTCTCTGTCCTCCCCTGCAGGCATTCTCTTTGAATAATTTTCTGTTGCCATTGCCAAACTGAGAAAGAATTGTGGATTAAATCTGTATACAGCTCCCGGGAAAGTATACACTGAGTGAATATTACCTCATATCGTTCATAAATCATTCTGTAGTAGAATGTGATTTAAAGTAAATGTTTTATTTTAGTCATTAATTTTTAGGTAAACTAGGGGGCAATATTATCTGCACTGAATAAGGCTCCAAGGATGGTCCGGGTACGCCAACGGGACCGAATTTGCATACAGCAAAGAACAGTAATAATGCAAATTTTTTATGTTTCCTGGGCTTTTGTGGTGAACTAATCATACATTTATAAAGTAGTTTATCATAGGGACACATCAGTGGGGTCATTTCGAACATAGAAACATGATTATAGGTTTCCTTCAAACCAAAATTCTTAAATAATCTAGAGGTAAAGCTACTTTAAAGAAGCACTCCTCCTTCCATTAAAGTTTTTATCCTCTTAATATATTGCAATCATCATATTATATGGCACTGTGTACTTACATTTGCTAACCTTGACCTTCTATCCAGTTAATTCCTCTCTATGTAGAAATAGTAAGTCAATTTTCTGTGCAAAAATCAGTCCCCTATTCAACTCTTGACTAGGGATGAGCGAATATGCTCGGTGATATTAGAATATCACTTGAGTGGACGGGGTACATTTTTTATATATAAAACACTCCAAAAAAGCATCTAAAAATTTGGCAGGGTTATATTTGTCAGCCATACAGTATTCCGTGGTGTGGGGTACATGTCTGTGATCTATAAAACTGAAAAACAAAAGTGTTAAAAAGTTTTTCGAGGTTACATTTCAAAAAAGCTTTAAAAAAAATTTGCTGGATTACATTTTTCACCAATATACTATTCAGTGGTCTGAGGTACAGAGAGTTGAAAAATTTAGCAGGCTTAAATTTCTCAGCCATATAGTATTACGTGGTCTGGGGTACATTTCTGTGAAAAATAACACGCCAAAAGAAGTTAAAAAATGTTGCTTGGTTAAATTTCTCACCCATACAGTATTATGTGACTTGTGATAGATTTCTGTGATATATCCTCTCCAAAAAAGATTTGAAACATTTTTCTGAATTGAATTTGTCATCCATACACTTTTACATCCACAACGCATAGGTTCCTGTCCCACTTTTCAGGGAGGTATAGTACACCACTTCTGAAGCCAGAGCAGTACAAACAGGTGGTCGGTTGGATAACAGATAATTCTTCCAGCAGTCTTGACAGCACCATCCAGTCCTCCATACAGTCAAGTCTCATCAACCTACAGTCTGGAATCTGAATCCCTTAATCCTCACCCTGATCCTCCTTCCTCCCACCATGTTGAATCCCAGTAGATTAGTGAACCCACACTAGGACACTCCGAGGATCTCTTTACAATAACATTTCTTTATTGTGGTCTCTCAACTTGCATGCTCCAAGAGAGCCATTAGGACATGCTGTTTAGTGATGCACAAAAATTAATGCGGCACTCACCCATGTGCTGTGAACTTCTTTATTTAATCTCCATTAAAGGAAAAATCATGAGGGACAGTCAGGGAGAGGAGGTGTGCAGAGAAAAAGGAGGTCAGCTGGACCTGTGGAAGCGTTGAACATGCGAAACGTCCGTCGTCCTTTTTCTCTGCACACCTCCTTTCCCTGCCTGTCACCCATGATTTTTCCTTTAATGGAGATTGAATAAAGAAGTTCACAGCACATGGGTGATTGCCGCATCATTTCTTTTTAGCTTACATGATCATTGTGTCATTTCTGGATGCTGAGCACCATATACCCACAGCTGTCTGACTGCATAGGGTCAGCTATCAGAATCCCCATAGACAAGCGATTGGATTGTTGGCTGAGTTATCCTGGTGCAGTTCACTCTTTATCTTATTTTGACAAAAATTAATGCAGCCACAGCTACAACAAGATAATGGGGGAACGGCAAATTTTGGAAAAGGAGGAAGATAATGATGAGACACAGTTTCCGCTAAGTCTTGTTGTTGTAAGTAATAAGTTCAGGAGGACCAGAGAGCAGGGGTGGAAGACGAAGTGGTGGATGACGTCATGGTTGATTACGAAGTCACCGACCCAACCTGGGAACCTGGCATGCAGTGAAGCAGCAACAAGATCTGCTGAAGCTAATTTGTCTAGGAGACAAACCACACACCACGGCAGAGACACTTAAAGGAATAACAGACCAGACACATCTGTGGTTTTTGCCACTGAACCTCCAACTAGGCATGGTCGTGTGTGATAATAGGTGTAACCAGGGGCGGTTATGAAGCTTGGCGAGCTAACACATGTGCCATGCTTGGCAAATGTGCTTACCTTTGTAGTTCAGTAATTTCTGAAAACCTACCCAGATTTGCCAGAGCTTTTGACCAAGGTACGCCGCGTCAGCGCCCATTTCCACAAGTCGGCCACAGCTGCTGCCACTCTGGCAAACTTACTGACTGGTGTGCGACGTTACCAAATGCTGGAACTGCACACTGCACATGGTGGCAAAGCATTGTGAACAGCGAGGACAGTTGTTGAGTACTAGCTCCATCATATCCATTGGTATTCTGGTCAGCCTTCGCTTATAGCAACTGAAGAATTGGCATGGATGTTTGACATTTGTGCGGTTCTCTAGGAGTTTGAGGATCCCACAAAAATAGTGAGTGTCGATGACGCCATACTAAGCACAACAATACCTCTTCTTTGCCTACTTCATCAGTCTCTGCTCACAATTAAGCATTAATGTATGCATGCAGAACAGATAGAGATGGAGGAAGACATAAATCTGAGAAATGCTACCCAGCACAGCCTCATCTCATCTGCTCAGAGCGGATTTGGTAACAATGAGGATGTGGCCGTTGAGGAGGAAGAGGAGGAACATGAGCTCGTGGCTAGCGCAACACAGGTTAGCAGCCACACAACCTTCGTCCCTTCTCTCCTACATGGATGGGCTGAGGAGGGGAATGAAAAGGAAGAGATGGAGAAGGAAATTTAGAGTAGTCATTATGGTGGAGACAGGGAAGTGTTGGCTGTATTGAGCTTGGCACATGTGAAGGACAACCCCCGTCCTTCCATGTCACCAATGTGACGTAACTACACAGGCACAGCTCTCCGGCGCCCCCTTTGTCTCTCAGGTCAGTAAGGGAACTGCACCTAGAGCAAATGGCCGCCGGGAGGGTGTCCTGTTACCCACTGGGTATTCTAAGATTCGTGATCAGAGTAAAAGCATCAGCCCAAGATTAATTTTATGGTTTAATTGCCTTAAGGGCGCACTAGATAATTACAGAAATATACAGTAAGCTATACAACGGAATTACAGTGGATTTGCAGTCAGAGTAAAATACAACAATAATGTACAAGGCTTAGAGGTATTAGCTAGAGGTCAATATTACCAGGTTGTGGATTGCATGTGGAGGCAGGGTGCGCTACAATCCACAGGTGAGAATCTTAGTTGCTGGACAGTCCCCCAAAACGTGTGCCGCTGCTCCCTTGGTAGATTTGTCCCTTGATCCTTCTAAGATCTTCATCGTCTTGGCTTCTGGGAGAATAGATAGCGTCTGCCCATAGCTCACAGTTCTTAAACCTGCTAGGTCGCTCCCCTTGGTGTCAGAGTGTGGGCTAATAATCTCCACCCTCAGCCCCTGCAGAATTCATTCCCAATATCCAATAAATAGGTTAACTTTCTGCAGGACGATCGGATCAGGACACGAGAGGTACCAGCGGATGCAGTATGTTTTGCCTGTCGTGTGGAGATCAAACCTGGCCCGATTGGGTCTCTGAGGAGGGCTAATCTATATATCTCAGGCCCCCGAGCCATCACCGACTCGGGAGTTGCACCGTCAGATGCCCGAGGTCCTCAGGATCACGCAGATATTTTTTATGAGTTTGTACCTAGAAAGATGTGCTCATAATTCATAATCCTAGAACGGAGTCGTCGTGGCTGGGATATACAATGGGTGTGTTTTCTGTGTCTGGCTGGCAGGTATAATCTAATTTAAGCCTCCGGACATC
This sequence comes from Oophaga sylvatica, assembly GCA_033576555.1. Taxonomy (NCBI): domain Eukaryota; kingdom Metazoa; phylum Chordata; class Amphibia; order Anura; family Dendrobatidae; genus Oophaga; species Oophaga sylvatica. The sequence goes on along the minus strand of JARQOD010000006.1, from coordinate 235,116,318 downwards.
TCCAGGCCCCAGGCTACCATGGCTCCAAACTAAAACTTTGAGGTCTTGTTTTGGCCTTATCTCTTTATCATACTAACAGACCTTGCTATTCAACATTGGGCTTGAATTATTTAGCATACCAAAAGGCCGGGTTAATCACAGTGTAGACTAAACTCAATTGTATTGAATATGCCCACAGGCCATAGGGAATTACAGCAGTTAGCAGCTGTGAATCTGTGAATTCAGACAAAATGGCAGCTGGAGCAGGCCATATCCAAGATGTTGGCTGTTCCTTCCTCACACATCCCTGCTTTAGAGGGCGCTAGGGGGTATCACATTCTTGTGTTCCCCCATGCGCCCTTCCGCACCATCTCATTGCCGGGACAACCCATCAGCGTTACCATGGTCCCTGCCTCTTTTGTGGCGAATGGTGAAGTGGTGAACCTCCCATTCGTCCCAGAGACCGTGTGTAACCAGCTGAGGGGGTTGTGGTCTGTTTCCATGGTGAATTGGCATCCATACAAGTATGGCTGCAGACGATGCAGGGCCTACACAATTGCCAGACATTCCTTCTCCATTGTGGAATAGGCCGCTTCTCTAGGCAGGAGCTTCAGGCTCAGGTGCAAAACGGGGTGTTCATGGCCCGTAGTGTCGACCTGGCTGAGCACAGCACCGAGGCCAAAGTTGCTGGTGTCGGTCTGCATTAAGAACGGCCGTGTGAAGTTGGCTGCCTGTAGTACAGGAGAGCTAGAAAGGGCGGTCTTGAGCGCCTAGAAAGCTGTCTCGCAGGCGACTGTCGGGCAGCCTTCTCTTGGTGAGGTCCGTCAGGGGCGTGGCGAGGGCACTATAGTGTGGAACAAACCTCCTATAGTACCCAGCAGTCCCCAAGAAGGACATCACCTGCTTCTTGGTCCTGGGCGTGGGTCAGAATGTCATGGCATCCACCTTCCCGCGCTCTGTCTTCAGAGCTCCCCTACCTACCCAGTGTCCCAGGTAGTGGACCTCACTCATACCCAGCTGGCATTTTCCCGACTTAATGGTCAAGCCTGTTCGCTGGATCCGCCCAAGCACCTGCACCAGGTGCTCTAGGTGATCCTCCCAGGTGGGACTGAAGATGGCAATGTCATCCAGGTATGCGGTCGCATACCCTTTCAGTCCCTCGAGCAGCGTGTTGACCATCCGCTGAAAAGTGGCAGGGGCATTCTTCATGCCGAAGGGCATCACCGTGGACTCGTACAGTCTGAATGGGGTGATAAAGGCAGAGCGTTCCCGTGCCCCAGGGGTCAGGGGAATCTGCCAATACCCCCTGCTCAGATTCATGATGGTCAGGTACCTGGTCCCGGCCAGCTGGTCAAGCAGGTCATCGATGCGCGGCATTGGGTATGCATCGGTGACCGTCACAGCGTTGAGCCCCTGGTAGTCCACGCAGAACCGCATAGTTCGGTCCTTTTTAGGGACGAGGACTACAGGCGAAGACCACGCGCTGTTGGACGCTTGGATCACCCCCAGCTTCAGCATCTCGTCTATCTCTTGGCGCATTTGCTGCTGCACCTCAAGAGAGACCCGATATGCTGAACGCCGAATCGGGGGGTGATTGCCGGTGTCCACGTCATGGACTGCTGTCTCAGTCCTTCCGGGCAGGCTGCCGAACAGCTCCTCAAAGGGGTGTAGGGTGACCCCCAGTTGGGAACGTTGGTCCTCCGAGAGCTGGTGGCCAACCCCCACATCCTCGATGGATCCACCCGCCTTGGCTTGGGTGAGCAGATCCGGGAGGGTTTCGGCCTCTTCTTCCTCTGGAAGGTTGCACACTGGGTGGGCACAAGACTCCCGCTCATGATGGGCCTTCATCATGCTCACGTGGAAGGCCTTCCTCCTTCCACCGGCGTGGTCCAGGGTGACCAGATAGATGACGGCGTTGAGCTGCTCGTGCACGAGGTATGGACCCTCCCAGGCCGCCTGAAGCTTGTTTTGAGGTACGAGGACCAGTACCCACACCTTTTGACCCACCTGGTAGGTCCGCTCACAAGTATTCTGGTCATACCACCGCTTCTGGTCAGCCTGGGCTTGGGCATTGTCATGCACCAGCCGTGTCAAGGCCATCATTCGGTCCCGGATGCGTACAACATACTCAATGACCGACACTCCAGGGGTGGCTAAATCCCCTTCACATGCTTCCTTCACCAGAGCAAGGGGCCCCTGTATACGTCGCCTGTACAGGAGCTCAAAGGGGGAGAACCCTTTGGAGGCCTGTGGGACCTCCCGGTAGGCAAACAGCAGGTGTGGGAGAAACCGCTCCCAGTCTCTCCCGTGGGAGTCAACCAACATCTTCAGCATCTGCTTTAAGGTGCCATAGAACCGCTCACACAGGCCATTGGTCTGTGGGTGATACGTGCTGGCTACCAGATGTTGCACCTGTACCTGCTTACAGAGAGACTCCATCAGCTGCGACATGAACTGGGTCCCTCAGTCGGTGAGCATTTCCTGGGGAAACCCCACTCTGGAGAAAATCTACAGTAAGGCAGTGGCCACTTTGTCGGCCCGAATGGACGACAAAGCTACCGCCTCCGGATAACGGGTGGCACAGTTCACTATCGTTAGTATGAAGCATTTCCCGGAGCGGCTGGGAGTGGACAGAGGTCCAATGAGATCCACAGGCACCCTCGAGAAAGGCTCTTCGATAATGGGCAGAGTTACCAGTGGGGCTTTGGGGCGCTGCCCCGCCTTCCCCACCCTCTGACAAGTGTCACATGAACGGCAGTAGGCTATCCCCTTGGTCCTCATTCCAGGCCAGTAGAAATGCTGAGCTAGCCTGGCCCTGGTTTTAGTGATCCCTAGGTGTCCGGCCATGGGAATCTCGTGTGCGATCTGCAACAATTCTGCCCTGAACGGATAGGGTACCACTAACTGTCGGTCCCTGGGCCACGCCTCCGGTGAACCCTGCTGGACCATTACCCGGTACAGCCGTCCCTGGTCCCAGACCACTCGCTCGCGGTCAGACTGCAGGAGAGGCTGTGCCGCCTGCTGCTTGAGAGTTTTCAGGCTAGCGTCAGCTTCCAACTTCCAACGCTAGCTGAAATCCCTGACTTGATGTGGTAAGAATTGATAAAACTGCCACATCCTCTGTGAGCTTCCCGGGGTCTGTCTCCTGCCCGCTGTCTGACTCGGCAGCCCATTGGTCGGAGAGCGGTAAACCGTCGGACCTCCGCGAGGCTCTTTGGGCTTCGGCGCTACCACTCCTGGTAACAGCAGCCATGACCGCTCAGACCACGGGTAGCGCCTGCTTCCCCTCGTCCCCTGACCAAGTCGCCGGGTCAGGCAGACTTCCCTGGCCTCCTGATATCCCAGATGTGGGGAAACCCTGCCATGGGGTCTTACCTGGTGGCTCCTCTCCCGGGACGCCCCCTCCCCATGGCCTGTTCCTCTTTCTGCAGAGGTCCTAGACTCAGCAGGCTGGATTCACTTAGGGGCCCTATACTGCTCATAGCAGCCCCTCCCTCCACCTCTGAGCTCTCCCCTGCAGCCTCCTCACCTGTCCTCACTGTGAGCCCTGTGTGTGTAGTGTCAGTGCATGGCTTACCATCAGGTTTCACTCCTTCCTCCACTGTTGGAGGCACATTCAATACTTTAACATTAGCATTCACAGTAGAGTCATGACATTCTTGGGGAGCCGAACTTGGGGGTTCAGTTGCCACATACTGGGATACTAGCCACCCCAAATCGGTCCCAAGCAACACATTGGCAGGAATATTTGGCGTTACTCCCACCTCCCGCATCCCCCTCCCGGCCCCAGTCCAAATACACCTTGGCGACGGGCAGCGCCGGTTCAATGCCTCCAATTCCGGAGACGGAAAGGGTTTTCCCCGGCACCAAGTCTTGAGGGGACACCACCTCAGGACGTACCAGGGTTCGTTCTGCGCCTGTGTCCCACAGTCCCATGACTGCTGGGGGGCCGATGGTGACAGCTTGGTAATTGTCCAGGGACCTCCCACCACCCCCTCTCACACACAAAACAGTGGACGGTTTCTGGGACAGGGATGGGGCCTTATGGCGCTGGGGACACACAACCTTCAAGTATCCTGGCTGGTTGCAATGATGACAACGCCTGGGTTCTGTTCCTGGCCTGGAGAGGGCAGCAGGGGGGTACACCCCTTGCACTCTGGGGGCTGGATATAGGGCCGGGGCAGGATTAGGCTTACCCCCTCTCCAGGTGCTGCTGGCAGGCTTCTTTGGCTCAGGCGCCCTGTTTTTGCATACTCGTCTGCCAGGGCGGCTGTAGCAGAAGCCCCCTTTGGTTTCCGGTCACGGAGGAACTGCTGGAGGTCCTCTGGGCAGTTCCACAAGAACTGCTCCATGACAAACAGTTCCTGGACCTCCTGACGTGTGGTGAGCTCTAGACCCGAGGTCCAGTGCTCCGCAGCTCTCAGCAGGGCCCGCATGTGGATGGTCCAGGTGTCCTTTGAACCCCGCTGCAGGCTCCTGAACTTCCTGCGGTACGACTCTGGGGTGAGGTTGTAGTGCTGGATCAGGGCCAACTTGATGTTGTTGTAGTCCTGCTACTCCCCGGCAGGTAAGTCCCCCAAATCTTCCTGGGTTTTACCCCTCAAACGGGGGGTCAGGTACCTTGCCCACTGATCCAGGGCCAGATGGTGTTGGAGGCAGGTTCTCTCAAAGGCCAGCAGAAAGGTATCCAGATCTCCATCCTTTTCAAGCAAGGGAAAGTCCTCCGCCCAGACCTTGGAAGCCTTGGTCTCCAGTGGGGCTGGAGCGTCCAGCAGGAGCCCGTGCTGAGCCATCTCCAGTCGGTGCCGGCGCTCCGCAGCTTCACGGCGTTCCGCAGCCTGCAGCACACGTTCTGCATGCTCACGCTCTGCTGCTTTCTCTGCCGCCGCTTCCTCACACTCTGCTGCTTTCTCTGCTGACACCAGGAGTCTGTCATGGGCGGCATCATTACCAGCCTCGAGCTGTGCCATAGCTGCTTGGAAAAGGGCCTCTGATCTGGACAGGCTGGGATGGGCAGGGGGTGGACAGTCCATTGCGAGACTGAGCACGGGGGTCTGGCTCCTTGGGAGCCCTGGCTGAGCTCCCCCTCGCCTTCATCGGTATCGAACCCCTCATAGACCATAGCATTGGCCTCCCCCTTTGACTTACTCCTGGTGCCTTCCACCATCTTGGGAACCTTTGGTTACTGACACAGCTGCAACCCTGACCTTGCACACAACTTATTATATTTACACTCTGACCGTCTAGTGCTGGGCTGACCTTAAGACCCCAGCAGTAGTGTTGAGCGATACTGCTCGATATCTAAAAATATCGTATCGAAATGGTATCGCCGATATCACTAAATATCGTCGATATCCGATTCCGATACCGGAAGTCCAATGTAAGTCTATGGGAACAAAAAATCGCAAGTAAAAAAAACCTTTATTTCCTTGTAAACACTAAATATACACACATAGAATACATATTGTAAGCTTTTCCAGGGGTATTAGCTCTAGGATCGCTGTCTGGGTAGACAGAATGGCACGGAAACAGTTCATTCAGACAGCAATTATGGTAAAAACTGGCCGCAACCAGTTTTATTAAAGTCCACAGCACACAGATAAAACAAAGCATAAACAAAAGACCTAGGCCTGTCTAGCCACTAAATTACACTTATGTAATGTCCCTTTCTATCAGGAACCCAGACTCTATCAGTCTGTGCCCAAAACAACACATATGATATATGTTACCAGTATGGAGTTTCTCAGATACTCCTCCTTATGTCTGAAGGTCCACCCGACGTCCAGACTTGAGAGAGATCCACTCCTATTCAGTAGTCATTATGCTGGAGGTTCACAGAGACACTCCTGTGTCCGGGGTACCTCTAACCCAGACTGATACGGCTCCCCTCCTCTTCAGTAATCATCAGCATGGAGGTTCACAGAGACACTCCTATGTCCGGGGTCCTTCCTGCACCCAGACTGAGACGGCTCTCCTCCTCTTCAGTAGCTTATCCGCATGCATTCTCACAGAGACTGCTTCCTTGTGCCAGGACACCTCTCTGTGTCCAGGCTGAAGACAGCTCTAACACTCTTGGAGACTGTTTCTTGTGCCAGGACACCTCCCTGTGTCCAGGCTAAACTAGCTCCAGCCCTGTCTGTATTCCCAGACACCTACTTCTGGTTTCCTAATTATCACCTGAGTGGCCACAGGTTTGAGCTGCAAGCGTGTACTTGAATGGATGGTGTAATGACCTTTCTCTACCACTAGGTCTACAAAACCACACATTTCCCTTATACCTAGGTGAAATGTACACCCCATTCAACCCATATTCCTTCACTGTCTCACAATATATATATATATATACATGTCATTGTGACATATATATATATACATATATGTATAGTTTATACACTTCTACATAGTAAAATATCCTCTGATTCAATTGCCGGGTAAAGCCGGCTACTGTGAAAAGACAGAAGCACCCGACATGAAATGACACTTGGTGTACATAGGGTTAACCATGTCTTTTCATGTCGTTTGCAATCTGATTTGCACAAACAATTACATCAGTCTATGTGTGCAAATTTCACACCTGTAGGGGTTAATTAAAGGTGTAAATTCGTTGTAAAAAAAACGGACTTTTTTGCTACGAATTTACACCTTTAATTAACCCCTACAGGTGTGAAATTTTGCACACATAGACTGATGTAATTGTTTGTGCAAATCAGATAGCAAAGGACATGAAAAGACATGGTTAACCCTATGTACACCAAGTGTCATTTCATGTCGGGTTCTGCATTTTCACAAAAGCCGGCAATTGAATTAGCGGCTATTATACTATGTTGAAGTGTATGAACTATAAATATAAATATATATATATGTGTCACAAATTCAATGACATGTATATATATATATATATATATATATATATATATGAGGTGTAAAATTGTTTAAAAAAAATGCGTGGGCTCCCGCCCTATTTTCGCAACCAGACAGACAAAGCCAGCGAATGGGGGCAGATAATAATAGCCCAGAGAGGGACCATTATTTTTGGCCCCCCTGGCTACTAACATCTGCCCCCAGACACCCCAGAAAAGACAAATCTATAATTAGATTCGCCCTTTCTGGCACTTTGCCCGTCTATTCCCATTGCCCTGTAGCGGTGGCGAATGGGTTAATAAGGGGTTAAAATGACCTTGCAATTGAAAGGTCACTTTAAGCCAGGTTAATAATTGAGAGCTGTCAATTAGACAACTATCAATTATTAATCCTATTGTATGAAAGAAAAATCAAACACACACACTTTAATAAAAAAGAAGTTTAATGAAATAATCACACAGTTTTTGACCATATTTTATTTACCTGCTAAAACCATTTCCTGTAATAAAAATAAAATAATAAAGCAAAATTATTCTTACCTATCCCATGCACAGTCAGGTCCCACGATGTAATCCTTCAGAAAGGGTTAATGTTTACTGCAGGGACCGCAGCTAATGCTGCAGCCTCACAGTAAACCCCCAAATGAATGAGCTCCTCTCCTGGCTGACAGGAGAGGAAGTGGAAAGCTTAATTGATTGCTTTCCACTTTCACTTCAGGTCAACCAGGGACACCATCAGTGACGTCAGAGGGAACTGATTAACAAAAATAGGGGTTCCCTTCGAAAAAAAATGGCGTGGGGTCCCCCCTATTTTTGTTAACCAGCCAGATGAAGCAGACCGCTGAGGCCTGGATTTTCAGGCTGTTAAGGAGCCAAGATCCATGGACCTTGCCAGCCTGATAATACCAGGCCACAGCAGTCTGCATATCTTGGCTGATTAACAAAAATAGGGGATCCCCTGGAAAAAAATTGGCGTGGGGTCAACCCTATTTTTGTTAACCAGCCAGATGAAGCAGACCGCTGAGGCCTGGTTTTTCAGGCTGGTAAGGATCCAATATCCATGGACCTTGCAAGCCTGATAATACCAGGCCACAGCAGTCTGCTTAGCTTGGCTGGTTAACAAAAATAGGGGATCCCCTCGAAAAAAAAAACGGCGTAGGGGTCCCCCTATTTTTGTTAACCAGCCAAGTAAAATGCAGACTGCTGCGGCCTGGTATTAAAAGACTGTCAAGGCCCATGGATTTTGGCCCTCAACAGCCTGATAATACCAGGCTACAGCAGCCCCACATTTGGCGCATCAAAAGATGTGCCAATTGTGGCACTTTACCCGGCTCTTCCCACTGCCCTGTAGCGGTGGCAAGTGGGGTAATAAGGGGTTAATGTCACCGTTGATTGCACGGTGACAATAAGCCCAGTTAATAATGGAGAGGTGTCAATAAGACACCGATCCATTATTAATCACAAAGTTATTAAATGTTTAAAAAAAAGACACAGCAAGAAAAAAGTATTTTAATGAAATAAAAGAGACAACACAGTTTTCATTAATTTTATTGTACTCTCATTCCTGCGACGCCATCGATCTCCTGTAAAAAAAGGAAAAAAAACAAACCAACAGTATACCACCTGTCCGACGCAGTCCATAGTAACGACAGTCCCACGACGATCCAGCTCTGCTACATCGCAATGACAGGCAGAGCCTGTCATCGCGACGCAGCACAGCTGATTACCTGCTTCCCCGGCGGTGACGTCATCGGACTGACTGCTTTACGGCCGGGATTACCCAGCAGTCACTGCAGTTATCGCGAGAAACTGCATGTGACCGCCGGGGAGAAGAGGATGGCGGCCATGAAGCAGTCCAGGCCGTGACCGCCGGAGATCTTCTGCCAGGTAAGTGCCGCTGACTCCTGACAGACCCGACCGACGGACACTGACAGTGACAGACCCGACCGACGGACACTGACAATGACAGTGACAATCCCGATTCCGGTATTCGATATGACGAAAATATCGGTATTCGGAATCGAAAGGCCGATACAGCTAATATCGGCCGATATCCGATATTTGTGGTATCGTATCGCTCAACACTACCCAGCAGTGAAAGTTACCACTGGCAGTCTTTAGTGTCTGGGAGTAGGGGTCCCACGCACACTATCACTCTGATCCCACTGCTGCCACCAAATGTGAAGGACAACCCCCGTCCTTCCACGTCACCAATGTGACGTAACTACACAGGCACAGCTCTCTGGCGCCCCATTTGTCTCTCAGGTCAGTAAGGGAACTGCACCTAGAGCAAATGGCCGCTGGGGAGGGTGTCCTGTTACCCACAGGGTATTCTAAGATTCATGATCAGAGTAAAAGCATCAGCCCAAGATTAATTTTATGGTTTAATTGCCTTAAGGGCGCACTAGATAATTACAGAAATATACAGTAAGCTATACAACGGAATTACAGTGGATTTGCAGTCAGAGTAAAATACAACAATAATGTACAAGGCTTAGAGGTATTAGCTAGAGGTCAATATTACCAGGTTGTGGGTTGCATGTGGAGGCAGGGAGCGCTGCGATCCACAGGTGAGAATCTTAGTTGCTGGACAGTCCCCCAAAACGTGTGCCGCTGCTCACTTGGCAGATCTGTCCCTTGATCCTTCTTAGATCTTCATTGTCTTGGCTTCTGGGAGAATAGATAGGGTCTGCCCATAGCTCACAGTTCTTAAACCTGCTAGGTCCCTCCCCTCGGTGTTAGGGGGTGGGCTAATAATCTCCACCCTTAGCCCCCTGCAGAATTTTTTCCCAATATCCAATAAAGGGGTTAACTTTCTGCAGGACGATCGGATCAGGACACCAGAGGTACCAGCGGATGCAGTATGTTTTGCCTGTCACGTGGAGATCAAACTTGGCCCGATTGGGTCTCTGTGCAGGTCCAACCTCTATATCTCAGGCCCCGAGCCATCACCGACTCGGGAGTTGCACCGTCAGATATTTTTTATGAGTTTGTACCTAGAAAGATGTGCTCATAATTCATAGTCCTAGAATGGAGCCATCGTGGTTGGGATATACAATGAGTGTGTTTTCTGTGTCTGGCTGGCAAGTATAATCTAATTTAAGCCTCCGGACATCTCCAGGCCCCAGGCTACCATGGCTCCAAACTAAAACTTTGAGGTCTTGTTTTGGCCTTATCTCATTATCATACAAACAGACCTTGCTATTCAACATTGGGCCTGAATTACTTAGCATACCAAAAGGCCGGGTTATTCACAGTGTAGACTAAACCCAGAGGCGTAGCTAGGGTTTCGGTTTAGTGGGCCCCTAACCAGAGAACCTCAGGAAATGACCACGCTGTTGCCAAAAATTATATATAAAAAGACCAATATTGATATCACCGCCGTATGGTCAGTGGTAAATAATACCAGTCCTACAGAACATATAATATTACAGCACAGGTACATATAATGACTTACCGCTGACGTTCTTTCTGATGGAATTGTTCACTTTTCATGTCTTTTCCATCTGGCCCAGACCGACATAACGACTCCTCCAGCCGAGACTTGACTGCAGAAAATACAACAAAGACACGTTTCACTTCTCATATTTTCAGCACTGTCACGATCACCAATTGGACTATTCTCAACCTGTACAAACTCCTCATCCTGCTGATACCCCAATACTGAGCTGCTGCTGTCATATGTGTCCCTATTACTGCACCTCATACCCCAATACTGAGCCGCTGCTGCCGTATGTGTCCCTATTACTGCACCTAGTGTGTGGTTCTGTGTGACCTCTAAATTCTAAAGCACCCCTCTATAATATAGTAATGCCAGGTGCATGGGCCCTAGAAAACAGTGCCCACATGTTGTCCCCTAGAATGTAATAATGCCCTGTGTGTGCCCCTTTGACAGTCACAGTAACCAGAGTTCCCCTATAACAATAAGTGCCCACTTTACACTTAATAATGTCCCAAGTCTCCCCCCTGTACAGCTCCCCTATACACAGTGTGATGCCCCCTCACTGGATATATATTGACTCCTTAATGTCCCCAAACTATTTAATGGCTTCAACACAGTATGATGGCCCCCCACTATAATCCCCACACTGTATGATGGCCCCCTAGATAGCATCCATATAGCATAATACACAAGATAGTCCTCAATATAGTATAATGCACCCCCATAGGCAGCCTCTATATTATAATGCACCTCCATAGACAGCCTCTTTATTATAAGGCACTCCCATAGGGAGCCTCTGTAGTATAATGCATCCCCATAGACAGACTCTATATTATAATGCACCCCTGTAGGCAGCCTTATTTATACTGTACCCCATAGGCAGTCTTACTTATAATGCACCCCCATAGGCAGCCTTATTTATAATGCACCCCATAGGCAGCCTTATTTATAATGCATTCCCCATAGGCTGTCTTAGTTATAATGCACCCCCATAGCCAGCCTTATTTATAATGCACCCCATAGGCAGCCTTATTTATAATGTATTCCCCATAGGCTGTCTTAGTTATAATGCACCCCCATAGGCAGTCTTATTTATAATGCACCCCCATAGGCAGCCTTATTTATAATGCACCCCCATAGGCAGTCTTATTTATAATGCACCCCCATAGGCAGTCTTATTTATAATGCATCCCCATAGGCAGCCTTATTTATAATGCACCCCCATAGGCAGCCTTATTTATAATGCACCCCCATAGGCAGTCTTATAATACACCCCATAGGCAGCCTTATTTATAATGCACCCCATAGGCCGTCTTATAATGCACCCCCATAGGCAGTCATTTATAACCCAATCCCCCATATGCAGCCTTACTTATAATGCACCCCATAGGCAGTCATTTATAATGCAGTCCCCCATATGCAGCCTTACTTATAATGCACCCCATAGGCAGCCATTTATAATGCACTCCCCTATATGCAGTCTTATTTATAATGCACCCCATAAGCAGCCTTATTTATAATGCACCCCCATAGGCAGTCTTATTTATAATGCACCCCATAGGCAGCCTTATTTATGATGCACCTCATAGGCCGTCTTATAATGCACCCCATAGGCAGTCATTTATAACGCAGTCCCCCATATGCAGCCTTACTTATAATGCACCCCATAGGCAGCCTTATTTATAATGCACCCCATAGGCCGTCTTATAATGCACCCCCATAGGCAGTCATTTATAACGCAGTCCCCCATATGCAGCCTTACTTATAATGCACCCCATAGGCAGTCATTTATAACGCAGTCCCCCATATGCAGCCTTACTCATAATGCACCCCATAGGCAGCCATTTATAATGCACTCCCCATATGCAGCCATATTTATAATGTACTCCCAAATGCAGTCTTATTTATAATGCACTCCCCCATATGCAGCCTTATTTATAATGCACCCCTATAGGCAGTCTTATTTATAATGCACTCCCCCATATGCAGCCTTATTTATAATGTACCCCCAAATGCAGTCTTATTTATAATGCACCCCCATTACAAAAATAATAAATCCTGTACTCACCTCTCTTGCTCCCGGCTCCTGCGCTGCTCACTGCTCTCCCTCTCAGCGTCTGACTGCCGGCGCCGGGCAGTGACGTCAACGCGCCCGCTGTCAGACGCTGAGAGGGGGATTATGGGAGGAGGAGCGCTCGCTCCTTCTCTCTCAATGCGGTCAGCTGTATTGGCTGGATGCCGATACAGCTGACCCTCCGATGACGGGCGGGGGGCCCACTGCTGGCACCGGGTCCCCCACCGCCTGCTCAGGGGCCCCATAGCGGCAGAGCAGGGAGATCGATTCTCCCTGCTCTGCCCCAGAATGTAACTGTATCGGCGGCTGTGCACGCCGATACAGTTACAGTAGTGTAGCTCGGGGTGGGCCCCCTCCGAGCGCGGGGCCCGGGGCCACCGCCCCCTCTGCCCCCCCGGTAGCTACGCTACTGACTAAACCCTATTGTATTGAATATGCCCACAGGCCATAGGGAATTACAGCAGTTAGCTGTTGTGAATCTGTGAATTCAGACAAAATGGCGGCTGGAGCAGGCCATATCCAAGATGGCTGTTCCTTCCTCACAGCACATATTGCTGACTTTATGTACGGCTGCTTTTCCTGTAACCCTCTTGTTATATTCATCTTTGGACAAAAAAGAGAACTGGTTGTTCTCCTTACTAGACCCACACTAAAAGGAGAACTTTGCATCTCTTCTTCCTGAGGCAAAGAGGTCTTCTAAAATGGTACTTTACCAGAAGGCTATTGTGGAAATCATGCTGAAAAATTTCCAGCAAACAAAGCTAGCAGCAGGGGGCAAGCTTTTTTGCCCAACCAAGAAGGAGTGGCGAGGAAGACACAGCATAGGCAGAGGTACACTGTCAAAGGCATAGGCCAATTTCATGACACCAGCCCATTGTCCAGGGCCTGATGACCGGGTATTTTTGGCAAGGAGTGAAAAGTTTTAAAATATGGTCAACCAATACCTTACTGACTAAATTAGCGTACTCCCTAATTATTTACTTATAATTTTTTCCTGGCTTTGCGCTTTATAAGTATAGGAGAATCAAAATTACACTTTGTTCACAATATTTGAATTAGGCAATACAGTTGGTACTTTCAAGGGTGTAAGGATGACCCTGCTTGTAATTTTTTGCAGGATTTGCGCTTAGTGCATGGCCCTTATGAGTCTAAGAATATCAATAAATGATAATTTGAACAGAATGTGTATGAGGTAAATTTTTATGTCTAATACAGGGTGTATCTGCTCGTCTCTGAGTCCCTACATTTTGTCAGGTTTTGCTCTTTCGTAAATTACACTGACATTTCCTATTTTTAATAAAAAAAAATCAGTTTTGGTTTGCTTATATTATATAATTTTAAATACAAGTCATTATACAGGAAAAATGTTTCTTAACATTTTTTTTCCTATAAAATGCTATTTCTTGTCGATTTGGAATTCTGTATTGGCAGTCCTTAAAGTGAAATAAAAGTGTCACACTATTGTTCTTAGCATCGATCTGGGAGTCGGAGATGCTCCCAGGGGTCTTCCCATGCTGTTCTCCTTCAATTCAGTACTTTTCTCATCCACCTCAACAATTTCACTACCCCTAGACCTCTTTATAGGGTCTGCTGGAAAAATGCTCGGTGTTCCCATTGACTCACATTATGCTCGTTAATCGAAATGAGCATTTGAACATTAGGAATTGCTCGGCTTGAATAATGAGCATCCAAGCATTTTGGTGCTCGATCATCTCTACTTCTGACCCATCTGCTCCCACCTTCTCCTGCTAGGGACTTTTGCAGTGATGACTCATGCATTGAAAAGAAATTTCCTGTTTCTACATAGACCTTAGAAGGATTCACCTAGTTGGTTTTTAATCATGTGATGTCATAGACCTAAATTTAAAGCAGAAAAATTAACTGGGTAGAAAGGCAAAATGAGCAATTGTAAGTACACAGTGCTACATAATATGACAACTGCAATATATTAGGAGGATAAAAATTTTGATTAGAGTGCTTCCTTAAGTAAATAGAATAGCCAAAAATGCATTGAAATGTTCCATTTTTTACACGTTTGTTTAACTGTCTAGAAATTGTGTATTAAATCTAGTAGTAATACGCTAGAGGATTTAGCCATTTATGGATGTACATAACCCTTCAGTAATATAATAAATCTCAATAGGATATGATTTTGTTAAAATATTTGAAAAGGATAATTTATTCCTATGTGGTCAATTATGTACCTCCTGGAGTTCCCTTGCAAATGTCACCTTTAAATGCATACAAACTAACCTACTAAATATGTATGAACGTGTAACAAGCACAGCTTTCTGTTTGCCCACAGGACTTCACATTCCCTTCCCGAGAGGTCACATGGCACAAAACATGGCATGGAAAAGAGTTCTAACTGCTGATCCCGCATTATGTTGAAACTGTCAGTTATGAACAGAAAGTTTTCAACAAACTAATTGTCTGAAAGTAATATTCCTTTGAATAGGTCACACACATTTTACAAGTAGCTTTGAAGACAGCGGCCACACTAGAGCAGAAATGGATTACTTTTAGCACTGCAATGATAGTGAAAGATCAAAGGAATAAAACAATCAGAGTCCTTTCAATACTTATAAAACCCTCACTTGGAATGATGTAGGCGGGTTGGGAAATGTTCCCAGATTTAACATCAAGATGTTTCTGAACATCCATTGTCATTATTGAGCAACTAATGTTATAAAGAATTTGTAAATGTATGTCACAAGCAATATGTGCTGTGTACAACATACAGAACATAGCAATTAACTAGTGGAAACTCAGACTGAACAACACATCTTTAAATGTTTAAAGAGGACCTTAAAATTGTCCAGTTTTTGCTCTTATTTTATTTGTGCAGCTCCTCTGGGTAATTATTTTTTCTTAAATCTGCCATATGGTCTCAGTGATATGGACCTTTTTATTTAATGCACCAAATATGCTAATATCTTATGTCGCTACTAAGGGGGCTTCGCTCACAGGGTAATTATGCAGAGCAACCTAAAAACATGCCCCAGAGACTCCTAAGAGCAAGACCCCCCTTGCTAAAGACCATAACAATAAGCATATCAGGCATAAAAAAGGTCCATATCTCCGTGACCTTATGGCAGTTTTTAAAACAAAAAAGTAATATTTAGGGGACGAACAGTAATAAAACCAACAGCTGTCAACGTTTCACTTGGTAACAGGTTCTCCTTAAAGCACAGAGGAAGAATTTCCTACAATGTACTCCTATCTTCTTAGAGTGCACTCATTAGCTGGACAGTCTATACAGCTTAGACAAGACCAGACACAAACATTACAGAATGGGTTTTTCACTGTGTGATTGGAATACACTGCTCAAAAAAGTAAAGGAAACATTCAAATAACACATTCAATGAAAATCAAATTTATTAACCAATGGAGGCCTGGATTGGGAGTCACACACATAATTAAAGTGGAATGTAATGTGCTTAAACCAAGTCAAAACGATGTTCAGTAGTATGTGTGGCTTTCATATGTCTGTATGACCTCCCTATGCCTGTATGACCTCCCTACAATGCATGGTCATGCTGCTGATGAGGCAGCGGATGTTCTCCTGACAGATCTCCTCCCAGACCTGGACTAAAGCATCTGCCAACTCCTGGACAGTCAGTGGTGCAACGCAACATTGGTGGATAGAGCGAGACATGATGTCCAAGATGTACTCAATCGGATTCAGGTCTGAGGAACGGGCGAGCCAGTCCATAGCTTCAATGCCTTCATCTTGCAGGAACAGCTGACACTCCAGCCACATGAGGTTTGGCATTGTCCTGCATTTGGAGGAACCCAGGGCTAACCACAGCAGCATATGGTCTCACAAGGGGTCTGAGGATCTCATCTTGGTACCTAATGGCAGTCAGGCTACCTCTGGCGAGCACATGGAGGGCTGTGTGGCCCTCCAAAAAAATGCCACCCCACACCATTACTGACCCACTGCCAAACCGGTCATGCTGAAGGATGTTGCAGGCAGCAGATCGCTCTCCACAGCATCTCCAGACTCTGTCACGTCTGTCACATGTGCTCAGTGTGAACCTGCTTTCTTCTGTGAAAAGCACAGGACTTGAGTGGCAAATTTTCTAATCCCGGTGTTCTGTGGCAAATGCCTAGCATCCTGCACGATGTTGGGCTGTGAGCACAACCACCATCTGTCGACGTTGGGTACTCAAACCATCCTCATGGAGTCGGTTTCTAACCATTTGTGCAGACACATGCACATTTGTTGCCTGCTGAAGCTCATTTTGCAGGGCTCTGGCAGTGCTCCTCCTGTTTCTCCTTGCACAAAGGCAGAGGTTGCGGTCCTGCTGCTGGGTGGTTGCCCTCCTACGGCCCCCTCCACGTCTCCTGGTGTACTGGACTGTCTCCTGGTAGCGCCTCCAGCCTCTGGACACTACGCTGACAGACACAGCAAACCTTCTTGCCACAGTTCGCATTGATGTGCCATCCTGGATAAGCTGCACTACCTGAGCCACTTGTGCGGGTTGTAGAGTCCGTCTCATGCTACCACGAGTGTGAAAGCACAACCAACATTCAAAAGTGACCAAAACATCAGCCAGAAAGCATTGGTGCTGAGATGTGGTTTGTGGTCCCCACCTGCAGAACCACTCGTTTATTGAGTGTGTCTTGATAATTGCCAATAACTTAAATCTGTTGTATATTCCATTTGCACAACAGCATGTGAAATTGATTGTCAATCAGTGTTGCTTCCTAAGAGGACAGTTTGATTTCACAGAAGTTTGATTTACTTGGAGTTATATTCTGTTGTTTAAGTGTTCCCTTTATTTTTTTGAGCAGTATATATAAGAGAAAAGAGCATGAGGAAGAAAAGAAGAGCTTTTGGGCTAATACAATGAACTCACACAGGTGCGTCTCACAAAATTAAAATATCATCAAAAAGTTAATTTATTTCAGTTCTTCAATACAAAAAGTGAAACTCATATATTATACAGAGCCATTACAAACAGAGTGATTTATTTCAAGTGTTTATTTCTGTTAATGTTGATGATTATGGCTTACAGCCAATGAAAACCCAAAAGTCATTATCTCAGTAAATTAGAATACTTTATAACACCAGGTTGAAAAATGATTTCAAAATCCGAAATGTTGGCCTACTGATATGTATGTTCAGTAAATGCACTAAATACTTGGTCGGGACTCCTTTTGCATAAATTACTGCATCAATGCCGTTTGGCATGGAGGCGATCATCCTGTGGCACTGCTGAGGTGTTATGGAAGCCCAAGTTGCTTTGATAGCAGTCTTCATCTTGTCTGCATTGTTGCGTCTGGTGTCTATCATCTTCCTCTTGACAATACTCCATAGATTCTCTATGTGGTTAAGGTCATGCGAGCTTTCTGGCCAATCAAGCACAGGGATACTGTTGTTTATAAACCAGGCATTGGTACTTTTGACAGTGTGGACAGGTGCCAAGTCCTGCTGTAGAATGAAATTTCCATCTCCAAAAAGCTTGTCGGCAGAGGGGTGCATGAAGTGCTCTAAAATTTCCTGGTAGACGGCTGTGCTGACTTTGGTCTTGATAAATCACAGTGGACCTACACCAGCAGATGACATGGCTCCCTAAACCTTCACTGATTGTGGAATCTTCACACTAGACCTCAAGCAGCTTGGATTGTGTGCCTCTCCACTCTTCCTCCAGACTCCTGGACCTTGATTTCCAAATAAAATGCAAAATTTACTTTCCTTGTGGAGTGTGTCAATGACTGCCTTCTGGACATCTGTCAAGTCAGCAGTCTTCCCCATGATTGTGGAGCCTACTGAAATGAACTAAGTGTCCATTTTAAATGCTTAGGAAGCCTTTGCAGGTGTTTTTTTGTTAATTATTCTAACTTACTGAGAAAATGACTTCTGTCTTTTCGTTGACTGTAAGCCATAATCATCAACACTAAGCAACTGAAACAGATCACTCTGTTTATTTATAATGACTACGGTATATAATATATGAGTTTCGATTTTTGTATTAAAGAACTGAAATAAATTAACTTCTTGATGATATTCTAATTTTGTGAGAAGCACCTGTATATCTAAAATCACGATCTCCTATGAACACTAGCTAAATTCTGGTTTTCACACGAGTACTGTAATGACAGGCATGGAGGTCTTCAGCAGACCCCTGGATTTAATGTCAACCCATCGGCACCATGCAATCACGTTACATGTGTGCCGATAGGCACGTGGAATGATTCGCCCCTCTACTGGCGATAAGTGCCGCTGCCAGAGACTGACTGTGACATTTAACAGGTTAAAAGCCGCCGGTGGAGCTCAACTCCACCCTCGGCTGTTGAGGCAGATGATTGTTGAATAAATCAGCCATCATCTGAGGAGGAAATATGTGGGATCAGCTTGTGAGCCTACATCAAAGGCAGGGACACGACATATGACATAACTATAACCTTTAACCCCTAAAGTGTGTTCATTGTGTGCGAAAAATGACTTGACAACTTCATTCTCCTGTTCAGTTCAATTAGGGGGATGCTAAACTTGTCCAGGTTTTTTTAATTTTAGTTGTAAGAAAAATTAAATTTGTAAAAAACTTTATTTATATTGCGATTTTCTAAAATTTGTAACATTTTTATATTTTTGACCATAATACTGCGTGAAGGCTTGTTTTTTGCATGCTAAGCTGACATTTTTATTCATACAATTTCTGATATACATATAACATGTTTATCACATTTTATTGTATATTATTTTGGTATCACACAATCCTGGCACCCAGATTATCCTTTTTTTCAATATTTAATGTACTGTTTAAATAATTGTATATTTTGATAGATCAGTCTTACATGGACATGATGGTACCAAAAAAGTTTATTTTTTAATATCATTATTTTTAATTGTGGTGTGATTCAAGTGTTTCTTTTTTATTATATTTTTTACATCATTTTTAATTTTTTCTTTACTTTTTAGCCCTCTTTGCGAACTTGATCCTTATACTTTATACTGCAATACACAGTAATGGAGTTTATAGAGAAATTACGATACCTCTATGAAGCTCAGCTTGTGGCTGAGCTTCACAGGAGGATCAAGATAATAGTTAATGCAGCTTTTAGTGGGCCCCCAACTGGCATGTAAACTCAAGGGTTCTTGACAAACATGTCTTAAGGGTCTGATGAAAACTGATATCATTTAAATGCCTCTGTCAGAGATTGACAGTGGCTGTTAATTGGTTTAACTTCAGCGATTGGAGCTAGCTCTGTTTTCTGCTATCAGATTCTGGCTATGTAATATAACCAGCATCTGTCACACATTAAGCAGGCTCAGCTCCTGAGCCAGCTTCCTACATCCCTTATCGACTTATGATGAAAATGTATGTAAACCCGCTCTATGGAAATTAAGATACCAAATGTCCACACTTTGTTGAGCTTTTGCTGATTATCACTCCTTATAATGTGGTGAATAGTGTTGAGCGATACGATACTGCAAATATCGGGTATCGGCCGATATTAGCTGTATCGGGCTTTCGATTCCGAGTACCGATATTTTCGTCATATCGGATACCGGAATCGGATTTGTCACTGTCACTGTGAGTGTCCGTCGGTCGGGTCTGTCAGGAGTCAGCGGCACTTACCTGGCAGAAGATCTCCGGCGGTCATGTCCTGGACTGCTTGATGGCCGCCATTATCTTTCCCCGGCGGTCACGAGCTGGACTGCTTCATGGCCGCCATCATCTTTCCCCGGCGGTCACATGCAGTTTCTCGCAATAACTGCAGTGACTGCTGGGTAATCCCGGCCGTAAAGCAGTCAGTCCGATGACGTCACTGCCGGGGAAGCAGGTAATCAGCTGTGCTGCGTTGTGATGACAGGCTCTGCCTGTCATTGCGATGTAGCAGAGCTGGATCGTCGTGGGACTGTCGTTACTATGGACTGCGTCGGACATGTGGTATACTGTTGGTTTGTTTTTTTTCTTTTTTTACAGGAGATCGATGGCGTCGCAGGAATGAGTGTATAATAAAATTAATGAAAACTGTGTTGTCTCTTTTATTTCATTAACCCCTTAACGACCGCCGATACGCCTTTTAACGGCGGTCATTAAGGGTACTTAAACCACAGCGCCGTTAATTAACGGCGCTGTGGAAAAAGTGAATAGCGCCCCCCAGAGGCGCATTTTCTCCGGGGTCTCGGCTACCGGGGGTAGCCAAGACCCCAGAGAACATGAATCAGGTCGGTTTTTACCGACACCGATGTTGCGATCGCCGTTATTAACCCTATAACGGCGACCGCAAAAAAAAAAAAAAAAGTTGTGTCATTTAATTTCTTTGTCCCCTGATGTCATCGGACATCAGAGGACAGAGAAAAAGGGTCCCCGGGACCCCCATGTGGCCCCCGATGTCCTGTATGTGGCCCCAGGGCCCTCCGGTGTCCCCCGGGGCCGGCGCGATGAAGAAAATGGCGGGCGCATGCTCAGTGCGCCCGCCGCTATGTGCCGCTGTGTCCTGGGGGATGGGCAAATATTCTCTGGGTCTCGGCTACCGGGGGTAGCCGAGACCCCAGAGAACATGATCCGGGTCGGTATTCACCGATCCCGGTGTTGCGATCGCATCTATGCAAGCATAGATGCGATCGCAAAAAAAAAAAAAAAAAAAAAATGATTTCTCTCCCCTCTGATGTGATCGCACATCAGAGGGGAGAAAATGAGGGTCCCCCGGCCCCCCGATCGCCCCCCCATATACTTACCGGTGTCCTCCGTCCTCCCGCAGGCCCCAGGATCCCGGCGTCTTCTTCTGCAAAAAAAAAATGGCGGGCGCATGCGCAGTGCGCCCGCCGATCTGCTTGGCGGCAGATTCAAAAATGATTTCATTCATTCTTATAAAGATGCATTTTGATCACTGTGATAAACTATCACAGTGATCAAAATAAAAAAAACAGTCCATAACCCCCCCATTTATCACCCCCTTAGTTAGGGACATATAATAAAAAATAGAAATTATATTTATTTTCATTTTTCTGTTAGGGTTAGGGTTATAATTAGGGTTAGGGTTATAATTAGGGTTAGGGTTATAATTAGGGTTAGGGTTCGCATTAGGGTTAGGGTTAGCATTAGGGTTAGGGTTATAATTAACGTTAGGGTTAAGCTGGGTTCATACTGCGTTATGGCAGTCCGTTAGACGGACTGCGTTACACCGCGGTATAACGCGGTGTAACGCAGTCCGTTAACGCTGCCATTCACCCCCATTTGAGGGCGCATCGCGACGCATGCCGTAAAGCGGGATGCGTTTGCGACGTGCCATCATTCAGTGACGGAGCCTCGGACGCGGGCTGCAGCGTCTGGGCTCCGTCACCGCTAGCGCAGATGAATCATCTGCTGATTCCTCTGCGCTAGCGGGTATAGCATAACGCGATCGTGTTATGCTATACCGTTACCAGCCCGTCAACGCTATGTGTTGAACGGGCTGGTAAAACGCAAAATGAACCTAGCCTTAGGGTTAGGGTTATAATTAGGGTTAGAATTAGGGTTAAGGTTACAATTAGGGTTAGGGTTAAAATTAGGGTTAGGGTTACAATTAAGGTTAGGGTTGGAATTAGGGTTGGGATTTAGGTTAGGATTAGGGTTGGGATTAGGGTTAGGGGTGTGTTGGGGTTAGGGTTGGAGCTAGAATTGAGGGATTTCCACTATTTAGGCACATCAGGGGGTCTCCAAACACGACGTGGCGTTCAAAAAGTCAAATGGCGCTCCCTCCCTTCCGAGCCCTGCCGTGCGCCCAAACAGTGGTTTACCCCAACATATGGGGTATCAGCGTACTCAGGACAAATTGCACACCAATTTTGGGGTTCTAATTTCTCCTGTTACCCTTGGGAAAATAAAAATAGCTGGCTAAAAAAATCATTTTTGAGAAAAAAAATGATTTTTTTATTTTCACAGCTCTGCGTTTATAAATTTCTGTGAAACACTTGGGGGTTCAAAGTGCTCACCACACATTTAGATAAGTTCCTTAAGGGGTCTAGTTTCCAAAATGGGGTCACTTGTGGGGGGTTTCCACTGTTTAGACACATCAGGGGGTCTCCAAACACGACGTGGCTTTCAAAAAGTCAAGTGTCGCTCCCTCCCTTCCGAGCCCTGCCGTGCGCCCAAACAGTGGTTTACCCCAACATATGGGGTATCAGCATACTCAGGACAAATTGCACACCAATTTTGGGGTTCTAATTTCTCCTGTTACCCTTGGGAAAATAAAAAATAGCTGGCTAAAAAAAACATTTTTGAAAAAAAAAATGATTTTTCATTTTCACAGCTCTGCGTTTATAAATTTCTGTGAAACACTTGGGGGTTCAAAGTGCTCACCACACATCTAGATAAGCTCCTTGGGGGGTCTAGTTTCCAAAATGGTGTCACTTGCAGGGGGTTTCTACTGTTTAGGTACATCAAGGGCTCTGCAAACACAACATGACGCCCGCAGAACATTCCATCAAAGTCTGCATTACAAAATGGCGCTCCTTCCCTTCCAAGCACTCCCATGCGCCCAAACAGTGGTTTCACCCCACATATGGGGTATCAGCGTACTCAGGAAAAATTGCACAACAACTTTTTGGGTCCAATTTCTCCTGTTACCCTTGGGAAAATAAAAAAAATACCGGGCTAAAGAATCATTTTTGAGGAAAAAAATGATTTTTTATTTTCACGGCTCTACGTTTATTAATTTCTGTGAAGCACTTGGGGGTTCAAAGTGCTCACCACACATCTAGATAAGTTCCTTAAGGGGTCTAGTTTCCAAAATGGTGTGATTTTTGGGGGGTTTCGACTGTTTAGGCGTATCAGGGGCTCTCCAAACGCGACATGGCGTCCAATTTCAATTCCAGCCAATTTTGGTTTGAAACAGTCAAACGGCGCTCCTTCACTTCCAAGCCCTGCCGTGCGCCCAAACAGTGGTTTACCCCCACATATGGGGTATCGGCATGCTCAGGACAAATTGCACAAAAACTTTTGGGGTCTTGTTACCCTTGGGAAAATAAAAATTGGGGTAAACAGATCGTTTTTGTGGAAAAAATATGATTTTTTATTTTCACGGTTCTATGTTATAAACTTCTGTGAAGCACTTGGAGGTTCAAAGTGCTCACCACACATCTAGATAAGTTCCTTAGGGGGTCTAATTTCCAAAATGGGGTCACTTGTGGGGGGTTTCCACTGTTTAGACACATCAGGACCTCTACAAACACGACATGACGTCCAGACAATTCTGCGTTGAAAAAGTCAAACGGCGCTCCTTCCCTTCCAAGCTCTGCCTTGCACCCAAACAGTGGTTTACCCCCACATATGGGGTATCAGAATGCTCAGGACAAATTGCACAAAAACTTTTGGGGTCTTGTTACCCTTGGGAAAATAAAAATTGGGGTGAAAAGATTGTTTTTGTGGAAAAAATATGATTTTTTATTTTCACTGTTCTATGTTATAAACTTCTGTGAAGCACTTGGAGGTTCAAAGTGCTCACCACACATCTAGATAAGTTCCTTAGGGGGTCTAGTTTCCAAAATGGGGTCACTTGTGATGGGTTTCCACTGTTTAGACACATCAGGGCCTCTACAAACGCGACATGGCGTCCAGCCAATTCTGCGTTGAAAAAGTCAAATGTCGCTCCTTCCCTTGCAACCTCTGCCGTGCGCCCAAAAAGTGGTTTACCCCCACATATGGGGTATCGGCTTAATCAGGAGAAATTGCACAACAAATTTTGTGGTTCATTTTTTCTTTTAACAGTTGTGAAAATAAAAAAAATAGGTTCCGAATTAAAGTTTTTGCAAAAAAAGTTAAATGTTAATTTTTTCCTTCCACATTGCTTCAGTTCCTGTGAAGCACGTAAAGGGTTAATAAACTTCTTGAATGTGGTTTTGAGCACCTTGAGGGGTGCAGTTTTTAGAATGGTGTCACTTTTGGCTATTTTATATCATATAGACCCCTCAAAGTGACTTCAAATGTGAGGTGGTCCCTAAAATAAAAATGGTGCTGTAAAAATGAGAAATCGCTGGTCAACTTTTAACCCTTATAACTTCGTAACAAAAAAAAATTTTGGTCCCAAAATTGTGCTGATGTAAAGTAGACATGTGGGAAATGTTATTTATTAAGAAATTTGTGTGACATATCTCTCTGATTTAAGGGCATAAAAATTTAAAGTTTGAAAATTGTTAAATTTTCAAAATTTTCGCCATATTTCCATTTTTTTCATAAATAAACACAAGTCATATCAAAGAAATTTTACCACTAACGTGAAGTACAATATGTCACGAAAAAACAATCTCAGAATCAGCGGGATTCGTTAAAGCGTTCCAGAATTATAACCTCATAAAATGACAGTGGTCAGAATTGTAAAAATTGGCCCGGTCATTAAGCTGCAAAATGGCTCTGTCACTAAGGGGTTAAAAGACTTTTTTCTTGCATTGTCTTTTTTTTATACATTTAATAACTTTGAGATTAATAATGGATCGGTGTCTTATTGACACCTCTCCATTATTAACCGGGCTTATTGTCACCGTGCAATCAACGGTGACATTAACCCCTTATTACCCCACTTTCCACTGCTACAGGGCAGTGGGAAGAGCCGGGTAAAGTGCCACAATTGGCACATCTTTTGATGCGCCAAATGTGGGGCTGCTGTAGCCTGGTATTATCAGGCTGTTGAGGGCCAAAATCCATGGGCCTTGACAATCTTTTAATACCAGGCCGCAGCAGTCTGCATTTTACTTGGCTGGTTAACAAAAATAGGGGGATCCCTTTTTTTTTTTTTTTTCGAGGGGATCCCCTATTTTTGTTAACCAGCCAAGCTAAGCAGACTGCTGTGGCCTGGTATTATCAGGCTTGCAAGGTCCATGGATATTGGATCCTTACCAGCCTGAAAAACCAGGCCTCAGCGGTCTGCTTCATCTGGCTGGTTAACAAAAATAGGGGGACCCCACGCCAATTTTTTTCGAGGGGATCCCCTATTTTTGTTAATCAGCCAAGATATGCAGACTGCTGTGGCCTGGTATTATCAGGCTGGCAAGGTCCATGGATCTTGGCTCCTTAACAGCCTGAAAATCCAGGCCTCAGCGGTCTGCTTCATCTGGCTGGTTAACAAAAATAGGGGGACCCCACGCCAATTTTTTTCGAGGGGATCCCCTATTTTTGTTAATCAGCCAAGATATGCAGACTGCTGTGGCCTGGTATTATCAGGCTGGCAAGGTCCATGGATCTTGGCTCCTTAACAGCCTGAAAATCCAGGCCTCAGCGGTCTGCTTCATCAGGCTGGTTAACAAAAATAGAAGGGACCCCACGCCATTTTTTATTCGAAGGGAACCCCTATTTTTGTTAATCAGTTCCCTCTGACGTCACTGATTGTGTCCCTGGCTGACCTGAAGTGAAAGTGGAAAGCAATCAATTAAGCTTTCCACTTCCTCTCCTGTCAGCCAGGAGAGGAACTCATTCATTTGGGGGTTTACTGTGAGGCTGCAGCATTAGCTGCGGTCCCTGCAGTAAACATTAACCCTTTCTGAAGGATTACACCATGGGACCTGACTGTGCATGGGATAGGTAAGAATAATTTTGCTTTTTTATTTTATTTTTATTACAGGAAATGGTTTTTGCAGTCAAATAAAAGATGGTCAAAACACTGTGTCTTTATTTCATTAAAATGATTTTTAATTAAAGTGTGTGTGTTTTATTTTTATTTCATGCAATAGGATTAATAATTGATAGTTGTCTAATTGACAGCTCTCAATTATTAACCTGGCTTAAGGTCACCTTTCAATTGCAATGTGGCTTTAACCCCATATTAACCCATTCACCACCGCTACAGGGCAATGGGAATAGACGGGCAAAGTGCCAGAAAGGGCGAATCTAATTATAGATTTGTCTTTTCTGGGGTGTCTGGGGGCAGATGTCAGTAGCCAGGGGGGCCAAAAATAATGGTCCCTCTCTGGGCTATTATTATCTGCCCCCATTCGCTGGCTTTGTCTGTCTGGTTGCGAAAATAGGGCGGGAGCCCACGCATTTTTTTTAAACAATTTTACACCTCATATATATATATATAATGTCATTGAATTTGTAACACATATATATATATTTATATTTATAGTTCATACACTTCTACATAGTATAATAGCCGCTAATTCAATTGCCGGCTTTTGTGAAAATGCAGAACCCGACATGAAATGACACTTGGTGTACATAGGGTTAACCATGTCTTTTCATGTCCTTTGCTATCTGATTTACACAAACAATTACATCAGTCTATGTGTGCAAAATTTCACACCTGTAGGGGTTAATTAAAGGTGTAAATTCGTAGCAAAAAAGTCCGTTTTTTTTTACAACGAATTTACACCTTTAATTAACCCCTACAGGTGTGAAATTTTGCACACATAGACTGATGTAATTGTTTGTGCAAATCAGATTGCAAACGACATGAAAAGACATGGTTAACCCTATGTACACCAAGTGTCATTTCATGTCGGGTGCTTCTGTCTTTTCACAGAAGCCGGCTTTACCCGGCAATTGAATCAGAGGATATTTTACTATGTAGAAGTGTATAAACTATACATATATGTATATATAT
>JARQOD010000006.1:235043851-235089328 GCA_033576555.1 Oophaga sylvatica | reverse complement strand
GGCCGGGTGTCAGCTGATTATCACAGCTGACACCCATGACTGTGTGTCAGGAGTGGTCACGGACCGCTCCCGGCACATTAACCCCTTGCACACCGCGATCAAACATGATCGCGGTGTACTGGGGGCACAGGGGAGGATCGCGCAGGGTGGGGGCTCCCTGCGGCCCCCTGAGACCCTCAGAGCAGCGCGATGTGATCGCGCTGTTCTGAGGGCTTCCTCCCTCCCAGGACCCGGATCCAAGATGGCGCCGGGGTCCTGGAGGGAGACGGCTACCTCAGTGCCTGCCGAGAGCAGGCACTGAGAAGCCTGCTGCACTGCCTGAGCGATCGCTGGTGTGACAGAGTGCTGTGCACACTGTCACACCAGCGATCTGATAAAATACAGTGATGTCCCACCCTGGGACAAAGTAAAAAAGTTAAAAAAAATAAAAATAAACATGTTTTAAAAAAAAATCCAAAATAAATAAAAAAAATATATATATTCCCCAATAAATTCATTCTTCCTGTAAATAAAAAAAAACAAAGCAATAAAAGTACACATATTTGGTATTGCCGCGTCCGTAACGACCCCCCCTATAAAATTGTCCCACTAGTTAACCCCTTTAGTGAACCCCTTAAAAAAAAAAAAAAAAAAACGAAGCAAAAAATCAATGCTTTATCATCATACCGCCGAACAAAAAGTGAAATAACACGCGATCAAAAAGACCGATATAAAAAATCATGGTACTGCTGAAAACAACATCTTGTCCCGCAAAAAACGAGCCATCATACAGCATCATCAGCGAAAAAATAAAAAAGTTATAGCTCGCAGAATAAAGCGATGCAAAAATAATTATTTTTTATATAAAATTGTTTTTATTCTATAAAAGCGCCAAAACATGAAAAAATGATATAAATGAGGTATCGCTATAATCGTACTGACCCGAAGAATAAAACTGCTTTATCAATTTTACCACACGCGGAACGGTATAAAACGCCTTCCCCAAAAGAAATTCATGAATTGCTGATTTTTGTTCATTCTAACCTCCCACAAATCGAAATAAAAAGCGATCAAAAAATGTCACGTGCTCAAAAATGGTACCAATAAAAACGTCAACTCGTCCCGCAAAAAATAAGACCTCACATGACTCTGTGGGCCAAAATATGCAAAAATTATAGCTCTCAAAATGTGATGATGCAAAAACTATTTTTGCAATAAAAAGCGTCTTTTAGCGTGACAGCTGCCAATCATAAAAACCCGCTATAAATAGTAAATCAAACCCCCCTTTATCACCCCCTTAGTAAGGGAAAAATAATAAAATTAAAAAAAGTATTTATTTCCATTTTCCCATTAGGGTTAGGGTTAGGGTTGCGGCTAAAGTTAGGGTTAGGGTTGGCGCTAAAGTTAGGATTAGGGTTAGGGTTGGGATTAGGGGTGTGTTAGGGTTAGGTTTGTGGTTAGGGTTGGGACTAGGGTTAGGGGTGTGTTGGGGTTAGGGTTGGAGTTAGAATTGGGGGATTTCCGCTGTTTAGGCACATCAGGGGCTCTCCAAATGTGACATGGCGTCTGATCTCAATTCCAGCCAATTCTGCGTTGAAAAAGTCAAACGGTGCTCCTTCACTTCTCAGCTCTGCCATGCGTCCAAACAGTAGTTTATCCCCACATATGGGGTATCAGCGTACTCTGGACCCCAAGAGTTATTGTGCAATTTGTCCTATTTCTTCTGTTACCCTTGGGAAAATAAAAACTGGGGGCGAAAATATCATTTTTGTACAAAAAAAATAATTTTTTTTTGTTTTTTACGGCTGTACATTATAAACTTCTGTGAAGCACTTGGGGCTTCATAGCGCTCACCACACATCTAGATAAGTTCCTTGTGGGGTCTATTTTCCAAAATGGGGTCACTTGTTGGGGATTTCCACTGTTTAGGTGCATCAGGGCTCTCCAAATGCGACATGACGCCCCCAGACCATTCCATCAAAGTCTGCAATCCAAAACGTCACTACTTCCCTTCCGAGCCCCAACGTGTACCCATACAGTAGTTTTCTCCCACATATTGGATATCAGCGTACTCAGGACAAATTGGACAACAACTTTTGGGGTCCAATTCTCCTGTTACCCTTGTAAAAATAAAATATTGGGGCAAAAAAAATCATTTTTGCAAAAAAAAAAGAGATTTTTTTATTTTTACGGCTGTGCGTTATAAACTTCTGTGAAGCACTTGGGGTTTCAAAGTGCTCACCACACATCTAGACAAGTTCCTTGTGGGGTCTATTTTCCAAAATGGGGTCACTTGTGGGGGGTTTCCACTGTTTAGGCGCATCAGGGGCTCTCCAAAGGCGACATGACGCCCCCAGACCATTCCATCAAAGTCTGCAATCCAAAACGTCACTACTTCCCTTCCGAGCCCTGACGTGCACCCATACAGTAGTTTTCTCCCACATATTGGGTATCAGCGTACTCAGGACAAATTGGACAACAACTTTTGGGGTCCAATTTCTCCTGTTACCCTTGTGAAAATAAAATATTGGGGGCGAAAAAATCATTTTTGTAAAAAAAAAAAAGATTTTTTATTTTTACGGCTGTACGTTATAAACTTCTGTGAAGCACTTCGGGGTTCAAAGTGCTCACCACACATCTAGATAAGTTCCTTGTGGGGTCTATTTGCCAAAATGGGGTCACTTGTGGGGGGTTTCCACTGTATAGGTGCATCAGGGGCTCTCCAAATGTGACATGACGCCCCCAGACCATTCCATCAAAGTCTGCAATCCAAAACGTCACTACTTCCCTTCCGAGCCCTGACGTGCGCCCATACTGTAGTTTTCTCCCACATATTGGGTATCAGCGTACTCAGGACAAATTGGACAACAACTTTTGGGGTCCAATTTCTTCTGTTACCCTTGTGAAAATAAAATATTGGGGGCGAAAAAATCATTTTTGTAAAAAAAAAAAAGATTTTTTATTTTACGGCTGTACGTTATAAACTTTAGTGAAACACCTGGGGTTAAAAGTTCTCACCACACATCTAGATAAGTTCCTTGAGGGGTCTAGTTTCCAAAATGGTGTCATTTATGGGGGTTTCCACTGTTTAGGCAGATCAGGAGCTCTCCAAACACGACATGGCGTCCAGCCAATTCTGCGTTGAAAAAGTCAGACGGTGCTCCTTCCCTTCCAAACTCTGCCATGCACCCAAACAGTGGTTTACCCCCAATATGGGGTATCAGCGCACTCAGGACAAATTGCACAATAACTTTTGGAGTCTTGTTACCCTTGGAAAAATAAAAATTGGGTGAAAAGATAATTTTTGTGGAAAAAATATGATTTTTAAATTTTACGGCTCTACGTTATAAACTTGTGTGAAGCACTTGGGGGTTCAAATTGCTCACCAAAGATCTAGAAAAGTTCCTTAGGGGGTCTAGTTTCCCAAATGGGGTCATTTGTGGGGGGTTTCCACTGTTTAGGCACATCAGGGGCTCTCCAAATGCAACATGGCATCCAATCTCAATTCCAGCCAATTTTGGTTGGAAAAAGTCAAATGGTGCTCCTTCGATTCCGAGCTCTGCCGTGCGCCCAAACAGTGGTTCTCCCCCACATATGGGGTATCAGCGTGCTCAGGACAAATTGGACAACAACTTATGTGGTCCAATTTCTCCTGTTACCCTTGGGAAAATAAAAAATTAGTGACTAAAAGATAATTTTTGTGGGAAAAAAATAGGATTTTTATTTTCATGCCCGGGCATTATAAACTTGTGTGAAGCACTTGGGAGTTCAAAGTGCTCACCAAAGATCTAGATAAGTTCCTTAGGGGGTCTAGTTTCCAAAATGGGGTCACTTGTGGGGGTTTCCACTGTTTAGGCTCATCTGGGGCACTGCAAACGGAACATGACCCCCATCAACGTCTGCATTCCAAAACGTTACTACTTCCTTTCCAAGCCCTGCCGTGCACCCAAACAATTCCCCCCCCACATATGGGGTATCAGCGTACTCAGGACAAATTGGACAACAACTTTTGGGGTCCAATTTCCTTGGGAAAATTCAAAAATTTGGGACTAAAAAATAATTTTTGTGGAAAATTGTTTTTTTTTTTTTTTTCACACCCAGGCATTATAAGCTTTTGTGAAACACTTGGGGGTTCAAAGTGCTCACAACAGATCTAGATAAGTACCTTAGGGGGTCTAGTTTCCAAAATGGTGTCACTTGTGGGGTTTCCACTGTTTAGGCGCATCAGGGGCTCTCCAAACACGACATGGCGTCCAATCTCAATTCCCGCCAATTTTAGTTTGAAAAAGTCAAACGGCGCTCCTTCCCTTACGAGCTCTGCCGTGTGCCCAAACAGTGGTTTTCCCCCACATATTGGGTATTGGCGTACTCAGGAGAAATTGCATAACAACCTTATCTGTCCATTTTCTCCTTTTACCCTTGTGAAAATAAAAAAAAAGTTTGTAAAAGATCATTTTTGTGGCTAAAAAGTTAAATATTCATTTTTTCCTTCCACGTTGCTTTAGTTCCTGTGAAGCACCTGAAGGGTTAATAATCTTCTTGAATGTGGTTTTGAGTACCTTGAGGGGTGCAGTTTTTAGAATGGTGTCACTTTTGGGTATTTTCTGCTATATAGACCCCTCAAAGTGACTTCAAATGTGAGGTGGTCCCTAAAAAAAATGGCTTTGTAAATTTTGTTGTAAAAATGAGAAATCGCTGGTCCCTTAACCCTTATAACTTCCTAACAAAAAAAAATTTTGGTTCCAAAATTGTGCTGATGTAAAGTAGACATGTGGGAAATGTTATTTCTTAACTATTTTGTGTGATATATTTCTCTGTTTTAAGGGAATAAAAATTCAAAGTTTGAAAATTGCAAAATTTTAAAAATTTTCGCCATATTTGCGTTTTTTTTCAAAAATAAACGCAAGTTATATCAAATAAATTTTACTTCTGACGTGAAGTACAATATGTCACGAGAAAACAATCTCAGAATCGCGAAGATCCGTTGAAGCGTTCCAGAGTTATAACCTCATAAAGAGACAGTGGTCAGAATTGTAAAAATTGGCCCGGTCATTAACGTGCAAACCACCCTTGGGGTGAAGGGGTTAAAAACAATGTTTTACCTCACAGAAAGAATAAGCAGTGATTCCCTGTTGTCCTGTCTGTATAATCTTTAGCTTCCTCCCCTGCCCAGGAGATGTACTATGTTCAGGCCATGAACTGCAACAGCTCTCCAGTCAGACACAGTCATTACACAGTGCACAGCAGGGGCACATTTATAAAATTGTTTCAGCACAGGAACATTTTTGTCTAGCACATCAAAATGTGAGAATTATTATTATTCTAAGATCTATTACTTAAAATGTACTTTCCGTTAAGTCCTGGCTTACCATGAGTATGTGTCACGAATGTGTCACGCCAACCTGGGATATCTGGGGTAGAAGATCTCAGTGTATTGTGAATCTCAGATCTTCCATTTAGCCTGTGTGTTTGGATAACATATTAAATTAATTTATTTTTCTTTGGTGCTGAAGAGGTTAACAAACTTTTCTATGCTGGTCAGAAACATGCAGCTCCATTTCAGCTGCTTCTAATCTGGTTGTTAACTCTTCCTATGAAACCTGGTCAGAACATCTCTGTCCTGCTGGTTAAAGCTCTGCTTCTTTGCTCTTTCGAGACGCTGTGCTGCGTGCTAAAGCTAAGCAGTTCAAGTTTGGAGTTTTAGTTGTGGGTGTTCTGTAGGTTGCTGTTGTACATGTGTGTTTATCCCATGGTCCATTTTCCCATTTAGTTTATTCCTCCCAGTCCCTATCCTCCTTCCTATTTTTGGCTAGTGTTTTTGTTTCATAAAGGTATACTGTTAACCCGGTTTTGTCTTTGTGTCTGGTTTACCATTCATTTCTGTCCCATACTTCATGGGGACAGGAATGGGACAGATTAGGGTTTTTACAGGAGCATAGTAAGTTCAGAGACTCAGGCCTCTCCAGCTTTAAGAGTACCCATGGGACAGGGATAATTAGGGTCCCAGTTCCAGGGACAGTTTGAGGCCCTCTTCCTCCCTGAACACTTTCCCAGCATGACAGCATATCCTGGGTTGCAGAGTTGTAGCCGTAAGAAGAGGCATATGGAGGAGAGCATGCAACGGAGGAGCCTGGAAGTGAGTGGTAAGGTGAGCGTTTTTTTTATCCTTCTTCTGTCTGGCCACCATATTGACAAAATCGTGTAGGATGAATTAAAAAGAATCAGCATTCTGGGGATAACAGATTGTTGTAAAATTAGAATAGAATTTAGTTCCACTAAAATAAATTAGCTAATTTCTAATTGTAATGTCACTTTGCATGGATACAACACTGTGAAATAATTGTAAGTCATTGTACACAGTGTGAGAATAATGTGTACAATTATGTGACAGAAGAGAGGTACTAAATATAATACTGTCATAGATAATGGCTAAAGGAGCATAGTGATGTCAGAAGATGGGAATAATGTGCACTTGGATGTAAAAGAAAATAGATTGTGTCCCAAGACAGATATCACAAATGGTTGGAGGACAGGAGTAGTTATCTGCACTGTTCTAGATTAAAAAATTGATTCTCCTGATCAAGATATTTGCTCAACTGTGTAGAGAATAAACTGCATGGTACAATCCATCAATATGTCCTCTGGATTTTTTTTAATGTATCACAGCAACGCAGACTATTACTCCTATTATCAAACCAATTGTTCTATGGGATGGAATCTCCCGACCGGAGAGTACTGCAGCAGCTGTCATATTTTGATTCCTGAGTTATGGGTTATCAGAACCCCAAAAGGTTAGCAATTTCCTTTATCTCTCACTTAGACTTGTTTCTCCACCAGATATGACCCTA
Source organism: Oophaga sylvatica (assembly GCA_033576555.1). Taxonomy (NCBI): domain Eukaryota; kingdom Metazoa; phylum Chordata; class Amphibia; order Anura; family Dendrobatidae; genus Oophaga; species Oophaga sylvatica. The sequence continues at coordinate 235,082,501 of JARQOD010000006.1, read as the reverse complement.
TTGTGCTTGATGTCTCCCCTCCTGTCTAAGACAGATATAAGAAACACAATGCCATCAGTTCTATATCTAGACGCTAAAGACTTGGGAATATTGAAATAGATAACTATTAACAGACCATCATAATACAACCTTATATTGTAGTACCTGGAGGGTTGTATAGTGCAGCATGATATTACATAATATACAGTGACGTCACAGTATAGAAAAGACACACTGGCACTTCATTAGGTGAGTTTGTGGCCCATTGGGCCACTTCAGGCACCGGTTCCAGTGGGCGACTGGAATTTCTGCATTACCTACAGCATATGTACAGTTAAATATGTTACGCATGCAAGGGCCAATTTACATTTTTATAAGCTGAAAATGTCTTTCAATGATTATTAACATTAAATCCGTATCTACAAAGACAACAAACTCTTGTGTGCAAAACCATGGATATTAAAGAACTAAGCGTAAATTGGCTTAAATATACAGTGGAGTGCTGACTATTTTTTCTTCTGAAAATCAAGCAGTGCTGATTAGAGGAAAGTGAGCATCAAAATAGTGTGTAATACGATTTAAAGGGGCTATCTAGGAATATTTTTGTCTTAAGGGCCTTAAACCTTACAGGTAAGTAGTTGCTAATAACATTCTGTTGAAACGCAGGGTAGTGGTGAAACCTGTGTAAAGGTTGGTCTTACCCCACATAGGAAGCAGGCTATCTCTAGGTATGCATGTAAGTTGATAGATTTTGCAACTTGGTGATTTGAACCTGATAGGTCTACACTACAGTACATGTTTCACATTTTGTCAGTTGTCGTTCCTTTCATGTGGGCTGAAACAACTAATAACTTGTTTCTAAATCATATTCACCCTATTATATACCACACTAATAAGTGATCATCTATTTTTTTGTGGTTATACAGTTGGTGAAATACGCTTTGAACACGTCAGCAATTTTCTAAGTAAATATATTTCTAAAGGTGCTATTGACATGAAATTTGATTGTCGGTAACAACCCATCCAATCCACACAGGCAAAGAAATCAAACCATGGATTTCCATAAATTAACTTATGTTTAATAATGAGAAATTTCACAGGGTAAAAATATTGAACACATGAAGAAAGAGAGGTGCAAAAAGCCATGGAAAGTCTTGGCGCCAGTTAAAATCTATCAGTATTTAGAAAGCAATCCTGACACTTAGTGAAAAATAATATCAGCTGGTTCAACTGATGGATTACATAAAGGTGTTTCATTACCAAGGTGCCACAATAGAAACATCTCATAGTGGGTAAAACCAGGTGAGAGGTGCCTCAAGACCTTTGCAACTTTACTTTTGCAAAACATATTGATGGCATTGGTTACACTACTTAATACTCCAGTGAGCACTGTTGAGGCTGTAATCCAGAAGTGGAAAGAAAATAATTTCAACATGAACCGGCCATGACAAGGTGTTCCTAGCAAGACTTCAGACAGAGGAGTGAAAACAAATATCAAAAGAGTTGCCCAAGTGCCAACGGCCAACTATGGAGAGCCATAGAAAGACCTGTAATCAGCAGGTACAATTGTCTCAAAGAAAACTATAAGTAATGAACTCAACCTCTATGGCCTGTATGCACGCTCACCACGGAAGACTCCATTGCTGAACCAAAAAGCATGATAAAGTGTGTTTAAAGTTTGCATAACAACATTTAGACCACCCTGTGAAATACTGAGATAATAGTCTGAACAGAAGAGACCAAAATTGAACTCTTTAGATGCCATAATACACAGCATGTTTGGAGGCCTAAAAAGCACTACATATCACTCCAAAAATGAGTGGACAAATGTACCGAGACATTTTGATAAAAATCTGCTGCCATCTTCCAGGATGGTGAAGATGAAATGAGGGTGAACATTTCAGCAAGACAATGATCCCGAACACACAGCCAAATAAACTCTCAATTGGTTCCAGAGAAAGAAAATACAGCTGCTGCAATTGTCCAGCCAATCACACCTTAACTGAATCCAATAGAAAATTTATGGGAGGAATTAAAGCTCAGAATTCATTGAAGGAGAGGATTTGAAAAGTGTTTGCATTGAAGAATGTACCAAAATCACACCTGAGCAATGCATGTGACTAATTTCTTCATGCTGGACGTGTCCTTAAGCTATCATCACCAACAAAGGCTTTTTGTAGGAAGTATTAATTAAATTTCAGTAAGCATGTTCAATACTTTTTTCCTGAGTTGTTTCTCATTATTAAACATATCTTAATTTATGGATGAGAAAAATGAAGTTTTGGATCTGAACACAAGTAAAATAAGACTTGTTTTTATTTCATCCATTAAAACAGGGAAAAAGATATCCTTGGTTAAAATAACATTTGATTATTATGCATTTCATGCATTGCTGAATAACTAAACCAAATAACTAAAAATTGGCATGTGCATATGCATTCACCCCTTTTGCTATGAAGCCCTTAAATATTTATGCTGCAATCAATTATCTTCATAAGTCACATGCTTAGTGAAAGGAAGTCCACCTGTGTGCAATCTGTGTCACATAGTCTCTCAGTATATACAAACCTTTTATCAAAGGCCACAGATGCAGCAACACAATTAAGCAAAAGGCACCACTAACCAAACAACACCAGGAAAACCAAGGAAATCTCAAAACAAGTCAAGGGCAAAGTTATTTAGAAGTTCAAGTCAGGGTTGGGTTATAAATAATATTCCAATCTCTGATGATCCCCTGGAACACCATAAAATTGTCGCGCCTGAGGGGCCGTGGGGTACTCGGTACCGAGCCTGTTGACCTCTACGGGGGATGTCACAGCGGCGACGACCCGGTCCGTGGCCCCAGGCGGTCAATTTAAAAGGGGATATATTTACAAGGGATAAAGTTTCTTTAGTGATTCGTGACGCCAGTTGGAGTGTTTGACTGTATTATAGCCGGCACTGCAGAGGATCTCTGGGGGAGTAGATGGTGATGGCAATGCAGATGTTAAATCCTCTCCAACCAGGGCAAGTCCCCCCAGAGATGGTGATATAAGTAGAAGGCATTGAGTAATGAAGCAGGAGACACGGAAAGTCACTTTAACATTTACTGGAGTCCTGTTGCAGTTCATAAAGGATATTACAACTCTCACAGCTTACAGTTTGCTTCGGGTAATGGGAGTTAACTTTCTCTGCCAGGGCTCAGTGTATCCTCCTGCTATCTAATCCCTTCTGGGAACCAAGGCTTGCTGGGGTTTTGAACTTCCCAGTGTCGCTTCTACTCATTGTGTATTTCTCCTTCAGCTACATGCAGCTTGAATCCTTTGTGAATCAGCTTGTACTGAAGACTCTTCACTGATCCTGGTCACTGCTGTAATTCTGAGGGAAAAAACACCTACTTCTGGTTGTGTAAACCCACGCAGTCCCTCAGCTTATCATCCAGGTTTGGAAGCCTGAATGATCTAGGGGCTGGCTCCCTGTTTGCTAGATCACACTTAGGGATCACCCACATGAGTAATGGCGTCCCCAGCGTTCCTCTATCTTCTCCTCACACCGAACAACAACTCAGCTCCTCCCCTTTGCCAATTAGGGCATGTCTACCAAGCTCTTAGCTTCAGACCAGTAAGGGAGTGAGGCAAATTATGTGTACCTGCCTAGCAGAGAAGCATAACTCCCACACATATAAAACAGTACACTTTTAACCCTTTTGTGGCGAATAAGATGCAGGGCACCACAAAATCCATTGTCATGAAAAGGAAAGTACATGGTACCACAGAAAACCTGCCAAGAGACCACAGCTCACCAAAACTCTCAGCCCAGGCAAGGAGGAATTAATCAGAGAGGCAGCACAGAGACTAAATATAACTATAAAATAGCTGCAGAGTTCCGAAGCAGAGACTGGAGTATCTGTTCATGTTACCACAATGCACTCCATAGCATACCATGATAGCCAAAAAGTTCAATTTTGGTCTCCTCTGGTCACAGCACTTTCCCACAACTCATAGAGACTTCAAAAAAAGTATCCAAAGTGACTTGCAGCTGTAATTGCCACAAAATGCGACTCTACAAATTCTGCCTTTAGGTGGGTGAATAGTTATGCACACTAAAGTTTTCAGTAATTTTGTCCTGTTTGCTACTTGCTTCACAATAAAAAGAAAACAAAATGTTCACAGCTGTAGGTATGTTCTTTACATGAATTGATGCAAATCTTAAAAAACAGTGAAATTATAGGTTGTGAGCTAGCAAAACACCAAAAATGCCAAAGGGGGTGAATACTTTCACAAACCACTGTATGGGGTCATTGTCCTGCTAGAAGACTCATGACTTAAAACACTAACCCAGCTTTCTAACACTGGCCACTACATTGTGACCCAAAATCCGTTGGTAATCTTCAGATTTCGTGCCTTACACACAGTCAAGGCACCCAGTGCCAGAGGCAGCAAACAACCCTAAAACATTTTGAACCCCACCATATTTGACTATGTACCTTTTTGCTTTAACAAAAAGCTCTAAGTTTGTCTCATCTGTCCATAATGCGAGGCCCCCAGGGCCTTGGGGTACTCGGTCCAAGTCAGACAGTTCTTTGGGGGTTTGGTCACAGCAGCAGTGACCCGGTCCGTGGCCCTGGGTGTGTAATAAAAATGTGGTGGATATAAGTTTATAGGGGAATAAGTTCGTGACGCCATCTGTGGTATTCGACAATAGATGCCCGACGCTGTGTCTCCGGTCCACTGGGGCAGTTGGTGACGCAGCAGAGATATTACAGCTCTCCATGGGTAGAGCTAAGCCCAGGGCTACTGGCACAGTTGTTAAGGGATAGTGGATGTTGGGGTACAGGACTGAGGGTGCGAGAAAGGACTGGAAGACACAAGGGCTGTAGTTTCCTTTGCCTTTACTTGATGGTTCAAGATGTAAGCCGGGGACTGACAACAGATGGTAATGGAGATCCGGGCAGACTGGAAGCAATTTAGGATCCTTTCAACCAGGTGGGTTTTGAGGCCTTCCTACTGCGCTATCCTCTGAGGTCCTTGCTGCCTAAAGTTATGCTCGGGCCTCTATTCCTTCTCGTCCTTAAGTCATTGCACCTCTGGCAGGCAGCTCGAGCCTATCAACAGTATCGCTCCTCGTGGCAACTATGGGCTCTCCTATGCTCCTGTGCCGCTGGGTGTTAGATGGGGCCAGGAGACCTGCAGTCCCCGGTCCCTCCGGATTTTGCTGCCAGGAATTCAGTATCGGCGCAACTACGGACTCCGGTGTCCAGTTTCTAGCGCTTAACTCTGGGGTGAGCTTGGTTACAGCTCAACTCCCCAGGTTCTCCTACACTTCTTCCCTCTTCTCTCACTCTCACAGACTCCCTCCAACCCCGCCGCCAGGCCAGAATTTATAGGGCAGCTCCACTGAAACCGGGTGTTAGAGCTCACCCTTCTGGTCTGGAGTCAGGAAAAGTGCTCGATGCTGGTGTTACCTGGTAAAAGGACCCCTCCTTGCTTCCAAGCATGACATCGCCCCCTGTGAGGGAGGCAATGCCACTGTGTCAACCGGACTCCTGGGTGCCACATTCCCCCTAGTGAAACTCAGTACTCCTGGACTGAGAAAACATAAACATATTAAAAAATGAACAATCATAACTATTTACAAGATTTCCAAAATAAAAATTACAAAAACCAAAGCTCCAAAATAGTCATGGTGACGATTAGTCCATGCGTCATGGTCCATTGCTCATTCCTGAGCCTGGCTGGTAACTGTTAACAAGTATTGTCATAGTCACAAAGAGTCCAGTGACCCAATCATCCATTATTTCAAGTAAAATAGGATTGCTCAAAAGTTCTTACAGTCTCTCCAGGCTTATATGCTTAACAGTTGCAATTATACACTATTAGCTTATTTATATTTTAGTTCCTATACCAGGCTGCGACCTGAACTCTCAAACTACTGGTGGATATATGCAGTACTGATATCTCTAATGACCTAGCCTGGCCTAGTGTGTTTGTTGTTGATGTTGTGGACCTACTAGTGTCTGTGCTACTGGTAGGCTTGCATCCTACTGGTAAACTGGGCAGCCGTCTGCGACTTCTTAGACTCACCATGGGTCTGACAGATTCACCGTTAGCAGGGGGCAGATTTTTGCATTCCATTGCAGATGTGGCATCTGTTACTGGAGCCGACAGGTCTAGAGTCTCTGCTGCTTCAAGTGCAGTAGGCTGGGGAAAGATCAGGACAGGTACTACGATGGCTTGATTCACCTGTGTCCAAGACCAGGGAAAGTCACCAAGAATGGTATGGATCTTCTCTTCCACCTCTTCTATGGATTGAGGGACATCTTGGTCTTCCTCTTTGTTTCTCAAATGGTCAGGGCATATTTTCAGATGATCCGTCGACACTGCTGCTGAGGTTCTTCCTCCATCCTTACTGATGAGGCACACCTTGGTGTTATCAAAATCTGAAGGTAAAATGGTGTATGACTCGGCTTCCAACTGGTGGTCCAGTTTGTGAACTCGTCGCTTCCTTTTGAGGACCTGTTCTCCCTGTACTCAATGAGTAGCTGGAGCTTGTTGGTTATAGTTCTTTTCCTGTCTCTGCCTGGCTTGGGACAAACTTCGTTCCACGCACTCTTGCACTTTGCGGTATTGCTGCTGCCGCTCTGTATCCCAGTCAGCATCAGGTGATGTCATCTCAGGTGTTACAACTCTCATGTCCAAGTCAATGGGTAACTTGCCAGATCTCGCCCTCATCAGGTAGGCCAGGGTGCAGTTGGTGGAGTTTACTGGGATATGATTGTATAGATCTACCAAATCCAGCAACTTCTCTGGCCACAGGTTACACTCTTCCAGGGGCAAGGCCTTCAACAGGTCAATTACCATCTGGTTCATCTTCTCGCACATGCCATTTGTCTGTGGATGGTACGGCATCGTCCTGATTTTCTTGCAGCCATACAGGTTACAGAACTCCTGGAACACTTCTGCTTCAAAGGCTGGGCCTTGGTCGGTAAGCACTCGTTCAGGGTAACTGTGCGGTCGACAAAACTTTTCTTGAAATGCTTTGGCTGCTGCCTTCACTGTTTGGTCTTTGACAGGCACAACTACCAATAACCTTGAGTAATGGTCAACGATGGTCAGAGTGCAGGTGTAGCCAGTCCTACTTGGAGTCAACTTCACATAATCCAAAGCTACCAGTTCAAGCGGCTGCTTCATGTGATGATCGGCTGCAATGAGGCTCGCTGGCTGTTACGGTCTTTCCTGCTCAGGTTGTATGGGCCACATTGATGGCACCACCTCTCAATGGCTTTCCTCATGCCGACCCAGTAAAATCTCTCACGAAGTGGGACCTCCAACTTCTTCCATCGTGGTACGTCTCTAAGACCATTGGCGCATCCCGCTTCGGGACTACCACCTGCCAGACCAGTTCGTGTGTGCATGAGTTGATGTTCCTCCGACACAGCTTACCCTCATAGATGAACAGCTCCATCCACAACTGCTGTGTTTCCTGTGGAGCATCTGGACAAGGGTGTGAGTCAGCTTGTGTCAGCAACTCCTTTACCAGGTGGACTGCCGGGTCGCTATCCTGCATCTCTGCCCATTCATGGTGGGGCAAAGGGTTAAACATGGCCTCTTGCACAACAGAGCGCTTGCTCCTTACGCAATGGGAGCACTGGGCCACCTCGTGGCGGTGGAAGGCTAGTAACTCGATTTCTTCTAGCCCTTTGGGGTCTTCTCCCCCATTTAGTAAATTGAGCATCCTGGACAGCACATCAGCATTAGTGTTCTTATGCCCTGCTCAGTACTTGGTAAAGTCATTTTTGGACAGCCGGGCCATTCATCGCTGCTCCAGTGCACCCAGCTTTGCCGTTTCAAGGTGGGTTAGCGGATTATTGTTCAGTATAAACAGTAAACTTTCCTGAAGCCAGGTAGTGCTTGATGCGCTCCATTACAACCCAGACTATGATGAGGAACTCTATTTTAAAGAAACTATAGTTGTCGGGGTTCCTTTCAGTGGGATAAAGCTTCCTGCTGGCATAGGTAATCACTCTCTCTCTGCCTTTCTGCACTTGTGACACCACTGCTCCCAATCCCACATTTCTGGCGTCAGTGTAAAGTATAAATGGTTCGTCATAGTCAGGGTAGGTCAGGACTTCATCTCCTGTGAGAGCCATTTTCAACTGGGTGAAGGATTCTTCTATGCTGTTGTTCCACTCGAACAAAGGACTCTAGTTCTTAGCCTTCTTGGGTTGGCCCACTAGAAGGTTTTGCAGGGATGTGGCTATTTTGGTGAAGCCATTGATGAATCTCCGGTAGTAGCCCACCAACCCAAGAAACTGCCATACTTCATGAATGGTGTTGGGTCTTTGCCAGTCCCGGATAACGGTGACTTTGTCAGAGTCTGGTGCCACACCTTCGGTGCTTACCACGTGACCTAAGTACTGCATCTTGGGCTTCAAGAGGTGACATTTGGACGGCTTCACTTTCAGGCCAATGTTGGACAGGGCTTCGAACACCTCCGCCAGGTGCTTCAAGTGGTCTTCATAGGTTTCGGAGAAGACGATGATGTCATCCAGGTACAGCATAATGGTTTCAGAGTTTTTATGTCCTAGGCAGCATTCCATTAACCGCTGGAACATCCCCGGTGAACTGCAGAGCCCGAGTGGCATGTAGTTGAACTCGCAGAGGCCCATTGGTGTCATAAATGCAGTCTTCTCCCTGTCTGCTTCTGTCATGGGAACCTGCCAATTCCCACTGGTGAGATCTAAAGTGGAGAAATAGTTAGCGGATCTCAGTGCAGCTAATGATTCCTCAATTCTGGGTAACGGGTAGGTGTCCTTATGTGTAGTGCGGTTAATCTTCCTGTAGTCAACACACATTCTCATTGTACCATCTTTCTTTTAATGAGGACTACTGGAGCTGCCCAGGGGCTACAACTATCTCGGATTACCCCAGCCTCCTTCATCTCCTTTAATATACCCTTAGCACACTGATAGTGAGCTGGGGGTACAGGTTGGTACCTCTCTTTAATGGGTGGATGATCTCCGGTGGGGATATGGTGTTGGACCCCTTTTGCCTGCCAAAAGTCTAGAGGGTGTTTGCTGAATACCTGTTCATACTTTCGAGCCACCCGGTAAACCCCATTCTTTTGGTGCAAAGGGGTGGAGTCAGTGCCTACATGTAGCTTCTGACACCAATCCTCCTGCTTCCCCTCAGAGCCATTGTCCTCCGCCTGGTCGGATGGAAGCAAGGGTTCCACTGCCCCTATTGCATTATTACTGACAGTGAACAGCTTAGCAAGGGTGGCATACCGGGGTAAATGGACCTCTTTCTCCCCACAATTCAAGATGTGCAACGGTACCCTCCCCTTACGGACATCGACTAACCCTCTGGCTGTCAGGATGGTGGGCCTACTTTCAGAGTACACGGGTTCTACCAGGGCCTGGTAATCTTGACCCCTGATGCCTATTGCTGCCCAACACCAAATTAACATTTCACTCTAGAGGGTATTGCAATGGGGACTGGATCACTCACTCTGACACTGCAGACTTCTTCACCAGACAGCTATACCTATTGTCTCTGCATCAGGACTCTGATTTCCTTTTGCAGGACAAGCTGCTGACTGGAACTGGCGGTCTCGGCTGCCTGTTGCAACAAAACAATAATTTCTCCAAGACAATTCTCTATTACATTGGTGCCTAGAGTAATCATAGGATGGCATTCTCCCAAGTACTTGTCTCACCAGCGTTGTGGGCCTGGTCGTCTTACTCCTGGGGGTTGGCCCTCTGCCCCAGGGGTTGCTCGTTTAAATTGCAGAATCTTGCGATGTGCCCTGCCTTGTTGCAGCGGGGACAGATGGGCTGTTCGTTCTGGTCATAGCGATCGCTGTCTCTCCCTCTGGTCGGTGGGATTCTCTTCTGCCGTCGCCACGAGACATCATCTGAACTGGAGGCCAGCTGGATTTTCTCCTTTGGGGACACTTGCTTGGACTGCATGGTTTTGGTTAGTTCAGCCACACTTTTGGTCAGCTCCTGGACCTGAGACGTAAGCTTGCAGAGGAGTTATCTAGTTTCTGCACATCAGCCTCAATGGGAGTATGAGGAAAGGATGCTACCTCCTGTTGGTAGGTAATTGTTGGATGCCTAGGGGGCGCTGTGCTGCTAGAATTTAGTTCACACAGCACCCGGATGGCTCTATTTTTAAAGTGTGTGAAGTCCAGGTCAGGGTTTTGTAGGGCCATGATGCGCAGCAGTGTCCTTTGGGTGTTGGACAGGAGTCCCTCAAACTGCTCCATTAGCAATATATCCTCGTCTTGCACGCTGTCAGGGTCAACCTGCTTTATGGCCCATAGCACCTCCTGAAGGTTAAGGGCATATTCCCTTATACTGTCCTACACCCTTTGTTTCCACCCAAAGAATCAAATTTTTATTTCTGCTGCAGTGCAGGTGTCAAAGGTATCCTTCAGCCTGGCCAAGATTTGCTTGACAGTTCTTTTATCAGTGTCTGGCCAGGACTTTACTTCCCTCTGGGCCTCACCAGTTAACTGGCCAGTGAGGATGCTGACTTTTTGACTCTCAGACAGGGGGTACACTTCAAACAAACTATATAGTCTCTCCTTGAAATCGCTCAAGGTGTGCACTCCCCTGAGTATTGCAGTAACCAGGCCGCTCCCGCTATGTACGGCATTGATAGTGGCATTATAGGGGCTGTGGCTGCCGCTGGATCTCCACCTGGGTTGGACATTTTCTTCCTCCCCAGTGAACCTCAGCAAGGCTCTTGGTATGGTTACCGTAGTAAGCGGCTGCTCCACGGGCGGGATGGATTGAGCTCCTTAAGGTTTATAAGTTCAGGCCTTCTGCTTTCCGCCCACTGACAGCAGAACGCAGCCAGAGCTTCACTTTGCGCTCTCTTTTTGGGTTCCGTCCATGATGGCACACCCTTCTGTTTCCCGTGTGCCGTGTGACTCGGTAATGGCGGCGATTTTATAGTTCAATAAAGCCTATGGCACACAGTACACGGTAATAATGGGCTACGGAATCCTGTTCGTGACGCCAAGAATGCGATGACCCCAGGGCCGTGGGGTACTCGGTCCAAGTCAGACAGTTCTTCGGGGGTTTGGTCACGGAAGCAGTGACCCAGTCCATGGCCCTGGGCGTGCAATAAAAATGTGGGGGAGATAAGTTTATAGGGGAATAAGTTTGTGACGCCAACACTGGTATTCGGCAATAGATGACCGATGCTGCGATTCCGGTCCACTTGGGCGGTTTGTGATGCAGCAGAGAAATTACAGATCTCCACGGGTAGAGCATAGTCCCAGGACTACTGGTACAGTTGTTATAAGTGATCCTGGACATTGTTGTGCAGGACTGAGGGTGCGAGAAATGACTGGAAGACACATGGGTTGTAGTTTTCTTTATCTTTACTTGATGGTTCAAAATGTAAGCCGGGGCACTGACAACAAATGGTAATGGAGATCCGGGCAGCCTCTCACTCTCACAGACTTCCTCCAACCCTGCCTCCAGGCCAGAATTATAGGACAACTCCCCTGAAACCAGGTGTTAGAGCTCCCTCTTCAGGTCTGGAGTCACGAAGAGTGGTGGATGCTGGTGCTACCTGGTAAGGGGACCCCTCCTTGTTTCCAGGCATGACATCCCTCCCTGTGAGGGAGGCAATGCAACTGTGGCAAGCAGACTCCTGGGGTGCCACAATAAGACTCGCAGAAGGATTTTGGCTTACTCATGCACATTTTGGTTAACTGCTCTCTAGCTTTTTTATGTCTCTGTGTCAGCAGTGGGGTCTTCCTGGGTCTCCTGCTATTGCATTTCTTTTCATTCAAATGTCAATGGATAGTTCGCTCTGACACTGATGCACCCTGAGCCTTCAGGGAAGCTTTAATTTTTTTGAAATGTGATTAGGGATTTTTATCCATCATCCGGAATATCCTATGTTGCAACATTTTATCAATTTTTCTTTGCTGTCCACATCCAGGGAGATTACCTACAGTGCAATGGGTTATAAACTTCTTGATTATGTTGTGCATCAAAGGACAAAGGAACATCAAGATATCTGGATATGGATTTGTGACCTTGAGATTGTTGATATTTTTCAACAAATAAGGTACTCAAGTCCTCAGAAAGTTCTCTTCTCCTCTTTCTGTTCTCCATGCTTTGTGTGGCACACACAGACACACAATGCAGAAACTGAGTAAACTTTTCCCCTTTTTATCTGGTTTCAGGTATGATTTTCATATTGCCCCATCTGTTACTTGCCATAGGTGAGTTTGGACGAGCAACACATACTTGAAGCAAAGTTGTCTACCCACATTTTTTGAAAGATGCCAACAATTTTGTAAGGACAAGTGATGGGCGAACCCCTGGATGTTCAGGTCTTTCAGGTTCAGCTGAACATTTTAAAAAAGTTTGATTCGGGTACCAGAATAGTACTTGAATCGGAACCCAGACCGCATTTTGATGAATGAGGACCCGAACTTCCATTGTTTTCCTTGTTTTCATCTGCATGATTGAGTGGAAAACACTTTTCTGGTTGCAATAAGATTATTACCACCGGTCATAGAGCTGCGGTTCATCATACAGCCAGCAGTTGTGACCGGTGGTAAAAAGTACTGCTCCCGTCAGCCTATGCCTTCTGCCATTAATAACAGAGCAGTTGCTGCTGACGGGAGTATTAATCAGCTGACACCTGTGATATAAATAAAGAAAAAAAAAGATGATGTGAGGTATGTTCCATTTTTGATAACCAGCATGGCAAAACTAACAGTTGCAGGCTCCAAACCTCAGCTGTCAGCTTTATCATGGCTGGTTATCAAGAATAGAGGGTCCACATGTTTTTTTTTAATTATTTAAATAAATAATTTAATAAAAAGGCTTGGGGACCCTCCATTTTTGACAGCCATCCAAGCTAAAGCAGACAGCTGGCTGGTATTCTCAGGCTAGTAAGGGGCCAAGGATATTTTGGCCCCCACCCTAAAACTGTCACACACAACAGACAAACAGACAAACAAGAGATAACAAATAACAGATATTTTCTTTTACCTGAGGGTTTTCCCGTTAGAAATCCCCAAAGACTGACTCTATAAAGCCTCCTTTCCCAGAGAGAAAACTGTGAGTGATAAATCTACTCACTTACCCGGGATCTGGTTTTCAGTTCAGGAGAGAGGCGGTCAATTGTTCAGTCTGAGATGAAAGTCAAAGGGAAATATTAAATCTCCCTGAAGGTCTCCAAGTTGTCAGAGGAGAGATTTCTAACCCTACTCAGGCTTTTCTATCCTATGGGTACCCACGCAATGAAGCAATAATCAGAGAGACAGACTGCTCGCTGGCTTTCCAAATAGTCTCTAAAGTTTATTGACAGGGTGATCTTTTATAGTACAAGAACAAAGGGAAATGAGGTTACATAACAATTGGCACAAAGAATAAGGAGTTGCACAATAAGTTGCACAATAAGTTGTCAAATGCATCCAGGGACACAAGATTAATCAGATGACCAAATATGGGGGTGCTTCCTTATTTGAATGTGTTCTAGTTCAATAGTTCAATTTCTCAAGGAAATCTGGCTAAACAGGAGCCAGTTTTTGGGTGTTTATTGTCTATTTTACTCAATATTTGGAAACAACAACATGTCCTTCACAATTTCTGGGAGCATGTCCTTCACAACTTCTGGGAATTGCAGGAACTGACCACAACTATATAAATGTCAAAAATGTTAAGCTGTAGATAGATGATAACCAGATTGTAGGTTATTTCATCACAGAACAATTTACTGGTATTTATTTTATTTTATTATATTTTAGAGAGCAGAAATTAACCACTTCTTTAACAGCCTTCAGTACCTCAGAAAAAGCACATCTAGTAGATGCGCCAATTTTAATGCTTTGCCCGGCCCTTTGGCGGTGGCAAGTGGGGTAGTATTTGTGGGGTTGATGTCACCTTTGTATTGTCAGGTGATATGAAGCCAAGCAGTTAGTAGTAGAGGGACATCTATTAAAACCCCATACTCCAAACTGTTATACAAATGAGTTTATAAAGAACAAACACAGTTATACTCACTTTACACCCATTCCATTCAAGCCTGGTCGCCTGTGAAAAACAGAAAATAATTAACACGGCATCTATAAAACCCCTTAGTCCAAACTGTTTTACAAATGTATTTAAAAATAACAAATACAGTTATACTCACTTTACGCCCATTCCATTCAAGCCCTGGTCGCCTGTAAAAAACAGAAAATAGTGAACAACAATAATACTCACCTAACGCCCATTGATTTTAAGCCCTGGTCTCCTCTAAATAAAGAAAAATAAGAACAGCCATATCCCTCAACTGTTTGACATTCTGTCCCTCACCATAATCCATTTCTGTGGTAATTGGTTTTTGACTTGAATGGTCCCAAGATGTGACCGTCCAGGTTGAAAACCACAGTAGAATGAGCTGCTGCAAGTGCAGAGTCAGTGATTAGCAGTAACATCATTGAGGCTACTGAAGGTCACTGAGGCTGCATTCCCAGCTCACTTCACTGTGAGTGACCTGAAGAACTGTGGTGACCTGAGTGAGATCACTGAGATCACTGAGTGAGAAAAGTGCAGCGTTGAGCTCATTGAGTTCACCGCAGTTCACAGTAAGATATTTCTCATGGTGAAGTGGAGTAAATTCAATGAGCTCAGTGTTTTACTTTGAGAGAAATAAATAAGTAACTAAATTAATAATTAAATAAAAAAAATTGATGTTGGGTCTGTTTTATTTTATGAATTCCGGTGAACTTTTTCACTACTGGAACTCATCACTAAACACTGACAGGAGCGATTGTGCGATTATGAATAGTCACAGCACAGTATGGATAGCTGCACTTCGGACAGGTGAGGAATATGGTTGTTTAATATTTTTATTATTTTACAGGAGACATGGGCATTGGTGGATTAGGCAAAAGGTGAGTATTTTTGTTGTTTATTATTTCCTGTTTTTTACAGGTAACATGGGCTTCAAAAGAATGAGTGTAAAGTGAGTATAACTTTGATTGCTATTTTTAAGTACATTTGTAAAATAGGGTGTGGATTTTTATTTCAAATAAATTACTTCATTCTGGGTGATATAGTGATATAGCAGTATTATCTTATAGACATACAAAGAGAAAATATGATCTCGACAACTTTATGATAACATACTTATTCTACAAATATGAATCTAATAGATTTACTATAGAATGGTTAAGATCTTGTCACAATTAAACAGATATGAATAATTTCTGTGTTATATCGGATCATTAATGCCATCCTAGGTTTTATAACACAAAATGGGCCCATTTATTCCTAGTATGTCCGCTAGGCTGTTCCTACCTAGCAGCAGAGGTTGGCACCGTAATAATACGGAATTTGGTGCCCTCGCTACATGCTGTCTTGCACTCACTTGTCCTGGTTTTCCCAAGATATTAAGATAACATAGAAAAGAATCTAGTCTAGACAACATGAGTACTGTTCTAAAAGACATTTAAAGCACACCACATGTAGAAAATTAGATAAAACTTATAATTTCGCAGTTCTATTATAATGTCAGTCTCTGTGTCTCATGCCTCAACGCGTCTCTCCATTTCTGGATCATCAGGAGGCCCAATTTTAAAGTTATGAGAGATAGAGATAAAAGATACCAGATAGTAATATGCCCATTGTGATATATATCTTGGCTATGAGTACCGGTGTTAGGGTCTGCAGAACGCACCAAATATAAGATGTGGAGAGGTGCTTCGCAGCCCAGGGTCCACCATGCAGGGGAGTCTGCTGCTAGTAAAATGGCGCAAGAAGCGAACTCTGTTATCCCGCAGAGTCGCCAAAATAAGCGCCGTAACGCGCTGTGGCAATATGTGCAAACTCTGTTAATCCACAGAGCCGCTAGGAGTGCCGCAGCGCTATATGGCGATGTGTGTGAACTCACTTAACACAACTGAGTCGCAAAATAAACACGCTAGGGCGCTGTCTAGCGTTGAAAGCGAACCCTGTTACGTCACAGAGCCGCTGAGAAAAACTTCTGTGTCCTGTCAGGCACCCAGGTACATAGTGAACAGCTAAGCGAACATAGAACGTGATCATGCGCTAATGTCCTCGCGGGAGTCACCCGCAATCTATTGTGTCTGAACGCCAGACCCTGAATACGGCAATCAAACTCCTCACCCGTTATGCCGGCAATCTAGGGCATCTAGGACACCGACCCTGACCAGCTAGCATACCAAACTCCTCACCGATTAAGTCGGTATTCTAGGGGCTTACTTCAGCCGGGCCCTAACCACACACACGCATGACCACACTGGTGCTAAGCATATAATGATTGATATTAGCGCATGGCGGCCCAGCCATGCCACCCTTTTATAGCAACAGCTACAGGACCTGCCAGAAACAAGGACCAATGAGAAACTGTTCCAAACACATGTAGTTTCATGACCTTCCTGGCGGACCAATAGGAGCTGCTGCAGTAGCTGAACATGTAACCCCAGATCTCCAATGAGAGATCTTACCCTGGGTCATGCTCAGAAGGGGAAACGCAGGACTTCGTCCCAAAGACGTCTGCTCCAGTACTGGCTATAATAGCAGATCCAGGAGAGGCAGCAGCAAGTCTCTGCACAGTACTGGAATGGGCAAGACGCTGGGACCAACGTCTCTGCTGAGCAGGCTCCACTGCGGCCGGAGATGAATGGGGGACCGCAGCAGGACCGGTTCGAGACTCTCCTTGTGCAGCAGTGGGAACTCGAACCCTAACAACCAGCATTTATAAATACAGCCCCCATCAAAAGGGTGCACGCCCATCAAAACGCCTACTTACAACATTATAGGTCATAAATGTACCAAGTTGTACCTGTTCTGGGCAGAAACAACATCCCTTAGTCCATTAGCATAAAGTAATCCACTTCCTATAGTGTTCATATACCCAACACAAGGAATTTTATGTTGCGTGCTTTCCAGGCTGGAATGCGCAACATCACTTCCACACATGGACCCTGGACTCCCGCAGCCATGAATATAATTGAGTTAGTACAGAGGCACGGATGAAAGTTTTCATCTCGTGCGTTCCAGGCTGGAGCGTACGATGTCACTTCCACACCCACGAATGCTGCAGTCATGTACTTTATATGATTAAGTGAGTGCAAGATCAGAGAGGACATGATGTAAACCTAATGTGCCCCAACCTGGAGTGCGCGCATATTGCGGCTATAGTGTCAAATGAACATTTGACTTCTGCGCTCCAGGCTGAAATGCAAATCAATCGTCCGGCTGATATGCCCAGTACAGACTTCAACTAGAAGTAAGTGGCACAAAGCACCAAGAAGTTAAAAGATGTAGAATTCAAGTATAAATACTGTATCTCCATATGCGGTAATATATCTCTGATTTATGACAATATATCTGATAGTTATAGAGATAGCTCAACCAGAAATACTATATCTCTATATTGTATAATAAGTATGTCTCCGGATCTCAGGGATAGTTAAACACGGATTTTGGTAAGAACTTACCTGTAAAATCCTTTTCAGCGAAGAAGGAAGGGAGACACACTAGTGATTACTAGTGGGTAGGCGGAGCCCACATAGGATAGAAACACCTCAGATTAAAAAAGTGTTGACCGGCCCCTCCAGCATATAGGGCTCCTCCTACTCCAGCTCTCCAGTCGTACCCAAGCTAAGGAAGAGCAAATATCACCAGCGGAGCAACATAACCCCTTCTGAGGGATTTCAGAGAGAAAAACAAGGAGACAGGTTATGCATATAACAGAAAAAAACACACAGTCTCAGGTACTACTCACTGAACCTGACCACTGCGATGAGCTGGCAATGCTGGAACAGAGCCTTAGCGCGCCGACCTCAGCCCAGATAATCACTATCAGAGAAGGGTCACGCCGCATCTGAAAACACAACAACACACTTCTGCCATGGGAGGGATGTGTGTCTCCCTTCCTTCTTCGCTGAAAAGGATTTTACAGGTAAGTTCTTACCAAAATCCGTGTTTCAGCAGCAGATAAGGAAGGGAGACACACTAGTCATTACTAGTGGGACGTCCCAAAGCAGTCCAAAAATAAGGGTGGGCAAAAAAAACCAAAAGAGGCAGATACCCAACAACCTAAATGAATGCGCAACTAGCGCTAACTACAAGTTCACAAGAACTTTAAACTACAGCCGCCTGCAGGACCCTATGTCCTAAGGCCGCATCAGCGGAAGCACTGACGTCCACCTTATAAAATTTTGTAAATGTGTGGACGGAGCGCCAGATCGCTGCCCGGCAGAGCTGGGCTGCCGAGGCTCCTTGATGGAAAACCCATGATGAACCCACAGCCCTTGTGGAGTGAGCTCGAATCTTAATCGGGCAAGGTTCGCCCTTAAGTCGGTAAGCCTCTAAAATGGCCGACCGAATCCAACGAGCTATAGAATCCTTGGAAGCTCGTTGCCCACGTCGACGACCTGCTGGAATCACAAACAGAGAATCCGACTTCCGAAAACTTTGAGTAATAGACAAATAGAACTTCAAAGCCCGCACCAAATCCAATGTGTGCAAGGCCCGTTCCTTCGCATTCCTTGGCTCCGGACAGAGCGAGGGCAACACAATATCCTGGTTAACATGAAACTGTGACACCACTTTAGGTAGAAAGTCGCCCCGTGTGCAAAGAACTACGCGATCTGGGAGAAACTCTAGAAAAGGAGGCGAGCAAGAAAGAGCCGCCAACTCAGAAACCCTTCTCAAAGAAGTGACCGCCACTAGGAAGGCAACCTTCCAAGAGAGAAAGGAAAGATTAACAGAGTCCATAGGCTCAAAAGGTCCATGTTGAAGAGCCTCCAAGACAAGATTGAGCCGCCAAGGAACACAGGCACCTTCCGCGGCAGAAATTGGCGGGTTACCCCGCGAAAAAAGGAACGTACGTCCCTACGCGAGGCGATAGTCTTCCGAAACAGCAAGGACAGAGCAGAAACCTGTCCTTTCAGAGTGCTAACTGCCAAACCCTTGTCCAGCCCGTACTGCAAAAAGGCCAACAAATTGGGAATGGAAAAATTCCTCGGGTTCCTAGAAGAACCCGAACACCACGAGAAGAAGGCTTCCCAAGTCTTGTGATAAATCCTAGTAGTAGCCGGACCTCTGGCAGCTCGCAGAGTGGCAATGACTTCGGCTGAAAAACCTTGACGGGTCAAGATTTCGGTCTCAAGAGCCACGCCGTCAAACGCAGAGACTTCAGGTCCGGGTGACGAACGGGCCCTTGGGTTAACAGGTCCGGGCGAAGAGGAAGTGGAAGTGGAGGCGCTGCCAGAAGCGACACCAGTGTCGAGAACCACGTCCTCCTCGGCCAATCTGGGGCTATCAACATAGCCGGGACTCTCTCCAGTCTGATCCGACGCAACACCAGAGGAAGTAAGGATATCGGCGGAAACACATAGATTAGCTCGAATTGGTCCCAAGGAGCCACCAGAGCATCCACTGCCACAGCGTTTGAGTCCTTGTACCTGGACATGAATGTCGGTAACTTGGCATTGAACCTGGATGCCATCAAATCCACTTGGGGAGTTCCCCAACGGGAGCACAGCAGTGCAAAAATTTCCGGATGAAGACTCCATTCTCCGGGATCCATCTTTTCGCGACTGAGGAAGTCCGCTGTGATATTCTGAACTCCTGGAATGTGAATCGCCGAGATGGCTGGCACTCTGGCCTCGGCCCATACCAGAATTCGAGACACTTCCATCATGAGCCTGAAGCTCCTCGTCCCACCTTGATGGTTGATATACACGACCGCCGTCGCGTTGTCTGTCTGCACTCGGACTGGTAGACCGCTTAAAGGGACCGTCCAGTGTTGGAGGCCAAGGAACACTGCCCTCAATTCCAGGATGTTGATCGGCAGGACAAACTCTTCCAACGACCATACTCCCTGAATCCAGAGATCGTTCCAGACCCCCCCCCAGCCTGTCAGGCTGGCATCGGTGGTTATGATCGACCACCTCGGAGGAAGGAAGGACTTCCCCGGGGATAACGCTTCCGGACGTAACCACCATTCTAGAGACTCTCTCACCCTATGGGAGATGATGACACTGCAATCCAGTGAAAACTGCGATCGATCCCAACGGTTCAAGATGAACATTTGGAGAGCCCTGGAATGAAATTGGGCAAACGGAATTGCTTCCATTGACGCCACCATTAAACCCAGAAGGCGCATACACCTTCGAAGGGACATTGCTGTCGCAGACTTCATAACCTGTACATGACGAAGAAGACTCGCTTGCTTGTCTGGAGGCAGAGACACCACTGCTCGTATCGTGTCGAAATGCATTCCCAAAAACAGGATTGACTGCGACGGTTCCAGAGACGACTTCTCCCAATTGACCAGCCACCCGAAGTCCTCCAGGAGCTGAAGGGATAGATTGCGAGCCGTCTCCGCCTCCTCCTTTGAGGACGCCACAATCAAAAGGTCGTCCAGATAGGGAAGAATCGTAACCCCCTGTCTTCGCAGAATCGCCATAAGAGGAGCGAGAATTTTTGTAAAAACTCTGGTGTGAGGCCAACCC
Organism: Oophaga sylvatica; assembly: GCA_033576555.1. Lineage (NCBI taxonomy): Eukaryota > Metazoa > Chordata > Amphibia > Anura > Dendrobatidae > Oophaga > Oophaga sylvatica. The sequence goes on along the minus strand of JARQOD010000006.1, from coordinate 235,062,032 downwards.
GAATGGCAGAGCCTTTTCCAGCCGAAAAGGACCAGTTTCGCTGCGGTAAGCTTTCTTTTTCCCCTTTGCCTTGGAATAGCTCGGAGGTCTTTCCAAATAGCTGCCCACCCTTGAAGTAAAGAAAGAAAACCCTTGTTGGGAAAAAGCGTCCCCGGTCCCTGTCTAAGCACGAGCCTCTGACTGTGATCCCGGGGATTGCCCCCGGGGACAGCTGAGGAGTTCCAAACCCATCACCCCCTTTGTGCTGCATCCCCAAAATGACTTGAAAAGCCCTTACCTGGATAGGGGAAAATCCTTTCCCACGCCGCCCTAAGGTTTTCTAACCAGCTCAGGGAAGCTTTACAAGCAAATGGACCTGCATGTCTAATCCTGCCCCGGGGGCCTGTAGAGGATTTCGTGCCATTCCCCTTTTTTCTGTCCACGGATCTGCAGACCGCCTTTTTTAAAAGGGGAAAAAAATGAGGATTTGCAAGGGGGAAAAAGGGACCCCCATTCGGGAAAAAGGAATCCAATTATCAACAACCCGTCGTACACGGATATGCGTCTCAAAAAACGTCCCCCAAAAACTTTATTGGAAAGGGGGTTTCCCCTTTCCCCACCCCCTCAAAAGTGTCAGAGGGGGAAAGGCTGATAGCGACCTATGGACCCTGAAACACCCCGATTCCCCGGGGTTAGTTACCCCCTCCGGTAACGTAATCCTCCCTCAGGCCCAAAAAAAACCCTCTGTAGGCTCAAAAAAGAGGAGATTGTCCCCCCCGACCCCCCTTACCCGGGACACCCCCCCATCCGAGTTTAAAAGGGGAAAAACCCTCCTGCCCAAATCCCGAGTGCTAAGCGGGGAAAAAGGGGGCCGGCCCCTGTGTCGTTCCACCTGAGAGGTTAGCTAAACCCCCAATAACCAAAGGTCAGAAAGGTCATTAAAAGAAAGGGGGGGCCTCCATTTTTTCACACGATCTAACCCCGCTGCCTTGACCCCGTCGAGGTCGGTGTCGATAAACGAGATTTTCTGTAGGGTTGGGAGGTCCGACCTCGGGCCCCGCCCCGACACCCCCTCACACAGTAATGGGGGGGTCAAAAAGTCAAAAATAGCAGTGTGGTTTTCAAGGAAAAAAGTATGAAGGGTTAACCTTTTAAAGGGGAAGCCCCCCATTGCCCCAAAAGGGGTTTAAAACCCAAAGAAGGGTTAAAATTCGCAGCCCCCACAATTGTGAAAAAAAGGGTGGCAGCCCCTGCCTCTTTGAGGAAAAAGCTGCAGGAAGAGTTTCAAAGGGTATGCCCAATAAACAAAACCCAACGAGATCGAAAAATATTCCTGAATTGTACATGCAATACCGCCAAAGTCGCCTAAGGAGACGCAAACACTTTGCTGTCAATGAATCGCCACTGTGGAAGCTACTGCGATTTTAAAAATGATAAAAAAAAAAAAAAACGATAAAAAATTAAGCGACTATTTGACGAGGGGGAGCTTTCCCCGTGGCAGTACTCTCGCGGGGGGTGGAGGGGGTCAAGCTTTCCCTGCGGTAGAAGGGATCACCCGCTGGCCGCGGTGTAGTGTCCCTTTCGGGGGGTCTGGGGGGGGGGAAAAGTGGGGCCCAAAGGGGGCCTTCAGGGGGGCCCGCGCTAGGGGAGAGGCCGGGAAGAGAAAAAAGGCGGGGAAGCCCCGCCCCCCGGTTTAAAAAAAAGGTGCGACTCACCCCCCCCCGCTCCCTGTTGCAGGTACCCACCGCGGAAAAAAATACACAATCACCACACATGAATACTGTGCGGGGGCTGCCCGGGGCCCTGAAGCACTCAAAACACATTAAAAGGGGGAGTATACCCATGGCGCCACAGGGACCCCTCAGAGATTGGGGGCCGTGCCCGTGCTTCCCCCAGGGCGGGGAAGCAGTGACCCCAGAAGCGTGGTTTGCGCCCCGCCCGGGAAAAAATCCCCCACCCCAGGGCGGGGGGGGGTTTCAGGGACCACCTTACAGGGTAATACGATCCCCCCAAAGGGGGGGGGTGGGGGTCCCCAGCGTGAGACCCCCCGGGCCCTAGACTGGCGGCCAAATCTTGTCCGACAAAAAAAAAAAATCTTTGAGGGCTTTAGCACGATATCCCTGTGCCCCCAAATTTGATGGAGAGGGAGTAGAGGGGCCCTATATGCTGGAGGGGCCGGTCAACACTTTTTTTTAAACGAGGTGTTTCTATCCTATGGGGGCTCCCCCCCCCTACCCTGTAAAAAATAGGTGTCTCCCCCTTTTCTCTTAAATATTTTAAATTCACAATTTGAAGTATTTTTGCAACTTGGGTTTTACAGTAAGGAGGGTTTTGGGTTATTTGTGGTGTTTTAATAAACAATTTCGTTAATTATGGTTAAAAAAAAATTGATGGATTCACAGGTGGATACATTTAGTTTAATTTTTTTGGCCAGACAAAGCCCCAAAGGAAATGCCAAAAATTTTAGAGAAAACTTGCAAATGAATTGCATTGGCCCCCCAAAAGGGGCCCAATTTGCATCTTGAAGATGCTTCTGCCCCATCTGAGAATAAATTTTTTCCGATTGTCTCCTTTTACTTGGATTAAAAAGTCAACATACAAAGAAATATCATCAATGACCATTTTTTGTCTATTCTTGCTGTGTGTTTGATGTTTTTTAAAAGAATTTGGGAAATCCCCCTTGGGGGTTGCAAAAATATGAAACCATTTAAAAAAAATTGGCAATCAGGGGGCCGGACTGGCTGGGGTTTAAGGGGGTTTCCCCCATCATGGTTGCAGGTGATCAATGTTCTTTTTTCAATTTGTTTCCTGGGGTTATTTTGGGCTTTTTGATTTGCCTCTTTCCCGCTTCAGTAAAATTTTTTTGTTTTTTGTTTTTGTGCTTGCCATTTGTAATTTTCTGCATTTCTGTGGGTTGGCAAGGTTCCCTCCCGGGGGGGTTGGGGTCCTCTCGGGTTCTCTGGGGCCATTGTTGTTTGTTATTTTTTTTTCCCCTTTTTTTTTTTTTGGTGCGGGGTTTTTTTGTTACACCCCAAAACTAAAATTTAGGGGTAGGGTGGTGATTTGGGGGTTTTTGCAATTTTTAGGTTGGTTTTTTTAGGTTTTTTTTTGGATTGCAGTAAGTATCCCTTTAAAATTTTTTGTCAAGTCAATTGGGCCCCGCGTTTTTTCCCCACTATTTTTTTTGTGTTGTATTTTCCCTTTCTAACCCCCATTACTGTTTGGGGGCTTCCTATGTTCTTTGGGGGGCTGCTAGGGGGGGATACTTTCCTCTTTCTATTTTAGGGGGAGTTTTCCTCTCAGGCTGTGACGAGGTTTAGGACAACGTAGGAACGCTCCACGGCTGCTTTATTTTGGTGGTTATCAGGGTACGCAATCCAGTATTGCGTTCTGGTGATTGCCTTTTTTGGGCCTGCTCTCCTAGCTACCAAAACAAACAGTATCACTGGCCAACTAAAAAATATTGGAACAAAGAAGGGAAAAATAGTGTGGAAAAAAAAAAGTCTGGTTGTTCAGAGATTTTTTTTTTTTTTTTTTGTTTTTTTTCCCCTTTTTTTCGGGTGCTGGGGGATTTTTTTTTTCTCAATGGGTTTTGCACAGTTGTTGGGTGTGGATCGTTGCCACTGAAGTTCGGAGTATTGTACAATCTTGCGGGGTTTTCCGTTGTGGAACCTAGGCCCCCCATGCCAATTTGTTTTTAGGGGATCGAGCTAATTTCTGAATTTCAAAAATAACTGAAGTTGTTTTTGCCTTAAAAAACCTAAGTCTCAGGGAACGCAGCACAGAAGGTTCAAATTGTAAACTCTCTCCTGCCGGGATCCTAGGTTTGGGCTTTTTCCCTGACACTGGGGACCCGTTTTGAGTAATGTTGATGCATTTTTTTGGTTTAGGGTTATTGTTACGATAAAACCTAATGTCACTGTCAAGCTGAAAAAACCTTGTTGGCATTAAATCAGGGGTTTGAGGACGTGAGTTGTACTGTCAAAACCCGAAAGTGGGCAGTTCTGCCAAATGGAATGAGATGCTTTGGCGCTCTTTTTCGGAAGGGTCTGTCAGAGAAGTAAAGATGTTTGGGGGGTTTCCCTGTCCCTTGGTCTCAATATTCTAGTCTGGCGATTCAATTGACAGGTTTGCGTGAGGTGGGTATGCGTAGAATGGTGTTGCCTTGTGAACAGCTTCTGAGCCCATGCAGTGTGTAGAGTGGCTTCTGGGGCACAGCGTCATGAGTTTTCAAAAACGCAATGGGTTATGTTTCTACTGTGGTGATGCCTCTCATGTCTATTTCAGTTCTGCCTAAGCGGGGAAGACGTTTTGCATGCTCAGTTGTCTTGGGTAGTGTTCAGACTAAATTTCTGTTGCTGTTACCCTGGTTTTGCTCCCTGTCCACATTTTTCTGCTCAGGTTTGTTGATTCGGGAGCAGCTATTAAACCTGATGGATTTTGATTTTGCTAAAGTTGTGGGTTTCCCTTGAACCCCTACGGAAGTCTATTCCCTACTGGGGATTGATTCTACCCCTTTGGTGAGAATAAACCCCAGTTCTTATCAGGTGATAATAAGGGTTGAACCTGTTCATCAGGAGGTTGCAAATTTTTGGTGCTGTATAATCTGCATGACATTATTGTACTAGGTTTCCCTTGGTTGCAGTCTCATAATCCTGTTTTGATTGGAAATCTGTGTCTGTAACCAGTTGGGGCTGCCAATGTGTTAATGCCAACACTCCTGTTTTTTCTGCCTGTCCCCAGGCTCAAGATGTGCTGACTTTTGACTGATTTTTCTGATTTGGGTTTTGCGAAAGTAAATCTGCATCTTGCCCCCCATAGTAGCTAGAGCGCTATTGAATTAGTTGCCTGGTAGTAAATTCCCTAAAGGTCGCTTTTTAACTTGTTCTGTACCTGAACATGACGCTATGCGATCTTATATCAAGGAGCATTGGAGAAGGGTCATATCAGACCATCCTCTTCACCCTTGGGTGCCGGTTTTTCTTTGTGGCCAAAAAGGATGTTCATTAAGGCCGCGTATTGATTATCGTCTCTTGAACAATTACTGTGAAATATCAATATCCGTTACCCTTGATTTCTGACCTGTTTTCCAGGGTGAAAAGTGCTACTTGGTTTACCAAGCTGACCTCAGGGGGGCGTATAACCTTTTTCGCATTAAGCACGGGGATGAATGGAAGACGGGTTTAATACCCCAGAGGGGCATTTTGAGTACCTAGTGATGCCCTTTGGGCTCACTAATGCTCCTTCCGTCTTCCAGTCCTTCATGAATGACATTTTCCGGGATTTTGTGGATAAATTTCTGATTGTTTGTTTGGATGATTATCTTGATTTTTTTCCAATGACTGGGACTCTATGTGAAACATGTTCGGACTGTGTTCCAGATTTTGAGAGAGAATGCTCTGTATGTGAAGGGTCAAAGTGTTTTTGGGCGTACAGAGGATTCATTTCTGGGATTCATTTTGTCTCCATTGTTATTGAAATGGACCCGGTCAGGTTCAGGCCATCTGTGATTGGGTCCAACCTACTTCATTAAAGGCTCTTCAGAGATTCTTGGGTTTTGCCAATTTTTATCGTAAATGTATTGGTAATTTCTCTGTTATTGTTAAACCATTGACTGATTTGACCAAAAAGGGTTCTGATGTGGTGAATTGGCCTCCTGAGGCAGTCTCTGCGTTGCAGGAGCTTTAGCGGAGATTCACTTCTGCCCCTGTTCTACGGCAGCTTGATGTTTCTCTGCCATTTCAGGTGGAGGTGATGCCTCTGAAATTGGGGCAGGTGCCGTTTTGTCCCAAAGAGATCTGAGACTCTAAAAGTAACCCTTGTGCTTTCAACTGAACGTAATTATAACGTGGGAATCGGGAGTTATTGGCCATGAAGATGGGCTTTTGAAGAGTAGAGACATTGGCTGGAGGAAGCCAAAACATCAGGTGGTGGTCCTCATGGACCATAAATCTGGTTTATCTGGAATCAGCCAAGCGACTTAATCCTAGACAGGCCAGGTGGGCCTTGTTTTTCACAGTTTTAATTTTGTGGTTTCCTTTCTTCCTGGCCTAAGAATATTAAGGCGGATGCCCTCTCGAGGAGTTTTCCTTGCGGACTCTCCTGAGTTATCTGATTCCTGCTGTTATTTTGAAAGAGGGTTGTTAGTCTTTCGCCATCTCGCCCAATTTTGAGACTGGCTCTGGAGGGGTGTCAGGAGGATAAACCGAGCGCTGCCCTGTTGGGAAATTGTTTTGTCCCAGACCAGTGGAAGAAGAGTGTGATGTCTGAGATTCATTGTTCCGCATTGGCGGTCATCCCGGAATTTTGGTAACAGAGACTTGGTAAGTCGGTCCTTTTGGTGGCCTACTTTGTCTCGTGACGTCGGGAGTTTGTGCAGTCCTGCGGGACTTGTTCTCGCTCCAAGCCTTGCTCTCGTCTAGTGGTTTGTTGATGCCATTGCCTGTGCCCGAGAGCCTGGACCCATATCTCTATGGATTTTATTTCCGACCTCCTGTTTCTCAGAGAATGCCGTTATCTGGGTGATTTGTGATAGGTTTTCCAAGATGATACATCTTGTGCCATTACCTAAGTTGCCTTTCTCCTCCGATTGGGCCTTTGTTCTTCAGCACGTGGTTCGGTTACACGGCATTCCTGAGAACATTGTGTCTGACAGAGGAGTCCAGTTTGTTTCAGATTTTGGAGGACTTTTTGTTCTAAACTTGGGTTCAATTGTCTTTCTCCTCAGGTTTTCATCCTAGACCAATGGACAAACTGAGAGAACAAACCAGACATTGGAGACTTATCTGAGATGCTTTGTGTCTGCTGATCAAGATGACTGGGTTCTTTTTTTGCCTTTGGCTTAGTTTGCGCTTAATAATAGGGCAAGCTCTGCACTTTGATGTCTCCATTTTTCTGCAATTTTGGGTTTCACCCTCGATTTTTTCGGGGACAGACGGAGGCTTTTTCTGTCCGTGTGTTGACTCTGTTGGGAGCGTATGCAGCAGATTTGGGACCAGGTAGTGGAGAAGTAGTCCCTCTTCAGGAGAAGGCCCAGCGGTTTGCCAACGCATAGGCTGATGGTCCTCGGTTTAAAAGTGGGGGACTTGGTCTGGTTGTCCTCAAGAAATTCCTATGAGAGTTGCATCTCTAAGTTGAAGCCTAGGTTTATTGGACCTTATATGATCATGGAGATTCTTAATCCTGTTTCCTTTCATTTACTTCTTCCAGGGACATTTAGATCCATAACGTGTTTCCCAAAGTCCTTATTGAAGAGGTTTGTCGAGCCAGTGGTTCCTATGGCTGCGCCCCTGACCTGTTTTTGGTTTGAGGGCAATCTGGACTATGTGGTTGAGAAAATATTGGATTCTCGTTTTTCTAGACGGAAACTCCAGTATTGGTTAAGTGGAGAGGTTATGGTCAGAGGACAATTCTTGGGTGTTTGCTTCGGACATCCATGCTAGGAGACTGATCCGTGCGTATCACAGAGCTCATCCTGACCGACCTGGTTGCACAAATGAGGGTTCGGTGACCCCTCCTCAAGGGGGGGGTACTGTTATGATGTTTTAGAAATGAATTCTGAGCAGAAGCTCCCTCTGGTGGTTGCAAACAGAACTGAACCATTCAATGAGGATTGGCAATCAGGGATCACGGATGGCTGGATATAAGGGAGGTTTCCCCCCATCATGGTGCCGGTGATCAATTGTTCTTGTCTCAGCTTTGTTTCCTGGTTCACTTGGAAGCTTGCTGAGTCTTGCCTCTTCTCCTGCTCTCAGATAAGATATTTTCTGTTTTTTGTTTTTGTGCTTGCCATTTGTATATTTCTCTGCATTTCTGTGAGGTTGGCCAGGTTCCCTCCCCGGGGGGCTTGGTCTCCTCTCGGTTCCTCTGGAGCCATTGTTGTTTGTTCATTTGCCTTTTCCATTTTTTTTTCTGTGGCTGCGTTAGTTTGTTACACCAGAGAACTAATTTAGGTGGTAGAGGTGTGTGATCTCAGGTGTTTTTGCAATTAGTAGCGTTGGTTTTTTTTAGGGTTTTTTTTGGATTGCAGTAAGTATCCTTCCATCCTTTTCTGTCTAAGTCAGATTGGGCCCCAGCGTTTGCTCATCTATTTTCTGTCTGTGTCTGTATTCCTCTTGTCTAACCCGCCATTACATGTTTTGGGGGCTTCCTATGTTCTTTGGGGATCTGCTCCGGGGCAGATAGCTTTCCTCATTCTCTTCTTTAGGTGTAGTTAGCCTCTCAGGCTGTGACGAGGCGTCTAGGACCAACGTAGGAATATCCATGGCTGCCTTTAGTTGTGGTGGTTAGTCAGGGTACTGCAATCCAGTAGATTCCAACCTCTCTGGTGTATTGCCGTTTTGCCTGCTTCCTCAGCTACCAAAACATAACACTGTGCGTTGGAAGTGTCACATTTATTGTGGATGTCTCCTATATGTTCGGCGACATGTCTTCTTAATTCCCTGAAGTTTTCCAATATAGTCTAGGGGACAGGTGCAACTTGCTTTATAGACAACCCCAATGTTTTGCAGTTACCAAAATCTCTGATGGAGGAAGACTTTTCCAGATGATGCACTTTTGAATGTTTTACACTCGATTATCCACCTGCTAGAACAGCAGTTACTACATTTGAAGTAACCGCGTATTTTATATCCAAACCATGTCTATTCTTTTTGTGCTTTTGGTAGAGACTATGTGGCAAGCAATCACCCAGGGATCTCCCCTCCGGTATGTTATTTTAGGTGTTGGTGAAATAAGTTCTCTTACATTGGGTTCCGCTAGCAGGATATTCCGTGCTTTTTAAAGACACAGAACACCCTATCAGCTTGATTTTCATAGGTCCAATGACGCTAATGGTGTCATTGTCCTGTTTCTCTCTGGAGTTGTGGAGGAGGGATCACCTGTCCCTATTTGTGTCATATGAATAGGACGATTAAAGCATCTGTCAGTGTAGCCTCTCTCTGGAAACTCCTATGGAGATACATGCCTAGGTCTTAAAATCCCCAAGTGAGTACAACTTCTGAATTCAGAAGAAATGCTCTTTGTGGATACCCTTCTTTAGCGATACCGGATGGTGGCTATCCATTTCAGTAAACTGTTGGTAGCGTTGGTTTCGGCAGAGGGGGTACTTAGTCACCAGTCATTCTCCTTTCGAATGGTTAAATGCAAAAATGCAATCTCTTGACTATTTGCATTCAAGGTGCTCCTAAGGCCAATTTATTGACATTTAGCTGTTCCACAAAGGAACATAGAGAAGTGACATCAGAGTATTGGGATGAATAAGCAACAAACTCCAATGCCCAAATAACAGAATAATTGATTATTTTAGGTACATAATTTAGGTTTAAATATTCTATGCTCAATAAGATGCTGCAATGTGTACAACTATTCAGATAAATCAAGCTTACTTTTTATCCACATTTGGAGTCTCGCTTTTTGCATTCAATACCTCAGTGTTCAATGTTTTACATAGCTCTATTAACCGATGAAAAAATGCTTTATTGAAGGAGCTGACAGCGAGGGTTAGATTGTATGTTGTTCCTTATAAACACCACAAACTTTGTCATGATCAAAGTCAACCCTTTACGTACAAATTTTATAAAAGTGAATTGTGCCTTGATCAAAGAGATAGTGTGAACCTAAGAAAAAAAACAGTGTTCGTTGTTCATGTTAGGAAGATGGAGAAGGTCACAAGCCATTCAAAGGATTTAGCATCCATCAAACTATGGCAAGGCAACTTTAGAACTGTTATCTAATCAAATCACTATAAAAAACATTGCTACAATTGTAGGTCACAAACCAACCATTTGAATGGTCTTGTGTGATGTTAACTCATAGGTTGCCTGGATTCAATGGGCATCCTTTATCTACTGGAGCCATTCATAAAAAAGAGGTATGAAAAGTCAGAAAAATAATAAAAGCTTGAAACATCTATGCATAGTTAAAAATGCAAATATAATAATATAAATATTATCATATTATTAAACCTAAAAATATACTGGAAGACTTAAAGGGGTTTTCACTTCTGGACAACCGCTTATCAATTACCATACATACCGCAGCAAATAACACCTGAACTCCCCTCTGTCAATGACAATGTTCCAAGTGATGCGGGGTCTCAGTATTGCCTGAAAACTGTTAGTCGTAAGCATGAAGCCAATCAGTGACCACTAATAGGCCACCTTACTCTCCCTTCCTTTGGATATAACTGACATCAGAGGAAGTCAGAAAGCAGCAGTAGTTTCATTTCTTCTGGCTGAAGATTGGTTGTAGCAGTCATGTGATATAACAATATCACGTGACACATGAGACCTGGAGAGATGAGGGAATGTGGTAATCAGCAGGGGCTCTAAATAGTGGGCAACCCCTCTAATTTTTATTAATATGTAGTGCTACATGTAACTGGATGAAATAATAATAATAATTATTATTATTATTATTATTATAATATTCAAGAACCAACAGCAAGTTTGCTCTATTTCAATAAGTTGTACATATGAAAGTAATTCTATTATTATCACTATCCTATGCTAAATTATATGTAATCATACTGACCAGAAGATAAAGTTTCTTGTCTATTTTACCACAATCGGAATGAATTAAAAAAAAATTCAAAAAACAAATCCTGAATTGCTGGTTTTTGTTCATTCTGCCTCACAAAAAAATCTAAATAGAAAGCAATCAAAAAATGTCATGTGTCAAAAATGGTACAAATAAAACTTCTGCTCATCACTTTAAAAACAAGCCCTCACTTGACTCTAAGCAGAAATATAGAAAAGTTATAGCTCTCAAATATGGCTTTGCAAAAACTTGCCTTTTTTGCATAAACAAGCATCTTTCAGTGTGTGACAGCAGTTAAAGATAAAAAAATTAAAGAAATCTGGCATCGCTGTAATCGCGACGACCCGAATAATAAAGTCGTCAATCACTTATACCACATGAGGAATGGTGTAAAAAATAAATAAAATAATTCTTCACTGCTGTTGTTATGTTCATTCTGCCTCCCAAAGATTGCAGTAAGGTTCGGCGCACATTTATCCTGTGCTTACGCAGAGCGCTTTCATTGGGGTTTCCACGTAAATCTTTGAAATACGTGATTCAGATGAAAACCTCTGGCAGAAGATTCCATCTAATGAGGAGATGGAGGACGCCGTCTGGCACATATGATCTGGTGGTGTCTTGTCTTTTTAGGCATGCACAAAAGCGTGGTCATCACAGTTTTGTGCACCTCTGAAAAGAAGGACCCTGCTGAATAGAGGTCAGATGGTGCCAGAGTGCTACCTCATTATAGTGAATAGATCCCTCGGGGGTTTCATCTGAGTAATGTCACTCAGAGATTTAAATGGAAACCCCAAAATAAGTGCTCAGTTTAGAGCGTAGGATAAATGTGATCTAAAATGTTAATGTAAAACGTTCCAAATAAAGCTTCAGCTCAATCCACAAAAAAAACCCACTCGGTCCATCATCTGTTAATGGAAATATAGAAGGCTTCTAAGTTACTGGTAAGTACAAAGGCTCTGGAAAAGCGAAAATGGTTCCTCACCCCAAAAGAAATTTAGCAAATTCTCCGCTCCAAATCCAAATTTCCATCTCACTTTTGAACCTCAGTGTACCTAAAACCACAAATAGCATCCACATTTTTTCCATTTCTGTAGTGATGAGGGCCATCTATTTTACAGGGTCTATGTCCAGATGCACAATCTGGGCACAATGTATGGGCACTACAATGAACTGGACTACAATGGGAGTTTTCATTTTCATTCTTGCAACATCCATTGTGCTTTTTTTTTGGGAAAACATCCATGGCATCAAAATAGTCAATGCGCCTGTAGAATAAATTCCAGAGGGGTGTAATTCCAAAATGGGGTCACTTGAAGGGGGATTTTTTCTTCTAGTACTTAGGGGCTCTAAATATGGAGTCCGCAAATATTTACAATAATTTGCTCTCCAAGAGTGAAATAGTCTCCTTCCATCAAGAGTTTTGCCGTGTAGCTAGTCAGTACTGTATAGCCACATATGGGGTATTGCCACCTTCAGCAGAAATTATGTGACACATTTTGGTGCCGTTTTTATCTATTTCCACCTGTGAAAATGTAAAATATTGGACTGACTAAAACTATTTTTGTGATAAAAATGTAATTATTTTTTCTTCACCACCCAATGGTATAACATTTTGTGACATATGTGGTGTCAATAAGATCACAGCACCCCTAGATTAATTCATTGAAAGGTGTAGTTTGTAAAATAAGGTCACTTATCGGGGTTTCTGCTGTTATGGGACACTAGGGGTCTGCCAATGTGACATAGCAATCCATAACAGCAAAATCTGCACTATTATATGGTGCTCCTTCCCTTCCGAGCTTTGCACTGTGCCTCAAAAGTTGTCTTTGACCACTTATTGATGTACTCAGGATAAATGCACAACAAATTGTACTGTTTATTTTCTCCTATTACCTTTTGAAAAGTGCAAACTTGTGATCAAAGCAACATTTTAGATGAAAAAATAGTAATATTTCATTTACTCATGTCAATGTTATACAAGTTTGTGAATTGTCTGAGGATTAAAAATACTCACTAATCCTATAGATGAATTCCTTGAGACGAGTAGTTTTCAATATGGGTCACTGATGGTTTGGCATGTCATTGGCTCTTCAAATGTGACATGATGTCTGCAACCTATTCCAGTCAAAATAGCGCTCCTTCCTTTCTGAGCCCTGTGTTGCGCCCAAGCAGTAGTTTTCCACCACATATGTGGTATCAGCGTGCTCATTAAAAATAGTACAGCAAATTTCAGGATTTATTTTCTCCTGTTACCCTCGTGAAAATAACAAAAGTTGGGCTAAAACATTTTTGTGGGAAAAATGTATTTTTTTTATTTTCATTGCTCAAAGTTATAAAATTCTGAGAAGCCCCTGGGACTTCTGAGTGCTCACCATTTGTGGGAAAAAGTAAAACTTTCATTTTTTTCCTTCCATATTGCTTTATTTCCATGCAGCAACTGTAGGGTTAATAAACTTCTTGAATGTGGTTTTGAGCAGTTTGAGGAGTGCAATTTTCGAATGGTGTAATTTTGTGGGTATTTTCTGTCATATAGGCCCCTCAAAGTCACATGAAATGATATGTGGTCCCTAAAAAAATTTAGCAAGAAAAAGGAAAAAAGTCAGCTCACCAAACTGAGGCCAGTAACCGAGGTATGGATGGGTCAGTAGTGCAGCAGGAATATTAATCAAGTCAAGAAAAAAGGATCCAGCTCCAGAAATCCCATAAGACGAATATTTTTTGAAAATTCTCAAATCCATTATAAACAGCATAGTACCCACTAACCCTATACGGGTGTGGATGACATTGGCAGACACATTTAAGACTCCAATGTCTTTAGTCATTGCCAATAGCTAAAGACCTTGGGGTCCGAAACGCATCTGCAAGTGTGAACTCCCCCTATAAGATTAGTGGGTACTATGCTGTTATAATGGATTTTAAGAATTTTTCAATAAACATTCATTTTATGGCATTTCTGGAGCTAGAATCCTTTTTCTTCCCTAAAAAAAAATTGTTTTGTAAATTTTCTTGGTAAAATGAGAAATTTCTGATCAAAGATTAACCCTTCTATCTTCCTAACAAAAAAAGTTTAAAAATTGTGCTGATGTAAAGTAGACGTGTGGTAAATGTTATTTATTAAACTATTTTGTGTAACAAAAAAATTGAGCTTGGTTTAAGTTGGTATATATGCAGCACATAAACTCATGTTCACATTGACCATAAAGCATAACAAAACCTACAAGAAGGAAAATGAACATAAACCCTGCTGTAACTAAATAAGTAAAAAGAAAAGCTGCATTTAAATAACATAGGGTTCTTAGTAGCACTGTTTTTGATCAAAAATAGCATAAAAGCCATCCCACAGTCGGCAAAGTGACCCTGATCGGGATGATCCTACACTGTTAATATTAATACCTTACCATGTGTCACAGTTGACCTCAGTGTGTGAATAAGGGCAACGACTAAGGACCAAGCCCTGAACTGTGGACACCAGCCTAGGAAAGCTTATAAATGTAATTTCCAACCCTGGCTAGCATAAAATGCAAAAAAATAAATGTAATTTCCCACCCTGGCTTGCACAAAATGCAAAATTACAAAGAAAAAAACACAAAGATTTATCTTGGTTTAAGTTGGTAACATAACTCTTGGTTTAAGGGCATAAAAATTAAGTTTGAAAATTGTGAAATTTTCAAATTTTTCTCCAAATTTCCAATACTTTCAGAAATAAACACAATTTATATTGAACAAATGTTACCATTATGATGAAGCACAATATGTCATGAAAAAAGAGTGTTAGAATCACTAAGATTCGTTGAAGCGTTCCAGAGGTATTATCTCATAAAGTGACAATGGTAAGAATTGGAAAAATTGGCCTGGTCACCGAGGCGAAAACAGGCTCTAGTGCAAAAAGATTAAGATGCAATTTTATTCACTAATGCATTGTGTGAGGAAGGAACAGCACCATCTTGGATATGGCCTGCTCCAGCCGCCATGTTGTCTGAATTCACAGATTCACAGCAGCTAACTGCTGTAATTCCCTATGGCCTCTGGGCATATTCGATACAATAGGGTTTGGTCTCCATGCGAATGAAAAGGTCTATTAGTATGCTGAGTAGATTCGACTCAAGACAGGATTTACTGCTCAATGTGAATGCCAGGCATGTTAGTATGCTAAGTAGGCCAGGCAAACAGTACTTCAAAGCTTGGGGCTTCAATTAGATTATACCTGCCAGCTAGACACAGAAAACACATCTATTGTGTCTCCCAGCCATGATGGCTCCGTTCTAGGATTATGAATTATGAGCACATCTTTCTAGGTAACAAACTCATAAAAAATATCTGCGTGATTCTGTGGACCTCGGGCATCTGATGGTGCAACTCCCGAGTCGGTGATGGCTCGGGGGTCTGAGATATAGAGATTGGCACTCCAAAGAGACCCAATGGGGCCAGGTTTGATCTCCACGTGACAGGCAAAGCATACTGCATCCGCTGGTACCCTCGTTGTCCTGATCCGATCATCCTGGAGAAAGTTAACCCCTTTATTAGGTATTGGGAATAAATTCTGCAGGGGGCTAAGGGTGGAGATCATATCCCACCCTCGGACACCGAGGGGAGGGACCTAGCAGGTTTAAGAACTGTGAGCTATGGGCAGACTGGATCCATTCTCACAGCAGCAAGACAATGAAGAACTAAGGAACAAGGGACAGATATGCAAGGAGCAGCGGTACACATTTTGGGGGACTGTCCAGCAACTAAGACTTTCACTGTGGATCGCAGAGCTCCCTGCCTCCACATGCCCTACAACCTGGTAATATTGACCTCTAGCTAATATCTCTAAGCCTTGTACCATTATTGTTGTATTTTACTCTGACTGCAAATCCATTGTAATTCCATTGTATAGCTTACTGTATATTTCTGTAATTATCTAGTGCGCCCTTAAGGCAATTAAACCATAAAAATAATCTTGGGCTGATGCTTTTACTCTGATCACGAATCTTAGAATACCCAGTGGGTAACAGGACACCCTCCCCAGCAGCCATTTGCTCTAGGTGCAGTTCCCTTACTGACCTGAGAGACAAAGGGGGCGCCGAAGAGCTGTGCCTGTGGAGTTACGTCACATTGGTGACGTGGAAGGACGGTGGTTGTCCTTCACACAAGGTTTATGTAAATGGTGGGTAGGGTCTCAGAATTATTTTCTCTAGTATGCAAATTTTGAAATCCCTCACGAAGTACTTTTCATTCATAACAAAAAATTAATTGACATATCATGCTTGCAGCTAGCACTAGTGAAATTGAATTTAAAGAACCAGGTATGTCGAACAGCTTTGAATTTTCTTGCATTTGCATTTTCAGCCGTGTCAACAATGTTACTAACTCAGGCAACTGATTTCCTGATCATTACATAATAACTCTATTGACCCTTGGGCTACCTTACTATTTTGGCCTTTGAGTAAGAGTGACTTAGACTAATTTCACACCAGCGTCTGACCGACCTGAGTCGGTCAGCGCACGGCCACCGCTAAGCTCAGCCCCGGCTGCGCCTCCTCCCAGCCGCTCCGCCTATGGGCACATGACGCTGCATGCGACCTGCGCACCCTATCTGTAGTATTGGGTTCGCAGGCCGTACCAGGTCGTGTGCAGGTATGCGTTTGCCGGTACATGCGTCCTTTTGACGGTGCGCCGACCTGCGCCCAACGCACAGTGCTGCATTTTGGTGCGTCGGCGCACCAACAAAAGGGACGCATGCGCCGGAAAACGCATACCTGTATACGGGCTGCGAATCCAATGCTAAAAATAGGGTGCGCAGGTCGCATGCGCCCATAGGCGGAGCGGCCGGGATGAGGGCGAGGCCGAGGGCGGAGCTTAGCAGTGGCCGTGCGCTGACCACGCAGGTCGGTCAGACGCTGGTGTGAAATTAGCCTTATTGCACTTTGCTCCAGCTATTCATTACTAATAGGATCTGTTTTTGTCCTTGCCCTGGTTCTGTTTTTTGACTCGTCTCCCCTGTAATTTTTCTACATTTGCTCCAATAGACAACAGGTGCTCTACAGACACAACCTAGGGGATCCCATAGTGAAGTTCAGATATTTGTATAGTGGCTAAAGAATGATAACCAGGTAACCCTAGACCCTACTAAGCTGAGTGGACCAAGCATGTTCATGGAAGCTAGCCCTGAGCTTGTGACAATAAATTTGCATTGCAATAAGTGAGCTGTGATAAGTGCATTATGTGTAGTGGTCGAGGTATGAGAAACTTTTGCCATGTGGCATAATCATCCAATTATGTAATCAAATTCATTACCTATGTGCATCATTATGCATAGAAGTCATGTAAGTGTACTTAACCATAAAACATCACTATGCTCAAAAACTGTAGCCAAAAATATGGAGGTTATGCTGCCAGTCATATACTGGTATAAAGGGCTTGTGCGTCCGCCCACTGCAGATCTGAACTGCAGTTAAGACAGCACCCCGAGAAACCCCAAGACCCTTTACCCCTATACAGGGATCTGGAATTATAGCGAAGCCCAGGGGGTAGTGCTTATGAGAGCAGTGGACCGGAGTAGGAAGGACGCTAGGATGGGAATAAAAAGCGAGACCAAATGTGTAGTCAGAAGTCCAAGGGGTCAAAACCAGGAGGGGAGCAAAAGTACAAAATCGGCAGGCAGTAGAAGGTTTAGAAATTCAGGCAAAGTTCAAGTCAAAACCAGGCGGACAGCAGAGGTACAAAATCAGCAGGAGTAGAAAACAGTCAGAAATCCAGGCAAAGGTTAGAAATACAATAGCAAAACAAACTAGGACACTGGGGAAACCAAGACTATTCTGGCGACCTACAAGCCAGGGGTCCCAAAGGATTTGGGAAAGGGGAGGTCCTCCACAGGCTACAGTTGTGACCCCATCTGGATCCCCAGAAACCGGCCAATGGTGATGCTTTATGACACAAAACCCCTTCACCCCTGACGAAAGAGCGAACCTCCCCACCGAGCCCGGTAGAGACCCCCTTTTCTGTCGCCAACATTACCCCCAAGGGGAGACGTGATGCCAGGACAAGGCCGCGTCAAAGGAGAGAACCCTATGAGGTTACCCCACTCCTATCACCCCGGACCCCAACCGAAGGTGGCGCCTCCCACGGCGAGGGAGGAAAACCACCACTGAATCCAACGGCGATTTACAGTACCCCCCCCTCTAAAAGGGGACTTGGACCCCAAAACCCTTTGTTGGGGTGAAGGGGAAAGAAAATTCTGACAAGCCCCTTTGGGTGGAATTTGGCAGGACCCGGACCTTTCCTCCCGGGCCAAGTTTTGTTTCGGTATGAGGGGAAGGAAAAATGGGAATACACCCAAAAGGTTGGGAAACTTTGGATTGCAGTACCCCGACAACACCACAATAAAGGCCCGGGAGCATTCCACGTTGGTCCCAAAAGCCTCGTCACAGCCCGGAGATTAACTAACCCAAAATAAAAGAGGAAAGTATTGCCCCCAAACAGACCCCAAAGAAAAGGGAAACCCCCAAACTGTAATGCGGGTTTGACAAAGGAAATACAGACACAGACAGAAAAAAATGTGCAAAGTGGGGCCCATTGCCCCAGACAGAAAAGGATAGAAAGGGTACTTCTGAAACCAAAAAAAAACCCTAAAAAATGCCAACGTACTGCTGCAAACACCCGAGATCACACGACTTACACC
>JARQOD010000006.1:234968347-235043751 GCA_033576555.1 Oophaga sylvatica | reverse complement strand
AAAATTGCAAAATCGGATATACTCACCTGCAATTACCCAGAAGAATCAAGCACAGGCCGCTTTGTTGTCTGCACCATCACCAGGAGTGATGATAACATCATTCATCTGTTACAGCAATGCTGCTTCATGTGACTGTTTGCACCGGTGTGGTGACATGAACAGTAAGTCTTCAGAGAAATATCCCATTAAGTGGTATTCAAGTCACTTGACTGCTGCAGCCATTCAGTGGTCCTGTGATAGATGAATGGTGGCATTTTCAATTTCGGTGCCATCTATGAGTGATACTATAGATGAGGACAGCAAACATAGTAACATAGTAACATAGTTAGCAGGGCTGAAAAAAGACATGTGTCCATCCAATTCAGCCTATATTTCGTCAGAATAAATCCCCAGATCTACGTCCTTCTAAAGAACCTAATAACTGTAAGATGCAATATTGTTACGCTCCAGGAAGACATCCAGGCCTTTCTTGAACCCCTCGACTGAGTTCGCTATCACTACCTCCTCTTCTATGTTATTGGAAAAACTTCTCCTCCAGACGCAGAGAATACCCCCTTGTGACCGTCACCTTCCTTGGTATAAACATATCCTCGGAGAGATATTTGTATTGTCCCCTTATATACTTATACATTGTCATTAGATCGCCCCTCAGTCTTCTTTTTTCTAGACTAAATAATCCAAAATTTTGCTAATCTCACTGGATATTGTAGTTCCCCCATCCCCTTTGTTAATTTTGTTGCCCTCCTTTGTACTCATTCTAGTTCCATTATATCCTTCCTGAGCACTGGTGCCCAAAACTGTACACAGCACTAAACAGCACATTTTGTTACTTTTACACAATCTATGATATGGGGTAAGTTTGTATTTAAATCTGACAACGCTTATTATAAACTCATGTTCTACAATTACCTCTATATACTGATTAGAAAAATGTTACATATTGTTCTTTCCATACAGCAGTCCACTTTTTCCTGTATGGTAAGGCACTGAATGGATTGTTTCTGGCCCTAATACTTCTATTTAATGACTGTAAACACCACTTGCCAGGATTTATGTTAAATATTAATGTCTCAGCATGGTTAAATAAATAATTCTATTTTATTCTAGCAATATCCAAGCAGATTGTAAAGTTACTAGAAAGTACTTCATTCAAATGATGCCGAGGAATGTATTTTCAGTTAAGTGTTATTAAAGAGAAAGTTTCTGTTCGGAAAATCCTTTGAAGACAACATAACAACACACAAAAACAAATTTAACTTGACAAAGCTCTTTGTGTGGATTCCCAGTGCACTGTGTAAGATTGAGTCCTTTGGCAATGTTTTATGCTTCAAAGTCAAGGAGGACAATGCAGGGGTACTTGACAGAGCACAGGGACAATTTTTAATTTTCTACATTTGACAGCAGGGAATAAATAGGCAAGTCTTGTATAGGTTCAGAGGCAGTGTGAAAGTGCAAGAGAGCGGTAAGAAAAAAATTCCAAAGGGATATGAATTCTTTAGTGCAGTTAAAACTATTATTTCCTTAACTGACCTATATATTGTACAAGCTTTAATGATCATATGCGTGAAAATAAAGGAAGTTTTCTTTTAAAGTAAAATCTAAAAATAATATAAAAAATAAGATTTGCTAAATAGCAGAAATAAAAATATGCATGTAGCGTAAAAAGAATATATATATATATATATATATATTATATAAATCTATATATAGATATATATATAGTATTCAGACACCTTTACATTTTTCACTATTTGCTTCATTGTAGCCATTTGGTAAATTCAAAAAAGCTCATTTTTTCTCATTAATGTACACTCTGCACCCCATCTTGACTGAAAAAGCAGAAAAAAACTCTGTGACCATTGTTGACTGGCCCAGTCAGAGCCATGACCTAAACCAAAGTTGGAGAGACCTGAAAATGGCTGTCCACTAATGTTCACCATCCAACCTGACGGAACTGGAGAAGATCTCCAAGGAAGAATGGCAGAGGATCCCCAAATCCAGGTGTGAATAACTTGTTGCATCATTCCCAAGAAGAATCATGGCTGTACTAGCTCAAAAGGATGCTTCTACTCAATACTGAGCAAAGGGTCTGAATACTTATGACCATGTGATATTTCAGTTTTTCTCTTTTAATAAATTAGCAAAATTTTCTACATTTCTGTTTTTGAACTTTTTTGAATTTACCAAATGGCTGCAATGAAACAAAGAGTGAAAAATTTAAAGGGGTCTGAATACTTTCCGTACCCACTTTATAGATAGATATATACAGTGGGGAAAATAAGTATTTGATCCCTTGCTGATCTTGCAAGTTTGCCCACTGACAAAGACATGAAGAGTCTATAATTTTAAGGGTAGGTTAATTTTAATATTGAGAGATAGAATATCAAAAATAAAATCCAGAAAATCACATTGTACAAATTATATAAATTTATTTCCATTTTGCAGTGAGAAGTAAGTATTTGATCCCTCTGGCAAACAAGACTTAATAATTGGTGGCAAAACCTTTGTTGGCAAGCACATTAGTCAGACATTTTTTGTAGTTGATGATGAGGTGTGCACACATGTCAGGAGAAACTTTGGTCCACTGCTCTTTGCAGATCATCTCTAAATCATTAAGATTTTGAGGCTGTTGATTGGCAACTCAAGCTTCAACACCCTCCATAAGTTTTTTATGGGATTAAGGTCTGGAGACAGGCTAGGCCACTCCATGACCTTAATGTGCTTCTTTTTGAGCCACTCCTTTGTTGCCTTGGCTGTATGTTTTGGGTCATTTTCTTGCTGGAAGACCCAGCCACGACCCATTTTTAATGTCCTGGCGGAGGGAAGGAGGTTGTCACTCAGGATTTTACGGGAAAATGGCTTCATCCAATCTATTCTCCCATTGATGCAGTGAAGTAGTCCCGTGCCCTTAGCAGAGAAACACCCCCATGCTTGAAAGTGGGGATGGTGTTCTTTGGGTCATAGGCAGCATTTCTCTTCCTCCAAACACGGCGAGTTGAGTTAATGCCAGCCAAAGAGTTTAATTTTTGTCTCATCTGAACACTTCACCTTCTCCCAATCACTCACAGAATCATCCAGGTGTTCATTGGCAAACTTCCAACGTACCTGCACATGTGCCTTCTTGAGCAGGGAGATCTTGCGGCGGGCACTGCAGGATTTTAAACTTTTACGACGTAATGTGTTAAAAGTGGTTTTCTTGGTAACTGTGATCACAGCTGCCTTAAGATCATTAACAAGTTCCCAATGTGTAGTTTTAGACTGATCTCTCACCTTCCTCATGATCAAGGATAGCCCACTAGGTGAGATTTTGCATGATGCCCCAGATCAATGTCGATTGACAGTCATTTTGTATTTCTTCCATTTTCTTACTATTGCACCAACAGTTGTCTCCTTCTCACCCAGTGTCTTACATATGGTTTTGTAGCCCATTCCAGCTTTGTGCAGGTCTATGATCTTGTCTCTGACATCCTTAGAGAGCTCTCTGGTCTTGCCCTTGTTGTAGAGGTTAGAGTCTGACTGATTAATTGAGTCTGTGGACAGGTGTCTTTGATAAAGTTGACTATGTAAGACAGCTGTCTTTAATGCAGGTAACGAGTTGACTAGGAGCATCTAACTGGTCTGTAGGAGCCAGAATTCATAATGGTTGGTAGGGGATCAAATACTTATTTCTCACTGCAAAATGCAAATAAATTTATATAATTTATGCAATGTGATTTTCTGGATTTTATTTCAGATACTCTATCTCTCAATGCTAAAATTATAGACTGTTCATGTCTTTGTCGGTGGGCAAACTTACAAAATCAGCAAGGGATCAAATACTTATTTCCCCCAGTATATATATACCCTGGAACTTTGCGGGTGATTAAACTAAGGTTTTAAAATGAAACTATAATACTAATTACTATAGGTCACTGGGATTGAAGAGATCTCAGCATACAGAAGAGGTCTTTTTTTAATGATGCAATTATGTACATGTATCAATATGTGGTCAGGACATAATCTAAATCAAAGTCTAAGAATGACATCACTGTTAAAGGTTAACTAACTATGGATATAAGATAAGCATAACATTGACAATGTCAAATGAACCATTTTCTTGAGTGGTTTTATTAAAAAATATTAAGGTATAATAACTGATATAACATTTTCCAGTGCCATTATTAGCTTTTTTGGCCTAAGCTTCTAAAGACTTCCTTTTGCTGAGTTTATCATGGAGTGAAACTTCACAAATGTCTTCTGTGCTACAAGGTCAAGATCATTCAACAAAAGCAGGGTTGGAGGTCTACAAAGAAGTGAATAAGTAAGTGAAGTAAGGAGCACAGTAAGAATATATTGTAACACATATTTTAATTGAAGTTGGAACGTCACTTCCATGGCACAAGTTTGATTTCTCAACTTCTCCTGTAATTAGTGATTTGACATGTATATACCGTATATACTCGTGTATAAGCCGACCCATGTATAAGCCGACCCCCCTAATTTTGCCACAAAAAACTGGGAAAAATTATTGACTCGTGTATAAGCGGGTGTATAAACTGCCCTCCTGCTCTGTGCAGCCCCCATCCAGCTCTGTGCTCCCCCATTCTCCTCTGTACTCCCCCCCTCCATCCTCCGCTGTGCTCCCCCATTCCTTCTCCGTCCTCCTGTGCCCTCTGTCCTGCTCTGTGCTCCTCTGTGCCCTCCATCCTCTCCTGTCCTGCTCCATGCTTCCCCGTCCTCCACGCTTCCCCCGTCCACCGATCTCCCCCCCTCCTGCTCCATGCTTCCCCGGTCCTGCTCCAGCTTCCCCCGTCCACCGATCTCCCCCCCCTCCTGCTTCATGCTTCCCCGTCCTGCTCCAGCTTCCCCCGTCCTCCTCTATGCTTCCCCCATCCACCGTTCTCCCCCCCGTCCTGCTCGTGCTCCTTGTCCTCTCCTCCATCATAATCACCCCTCCCCGTGCCATCGCTGAGTGTCCCTGCAATCCTGCGTTCTCCGTCTTCCTGCTGCAGCTCTCCAGCACTGAGCGGTGATGTAATACCGCTCATTAAGGTCATGAATATGGAGGGCCACGCCCATGAGAGTGACGTCGCGTCCATATTACATGACCCTAATGAGCGGGTATTACCTCACCGCTCAGCGCAGGAGAGCTGCAAGAAGACTGGGAGAACGCAGGATTGCAGGGACACTCAGCGATGGCACGGGGAGGGGTGAGTATGATCCCAGCCACCGGCTCCTGCCGCGGCACCCCCTCCCCTGCTGGTTTCTGCCCTATGACTCGTGTATAAGCCGAGGGGGCATTTTCAGCACGAAAAAAGGTGCTGAAAATCTCGGCTTATACACGAGTATATACGGTGTATATATATATATATATATATATACATATATATATTAATATGTATATATATATATATATATAAACAGTACAGACCAAAAGTTTGGACACACCCTCTCCTTCAAAGATTTTTATGTATTTTCATGACTATGAAAATTGTACATTCACACTGAAGGCATCAAAACTATGAATTAACACGGTGGAATTATATACTTAACAAAAAAGTGTGTAACAACTGAAAATATGCCTTATATTCTAGGTTCTTCAAAGTAGCCACCTTTTGCTTTGATTACTGCTTTGCACACTCTTGGCATTCTCTTGATGAGCTTCAAGAGGTAGTCACTGGAAATGGTTTTCACTTCACAGGTGTGCCCTGTCAGGTTTAATAAGTGTGATTTCTTGCCTTATGGTGGTTGGAACCAAAGATCTCAAATTTGGACTTATCAGACCAAAGCACAGATTTCCACTGGTTTAATGTCCATTCCTTGTGTTCTTTAGCCCAAACAAGTCTCTTCTGCTTGTTGCCTGTCCTTAGCAGTGGTTTCCTAGCAGCTTTTTTACCATGAAGGCCTGCTGCACAAAGTCTCCTCTTAACAGTTGTTGTAGAGATGTGTCTGCTGCTATAACTCTGTGTGGCATTGACCTGGTCTCCAATCTGAGCTGCTGTTAACCTGCAATTTCTGAGGCTGGTGACTCGGATAAACTTATCCTCAGAATCAGAAGTGACTCTTGGTCTTCCTTTCTTGGGGCGGCGCTCATGTGAGCCAGTTTCTTTGTAGCGCTTGATGGTTTTTGCAACTGCACTTGGGGACACTTTCAAAGTTTTCCCAATATTTCGGACTGACTGACCTTCATTTCTTAAAGTAATGATGTTCACTAGTTTTTCTTTACTTAGCTGCTTTTTTCTTGCCATAATACACATTCTAACAGTCTATTCAGTAGGACTATCAGCTGTGTATCCACCAGACTTCTGCACAACACAACTGATAGTCCCAACCCCATTTATAAGGCAAGAAATCACACTTATTAAACCTGACAGGGCACACCTGTGGAGTGAAAACCATTTCCGGTGACTACCTCTTGAAGCTCATCAAGAGAATGCCAAGAGTGTGCAAAGTAGTCATCAAAGCAAAAGGTGGCTACTTTGAAGAACCTTAAATATAAGACATAATTTCAGTTGTTTCACACTTTTTTGTTAAGTATATAATTGCACATGTGTTAATTCATAGTTTTGATGCCTTCAGTGTGAATGTACAATTTTCATAGTCATGAAAATACAGAAAAATCTTTGAATGAAAAGGTTTGTCCAAACTTTTGGTCTGTACTGTATATATATACACTGCTCAAAAAAATAAAGGGAACACTCAAATAACACATCCTAGATCTAAATGAATGAAATATTCTCATTGAATAGTTTGTTCTGTACAAAATTGACGCTGTCAATATAATCACACAAAAATCATCAATGGAAATCAAATTTTTGAACCAATGGAGTACTGGATTTGGAGAGAAACCCAAAATGAAAGTGGAAAAAAGTCAAAATGAAAATCAAAACAAGACAAAATTAAAGTGGAAACAAGTCAAAATGATGCTCAGTATTGTGTGTAAACAGCAAAAAAAAGGCAGCAACACTCACCTGCCCAGATCTCAGAACAAATGCACTACAGGATGCAGCCAGCCCATTAAGCAAGATTGTGTGTGGCCTCCACTTGCCTGTATGACCTCCCTGCAACGCCTGGGCATGCTCCTGTTGAGGTTGCCGATGTTCTCCTGAGGGATGTCCTCCCAGACCTGGACCAAAGCATCCGTCAACTCCTGGACAGTCAGTTGGTGCATGGAGCGAGACATGCTGTCCCAGATGTGCTTAATTGGATTCAGGTCTGGGGAACGGGCAGGCTAGACCATAGCTTCAATGCCTTCATCTTGCAGGAACTGCTGACATACTCCAGCCTCATGAGGTCTGGCATTGTCCTGCATTAGGAGGAACCCAGGGCCAAATGCACCAGCATATGGTCTCAAAAGGGGTCTGAGGATCTCATCTCGGTACCTAATTGCAGTCAGGCTACCTCTGGCAAGCACATGGAGGGCTGTGTGGCCCTCCAAAGAAATGCCACCCCACACCATTACTGACCCACTGCCAAACTGGTCATGCTGAAGGATGTTGCAAGCAGCAGATCGCTCTCCACGGCGTCTCCAGACTCTGGCACGTCTGTCACATGTGCTGAGTGTGAACCTGCTACCTGAACACTTCTGAAACACACTTCTGTGAAATCAACCTCTCTGGTTATGAAGCAACACTGACTGTGAATCAATTTCTCCTGCTGTTGTGCATATGGAACAGACAACAGATAGAAACGTTAGGCAATTAGGCAATTAGCAAGACAACCATTATACAGGAATGGTTTTGCAGGTGATGATGACAGACCATTTTTTCTGTTCTCATCCTTTTTGGCTGTTGTTTTGGTCACTTTTTCATTTTGTCATTGTTCTCACCCCTAGAAGTACAGTGGCACGAAGTGGTGTGTACTGTATAATGCACAGAAGTTGCTCAGGTAGTGCAGCTCATCCAGGATGACACATCAATGCAAGCTGTGGCAAGGAGAGTAGCTGTGTCTGTTAGCACAGTGTCCAGAGCAAGGAGAAGATAACTGGAGACAGGCCAGTACATCAGAAGACGTGGAAGGGGACGTAGGAGGGCAACAGCCAGCAGCAGGACCGTTACTTCCTCCTTTGTGCAAGAAGGAATAGGCAGAGCAGTGCCAGAGCCCTGAAAAATGACCTCCAGCAGGCCACTAACATTCATGTGTCTGCTCAAACTGTTAGAAACAGACTCCAATGTCCACAAGTAGGTGTTGTGCTTACAGCCCAGCACTATGTACGGCGATTGGCATTTTCTAGAGAACACCAAGATTAGCAGATTTGATATTGGTGCACCGTGCTCTTCCCAGATAAGAGCAGGTTCACACTGAGCACATGTGATAGACATGACAGAGTCTGGAGATGCTGTGGAGAATGTTCTGCTGCCTGCAACATTCTCCAGCTTGATGGGTTTGGCAGTAATGGTGTGTGGAGGCATTTCTTTGAAGAGCCGCACTGCCCTCCATTTGCTAGCCAGAGGTATCCTGACTGACATTAGTTACCAGGATGATATCATCAGATGCATTCTGAGACCATATGCAGGTGAAGTGGGCCCTGAGTTCCTACTGATGCATGACAATGTTAGGCATCATGTGGCTGAAGTGTGTCAGCAGTTCTTGCATGATGAAGGCATTGATGCTATGTACTGGCTTTCCCATTCCCCAGACCTGAATTCAATCGAACACATCTGAGACATCATGTTTTGTTCCATCCACTAACGCCAGATTGTCCTGAAGTTGACTGATGCTTTAATCCAGATCTGGGAGAAGATCACTCTGAAGAACATCCATCATGTTATCAAGAGCATGCCCAGGCATTGTATGGAAGTCATGAAGGCGACTAGAGGCCACACACACTACTGAGCATCATTTCCTTGTCTTGAGGAAGTAGGATCAGCATGGATTTGGATTTTACACTTTGATATTGATTATCATTCCAAATCAAGACCTCCATGGGATATTAATTTTGATTTACATTGACCATTTTTATGTTTTATTGTTCTCAACACATTCCACTATGTAATGAAAATAGTTTAACAACTTGAATATTTCATTCAGTGATGTCTAGGATGTGGTATTTTATTGTTTCTTTTATTTTTAGGAGCAGTATATATATATATATATATATATATATATATATATATATATATATATACTGCTCAAAAAAATAAAGGGAACACTCAAATTGCACATCCTAGATCTAAATGAATGAAAGGAAGGATGCTGCAGGCAGCAGATCGCTCTCCACGGCGTCTCCAGACTCTGTCACGTCTGTCACATGGGCTGAATGTGAACCTGCTGCCTGCAACATCATTCAGCATGACCAGTTTGGCAGTGGTTCAGTAATGGTGTGGGGTGGCATTTCTTTGGAGGGCCACACAGCCCTCCATGTGCTCGCCAAAGGTAGCCTGACTGCCATTAGGTACCGAGATGAGATTCTCAGACACCTTGTGAGACCATATGCTGGTTCGGGTGGCCCTGGGTTCCTCCTAATGCAGGACAATGCCAGACCTCATGTGGCTGGAGTGTGTCAGCAGTTCCTGCAAGATGAAGGCATTGAGGCTATGGACTGGCCTGCCCGTTCCCCAGACCTGAATCCGATTGAGCACATCTGGGACAGCATGTCTCGCTCCATCCACCAACGCCACGTTGCACCACTGACTGTCCAGGAGTTGACGGATGCTTTAGTCCAGGTCTGGGAGGAGATCCCTCAGGAGAACATTTGCAACTTCATCAGGAGCATGCCTAGGCGATGTTGGGAGGTCATACAAGCATGTGGAGGCCACATACAATACTGAGCATCATTTTGACTTGTTTCCATTTTAATTTTGTTTTGTTTTGATTTTCATTTTGACGTGTTTCCACTTTCATTTTGGGGGTCTCTCCAAATCCAGGCCTCCATTGGTACAAAAATTTTATTTCCATTGATGATTTTTGTGTGATTATGTTGACAGCATATTCAACTTTGTACACAACAAAGTATTCAATGAGAATATTTCACTCATTTAGATCTAGTATGTGTTATTTGAGTGTTCCCTTTATTTTTTTGAGCATTGTATATATATTTCCACACGTAGTGGCTTGCAAAAGTAATCACTCCCTTTGGAATTTTTCATGTTTTGCTCACTAACAATGTTTGCATCAGTTTATGTAATGAACATGCCTACAAGTGTTAACATTTGATTTTCTTTTTTATTGTGAAGCAAACAACAAATTTGATAAAATAGCTGAGTACAAAACTATTTTCCCCTCTAAAGTTAGTAGTTTGTAGAGCCTCATTTTGCTGGAATTACAGCTGCAAGTCTCTTTGCATAAGTCTCTAAGAGCTTTCCACATCTAGACACTGGGATTTTTGTCCATTCCTCATGCAAAAACTGCTCCAGCTCCTAAGGTAGATGGTTTCCTCTGGTGAACAGCAACCTTCAAGTTTGACTATAGATTCTCAATTGGATTAAAGTCTGGGCTCTGACTAGGCCACTCCAAACCATTTACACATTTCTCCTTAAACCACTCTAGTGTTGCTTTAGCAGTATGCTTTAGGTCATTGTGTTGTTGGATGGTAAACATCCGTCCAAGGCTCAAAACACTGACAGACTTAAGCAGGTTTTGCTTAAGAATATCCGTGTATTTTGCATGATCCATTTTCTCTTCAACTAAAACCATTTTTCCTATCTCTGCTGCTGAAAAACATCCCCACAGCTGGATACTGCCACCACCATGTTTCACTGTGGAGATTGTGTTCTCAGGGTAGTGAGCTGTGTTGGTTTGGAGCCAGACATAGCGTTTACCTTGATGTCCAAAAAGTTCAATTTTGGTCTCATCTGATCACAGCACCTTCCTCCATACAATTGGGGAGTTTTTTTGGCAAACTCAAAATGAGCCTTACAATTTTGTGTATAAGTAAAGGATTTTTTCTGCCCACTCTTCCATAAAGGCCACCTCTATGGAGTGTACAGCTTATTGTGGTCCTATGGACAGATACTCCAGTCTATGTTTGGGAACTCTGCAGCTTCTTCAGGGTTACCTTTGCTCTCTGTGCTGCCTCTCTGATTAATGCACTCCTTGTCAGTGTTGAGAGTTGTGGTGGGCGGCCCTCTCTTGGCAGGTTTGTTGTGGTACCATATTCTTTCTACTTGATGATTGATAATGGATTTAATGAAGCAGAGATTGGGATATTTTTTAACCCAAACCTCACTTGTACTTCTCAACAACTTTGTCCAAGATTTGTTTGGAGACCTCCTTGGTCTTCATCGTGTTGTTTGGTTAGTGGTTCCTCTTTCTTAATGGTGTTGCAGCCTCTGTTGCCTGTCAGAAAAGGTGTATATATACTGACAGACCATGTGACACCAAGATAGCACACAGGTGAACTTCCTTTCACCAAGCATGTGATTTTTGAAGGTAATTGCTTGCACCAGAATTTTTTAACGGCTTCATGGCAAAAGGGATGAACACATATGCACATGTCAATTTTTAGTTATTACGTGTTCACTTCACCAACTTAGAACATTTATTGCAGATGCATCACACACAAATAGATTACAAAATTATTTAAACACAGGTTGTAATGTAAAAAAAATAAGTAAAGGCCAAGGGGTGAATACTTTCACAAACCCCTGGTCAAAATTACTGCTGCTGTGATCAGTTAAGCAAGTTTAAGATGAAATGATCTCTAAAAGGCCTACAGTTAAAGGTTACACATTTCCTCTGAATTTTAGGCAAAACATATAGTCGTTTATCATTTACATTTCAATAATTACAAAAAGAGAACTGTGCCAATGCAAAAGTTTGGGCACCATGCATGGTTAGTATCTAGTAGAACCCTGTTGTGAATACTCTGGAGGTGACTTCTAAACTGGGGCTCCCTCCGGTGGTTGCTGAGGGTAATGAACTAATTGCTGAATGGCCTTCAGCTGGCTCTGAATGGTCTGATATAAGTGACCTGAGTTCCCATCAGCCTTGCCAGTAATCAATTGTTCTTCCTGGTCTTGCTTGGAGCTCAGCTTGCATTCCTGCTCTCATTCAGATAAGTGATTTGCTGCTTTTTTTCCTCCTGTTGGATTTTCCTTGCAGGTTTGCTGCTTGCAGTAGACTTCAGCCTGGTCCCCTTTTGGGGCCTGGCGCTGCAATTGTGCTCATTTTGTGTTTGCACTTTTGCTCTGTTACTTTGTCACTTATTATTTGTTGAATTGCTGTGTGTTACACCAGAGATCTGATTTAGGTGGTAGAGATCGTGTGATCTCAGGTTTTTTGTTAATCAGAAGTGTTGGTATTTTTGTCAGGGTTTTTTTGGGTTGCAGTCAGAATTCTTTCCTATACTTTCCTATCTAGACAGATTGGGCCCCAGCGTTTGCTCATTCTATTTTCTATCTGTGTCCGTATTTTCTTCTTGTCTAACCGCCATTACATGCTTGGGGGCTTCCTATTCCTTTGGAGGTTCTGCTACAGGGCAGATAGCTTTCATCTTTCTGCCTTTAGATGTAGCTATCTCTCCGGCTGCGACGAGGCGTCTAGGATCACCGTAGGTACGCACCACGGCTACTTCTAGTGTTGCGGTTAGTTCAGGGTCCTACAATCCAATAGGTTCCAGCCCTCTGGTGTATTGCTACTTTGCTATTTTTGCTATTTCTCCTCAGCTACCGTAACATAACAGAACCCCCTTTTGAAAGTTCCACAGCTTGAAAATGCTTTTTATAGTCAGCCAAGAGTCTTTCAATTCTTATTTTAGAGATTTTTACCCATTCTTCCTAGGAAAATTCTTCCAGTTCTGTGTGATTCCTGGGTCGTCTTGCATGCACTGCTATTTTGAAAATTTCAATGATGTTCACGTCAGGGACTATCAGGGCCATTGTAAAATGTTCAGCTTGTGCCCTTTTAGGTAGTTTATTGTGGATTTTGACATGTATTTATGATCATTTTCATTTGTAGAAGACATCCTCTTTTCTACTTAAGTTTTTTTGCAGATGGTGCTATGGTTGAGACATGATTTTGTTGAAATATAATTGAATGCATTCTTACCTCTACCAGTGAAATGATCCCCTTGCCATTGGTTGCAACACAAGCCAAAAGCATGATTGATTCAGTCCCATGCTTAATGTTTGGAGCGATGTTCTTTTCCTGAAATTCTGTGTCTTCTTTTCTTCACACATAAATTTGATTGTGGCCAAAGAGTTCTATTTTAACCTCATCGATTCAAAGGAGTTGTTTCCAAAATGCATTAGGCTTGTTCAGATGTTCCTTTGCAAACTTATGTTGCTGAATTTTATTGTGAAGATGCAAGACAGGTTTTCCTCTGATGATTCTTCCATGAAGAGCATATATGTGCAGGTGTCTGTGAACCGTAGAACAATGTACCATAACTCCAGAGTGTGCTAAATTTTTCTGAAGGACTTTTGCAGTTAAGCATTGGTTCTGATTTGCCTCTTTAGCAATTCTACCAGCAGCTCTCACTGAAATTTTTCTTGGTCTTCCATACCTTATCTTGACCTCCACTATTCCTGTGAACTGTTATTTCTTAATTACATTTCAAACTGAGGAAAGGAAAACTTGAAAATGCATTTCTGTATTCTTATAGCCTTTTCCTACTTTGTGAGCCTCCACCATTCAGAGTGTTAGGTAGCTTTTTAGAAAAACTTATGGCTGCTGTTTTTTGGCGTAAGGTTAGAGGATGCTGGGTTTTTATAAAGCTAAGAAATTTACATAATTTGGCTTTTCCTAATGATGATAGTGAAGAAGACATAACCCTTATAGGATAATTAAGGTCTGAAAGCTTGGTAAAAGTTTTCTGAGCACAGAAATCTACAAGGGCGCTTAAACTTTTGCATCGGCTCATTTCCCTTTTTGTGATTTTTTAAATGAAAAAAATGACAACATGCATAATTATTTTTTTTGCCTAAAATACAAAGTAAATAAGTCATCTTTAACTTTAGACCTTTTAGAGATCATTTGATCTTCAACTTGCTTAACTGTTCACAATAACAGTAATTTTGACCAGGTGTTCCAAACTTTCAAATGCTACTGAATATGTGAATATACACTGTATATGTGTATATATATCTGCCTCTGTCTTTATTTTACAAATATACCCCATAAAAAGGTCTAATATTATCAATAGAGATGAGCAAACCCAAACAACAAAGTTTGGGGTTCTTATAGGATACCAATCCAGTGGTGAACTCTGACAGTGGACTTCTCCTGGAAGTCCATTTTACAGTTCAGGAGTGCGAGGAGAAGAGAGAGAGAGAATTTTCCAACTCCAAAGTCCAATTGGGTTTGGTTTCAGGTTCAAGTTCTGGTAAAGTCCTGGTACCCGAACTAAACTTTGGACTAAAGTTTGGGAGAGCACCAGAACACAAACTTCCAGGGGTCTGCTCATACCTAATTATCAAATCATGGCACCTAGAGTTGAGCGAAACAGATCGGTCAGATTCAAAAGTTGCCGACTTTCACCAAAGTTGGGTTGCGGTCGTCGACCCGAGCGCCCTAGTCAGTTTTCCCATAATGCTTGCAGGCGCCTTTTCTCAGCCAATGAGCAAGGACAAACACTATGTACAACGAGATGACATAGGCAGCGTCCACCACCATCTTAGAGAAGGGCATTGCAGTGATTGGCTTGCTTTGGGGGGCGTCATAGTGTCTATAAATGCCCTCACCGCCGACCTCCATTTAACTTCTGCCGATATTAACAGTAGGGAGAGGTTGCTGACGCTGTTTATCAGTAGTGAGAGAGTTAGGGCTGGAAAGAGAAGTTCTTCTGTGCTTGTGCTGATAGCAATTGTGCTGTACAGTTAGTGTCCAGTGACAGGGGAGGGTTTTCTTGTGTGCAGCAGCACTGGTTATTAGGCTGCCTGACAGCTGTATTGCTGTGTGTACACTGCTGTGCAGACTGCTTTTTACACAGCACTAATACTTTGATTCTTTTTTTCTGCACACTTACCGACTGTACATTTTTTCCCACACCATATAGAGCTGTGCGCTACTCACACACTACCGTGTACCGGCTGGTATCACGGACAAATACATGCTGACTATCTGTGTGTGACTCCGGAAATATATACGGAGATTTCAATTTTCCCCTACACTGTATACAGCTGTACTCTTCTGAGACAGTACCATATATCTGCTCTTTGTATTACGGTCAAATCCACACCGAGTGATCGTCTGTGTGTGACTCCGGAAATATATACGGAGATTGCAATTTTACACTACACCGTATACAGCTGTCCGCTTCTGATACAGTACTGTATATCTGCTCTTTGTATTACGGTCAAATCCATACTGATTGAGCGTCTGTGTGTGATTCCGGAAATACATACGGATATTTAAATTTTCCCCTACAACATATACAGCTGTACGCTCCTCATACAGTGCCATGCATCTGCAGGTATTTTTGGTACATTTTCCCAAACATGAGGAAGTATGATGGAAGAGGCCGCGGACGTGGGCGGGGGGGCCAGCTGGGAATGATGGTGGTGGTGTGGTGCATCTGCTGGTAGTGCCAAAAGCTCAATAGCACCTAAGGCAGGAGGTGTTGAGCCTGCATCATCGTCTGGCTCCAGACGGCCTGGAAGGCTCCCTTTTCTGGGAGTAGGCAAACCGCTTTTAAAGCCGGAGGATCAGGAACAGGTTTTGGCTTACATTGCCGAAACAGCCTCCAGCTCTACCGCCTCCTCTTCTGAAGTTTCAAAAAATGCAAGCACTGCAGACTCCTGGTCAGGAACAACACCTTTCCTTGTGTCCTTCACCCCCACCAAAAGTAAACGGATGCGGCAGGCCACACTTCAGATTACTCCATGGAGCTTTTTTCACATACCATGCCTGGGTTATCAAGTCAAATCCTGAATTATCCAGTCCAAGATTAATATGACATGGAGTGCACTGATGCACAGCCACTGCTATCTGATTCTGCTGGTACACTCACCCAGAGCACTGCATTGCCCTCGCAGTCTACTGAGCCAGATTCTGAGCCTGATGAAACTCAGGTGACCTACACGCATACTATACCACCTTACACGGTGACACAGAGGAAGGTGCAGATGAAATTGAAGAGGAGGTGATGGATGACCCAGTTGTTGACCCGGATTGGCATCCATTGGGGGAAGAGGATGCCGCTTTCAATAGCCCATAGCAGTCCAAACAAGTGTTAAAAAAACAAAAAAGTTGCAGGACAGCTTGGCAGAGGTCAAATTAGCACAGCGTGCAAGCCCTGAAAATTTATCCCATAGTAGGAAGAGTGCAGTGTGGCACTTTTTTGACCAAAATCCTATTGATGAGGCAAAGGTTATCTGTAAGAAGTGCGGAAGGACCTTTAGCCGAGGGAAAAATCTCCAAAAATTGAATACCAGTTGCATGCTTAGACATTTAAGCACCATGCACTTGCAATCGTGGACGGACTACGAAACCTCACTGGCTTTGAAAGCCTACATTGCCAATCTGATCTCATTAGAGATGATGCCCTTCTGTTTGGTTGAAAGCGCAGCGTTCCGAGAGCTCATGGCCTATGCTGTACCACACTATGACCTACCAAGTCGGCACTTCTTTTCTAGAAAAGCCATCCCTGCCCTCCACCTGCATGTGAAAGACCGCATTGTCCATGCACTCAAACAATCAGTGAGTGGAAAGGTTCACCTCACAACAGATGCATGGGCCAGTAGGCATGGCCAGGGCCGTTAAGTGTCCATCACTGCGCACTGGGTTAATGTGGTGGATGCAGGGTCCACAGGGGACAGCGGCAGTTGGACAGTGCTGCCTAGCCCACGGTATAGGCAACAGTTGGCTGTAGGCGTTTGACCCTCCTCCTCCAGAAGCAAAGCTCGTCGACAGAGCGCAGTCGCACGAGCACTCCAACCGCAGCTGCCAGTGTTGCACACGAGGTATCCTACTATCGATCAGCTAGTGGTAAGCGTCAGCAGGCTGTTTTAAAGATGATGTCTTTGGGCGACAACAGACACACCGCGGAGGTACTGGCCGACTACTTGTAGCGAGAAACTGAGTCATGACTGGGCAGTCTACATCTTGAGCCAGGCAAGGTAGTCAGTGATAATGGCCGTAATTTTGTGGCGGCCATAGCCCTGGCAAAACTCAGACAAATACCTTGCCTGGCTCACACCTTGAACCTGGTGGTGAAGTGCTTCATAAATAATTATCCGGAGTTACCAGCCCTGCTCCATAAGGTGCGAAGACTGTGCTCTCACATCCGTCGCTCGCCCGTAGACTCCAGTTGTATGCAGAGGCTGCAGCCATCGCTCCACCTCCCCAAGCACTGCCTAATCATAGACGTTGCAACAAGGTGGAACACCTCCATGCACATGGTTGAGAGGCTGTGCGAACAGAGGCAGGCTGTAATGCAATTGTGGGAGGATCAATGGGCAGGCAGTTTGAGGGCGGACATGGAGTTGTCGGGTGTGCAGTGGTCAAAGCTGAAAGACCACTGTAAAGTCCTTCAGTATTTTGAGGAATGCACAAGGCTGGTAAGCGCAGACGATGCCATCATAAGCATGAGCATCCCACTTATGCGTCTGCTCATGCAAACTTTGATGCACATTAAGGATCAGGTGTCTGCAGCAGAGGAGGAGAAGGAGGAGGAGGGAAGCCTTCATGACAGTCAGGCATTCTCTGCTCAGGGAACTGTCCTGGACGAGGTGGAGGAATAAGAGGAGGAGGAGGAGGATGAGGGGGATGATTATTTTGGGGAGGATTATGCTTCTCAGAGAACAAGAGAAATGTTGGCTTCCCAAGGTTTGGTACAGGGTTTGTGTGTGAATGGAGGGATGTGGATTTGGCAGAAAGTGCTCCTCCACCCACCACTGGCAGTGCATCATTGACACCTGGAACATTGGCCCACATGTGTAATTATGTCTTGCAGATCCTAAAAAGGGACCCCCGCATTGCCAAAATTATGAAGGATGATGACTGTTGTGTTTTGGTAGCTGAGGAGAATAAGCAAAAACGGCAATACACCAGAGAGGCTGGAACCTATTGGATTGCAGTACCCTGAACTAACCACACAACTAGAGGTAGCCGTTGAGCGTTCCTACATTGATCCTAGACGCCTCGTCACAGCCTGAGAGATAACTACACCTAAAGGCAGAAAGATGTAAGCTATCTGCCCCGGAGCAGATCCCCAAAGAAAATAGGAAGCCCCCAAACATGTAATGGCGGTTAGACAAGAAGCAGCACGTACACAGACAGAAAATAGAATGAGCAAAAGCTGGGGCCCAATCTGTCTAGACAGAAAAGTACAGGAAAGGATTCTCACTGCAATCCAAAAAAACCCTAAAAAATACCAACTCTTCTGATTGCAAAAACACCTGAGATCACACGATCTCTACCACCTAAAATCAAATCTCTGGTATAGCAAAACTAAGCCGCAGCCACTGAAAAAACAGGAAAAAGCAAATGAACAAATAACAGTGGCTTCAGATAAACCGAGAGGAGCACAAGCCCCCGGAGGGGACCAGGCTGACCTCCACAGAAGTGCAGGGAACAATGCAAAAAGCAAGCACAAAAATAAAAGCAGAAAATATCTTATCTGATAGCAGAAGATGCAGGCAAGACTCAGCAAGCTTCCAAATGAACCAGGAAACACAATTGAGACAAGAACAATTGATCACCGGCAACCATCATGGGAGGGAACCTCCCTTATATCAGACAAATCAGCGATCCCAGATTGCCATTCCTCGCTGAAAGGCTCAGTATTGTCTGTAACCACCAGAGGGAGCCTCTGCTCAGAAACCATCTCTAGCACATTCATAACAGATGACTATTGGTTGGCCAGCATCCTCGATCCAAGCTATAAAGGCAAATTACAGAACATCATGCCACAGGAGCACCTAGAGCTAATATTGGTGAACAAACAAGCAACTCTGGTAAACCGTTTGTTAGAGGCATTCCCAGCACACAGCAGCGGTGCAGGTTCTATCACGAGCCATACTGGGCTAAATGGAAGAGGTGTTCCTGGTGCACACAGCCGAAGTGGCATTGGAGACAGGGGTTTCATGAACATGTTGTGGTCTGATTTCTCGAGTAACGCTCACACGACTGGTAATACTGATTCGATTGCAACAGACAGGAGACAGCAGTTGTCAACTATGGTTCAAAATTACCTCTCCTGCCCTATCGATGTTCTCCCTCACAGTTCATTCCCCTTTGACTACTGGGCCTGTAAACTGGACACCTGGCCTGAATTGGCACAATATGCCTCACAGGAGCTCGCTTGCCCTTCTGGTAGTGTGCTATCAGAGAGAGTCTTCAGTGCTGCTGGATCAATCCTGACAGAAAGAAGGACCCGGCTGTCAACCCAAAATGTTGGTGATCTCACCTTCATTAAAATGAACCATGCCTGGATTTCAAAGGATTTTGTACCACCTTCCCCTGATGACACATAGGTTGCCAGCATAATGGCTCGCTGTGTCCTCCTCTTTCTCCGACTTCTCCAATTCCTCCATTTGCAGCTGCTGAACGTCCAGCCTACACCTCAACATATGCCACTTTTTCCACCTCCCTAATTTGGCTGTCCCCCCCGGGCCAGCATCAGCACATGGCGCACCCAGGCAAGTGCCAGGGCCCCGAGCAGGTGGGTGGGCCCACTTGCCGTCATTGACACCGGCATGCTATTAGGGGCCCTGTGCCAGTTCCCGGCACCCACGGGTGTGCCCCCCTGCTTGCTCAGGGCCCCAGCACTTGCAATGCTTACCTCTCCCTGCTCCACCACTGTGACATCTTCCACGTTTCCGTGACAGTGACATTCAGGTCAGAGAGTGCGATGATGTCACGTCTGTGCACCCTCTGTCTGAACAGTCACAGTGCAGAGAGCTGGAAGATGGTGACACTGAGGAGTCCAGAGTAGAGCAATGCCCAGCGAGGAGAGGTATTTCATTTTTTTAATGGTTGGAGCAATATATGGGAGCATTATACACTGGAGAATTATATATGGGGCCCATCATACACTTGAGCATCATCATGGGCCCACACATCATATGGGACAATTCTCCATATGGGGCCCATAAAATATGGCACATCATATGGGGCACATTATATACGGAGAATCACATGGAGACCATTATATATGGAGCATTATATATGGGGACCATTATATTTGGAGCATTATATGGGGCTCATCACACACTGGAGCATCATATATGGGCCGATCATATACTAGAGCATCATATGGGGTTCATTATTTATGGGGCATCATATAGGGCCCTTTATATATGGAGCATCATATGGAGCACATATGGGGCCTGTTCTGCATGGAGCATTATATGGAGCCCATTCTGTATGAAGCAATATATGGGGCTCATTATTCTGTATAGAGCAATATATGGGGCTCATTATTCTGTATGGCGCACTATGTGGTGCCCATAATACTGTATGGAGGAATACACTGTCCGTTTTTTGAGCTATTGTAGAATTTAAAATAGATATCACTCATGTAATGTAAGAAGTGAAGTATTTGGCATTGTACTATACCTATATTTCTCTGCCGTATCGGAGCATCATGAACTGTTGTATGTGTTAAAGGGGCCCACTGAGAGTCTTCGGCCCGGGGCCCATGGAAACCTGGAGCCAGCACTGCCCCCCCACAACTTTAGCCAAATAACCCCCAGTTTTCAATGCGTAACTATTATTATAAAGTAAATTAAGGTTGACAAGCTTAAGTAATAAGAATTGATGTCGTTGGCATTGAAATGGGCACTGTAGGTGTGTTTACTGTCCTCCACTCACTGCCGACTTTTATTCCCCATTGACTTGCATTGGGGTCGGTGTTGTGAATAGGCTGGAAATGAGTTCTGAGCAGAAGCTCCCTCTGGTGGTTACAAACGGTACTGGACTGTCCAGTGAAGATTGTGAGGATTGGGAATCAGGTGTTACTGACTGGTCTTATATAAGGGAGTCGCCTTCCCATCAGGGTTGCCGGTGATCAATTGTTCTGGTCTCAATCCTTGATTCCTGATTCCTTGGTAGCCTGCTGTGTCGTGTCTGAATCTCCTGCTAACAGATAAGACATTTTCTTCTTTTTGTTTTTGTGCTTGATTTTTGCATTTTGTCCTGCACTTCTGTGGGGCCTTCAGGGTCCCCTCTGGGGGCTTTTGCCCTCTCAGTTCAGTTCAGCCACTGATGTTTGTACATTTGCTTTTTCCAGTTTTTTCAGTGGCTGCTGTTTTGTTTTTGGTTACACCAGAGAACTAATTTAGGTGGTAGAGGTCGTGTGATCTCAGGTGTTTTTGAAATTAGTAGAGTTGGTGCTTTTCAGGGTTTTTGGGATTGCAGTAAGTGCCCTTCCTATCCTTTTCTATTTAGTAAGTTTGGGCCCCAACGTTTGCTCATACTATTTTCTGTCTGTGTCAGTATTTCTTCTTGTCTAACCGCCATTACATGTTTGGGGGCTTTCTATGTTCTTTGGGGATCTGCTCCGGGGCAGATAGCTTTCCTCTTTCTATCTTTAGGTGTAGTTAGTTTCTCAGGCTGTGACGAGGCGTCTAGGACCAACGTAGGAACGCTCCACGGCTGCCTCTAGTTGTGGTGGTTAGTCAGGGTACTGCAATCTCATAGTTTCCAACTGCTCTGGTGTATTTCCTTTTTTGCCTGCTCTCCTCAGCTACCAAATCATAACAGTATCACCGGCCAAAACTGAAAATTATATGATACTCACAGAAGGGAAAAATATTGTGGAAAGAAAAAAGTTGTCAGAGTTGTCAGAGATTTTTTTTTTTTTTCTGTTTGTTGCATTTTTTTTTCCCTCTGTATCTCTGGGTGCTGAGGAGGATTTTTTTTTTCTCTCTCAATGGAGTTTGCACAGTTGTCTGGCCGTGTGGATCAGCTTGCCACTGAAGTTCGGAGTATTGCTACCTATCTTGCTAGGTTGCCTGTTGTGGAACCTAGGATTCCCATGCCAGATTTGTTTTTAGGGGATCGAGCTAAGTTTCTGAATTTCAAAAATAACTGTAAATTGTTTTTTGCCTTGAAATCTAAGTCCTCAGGGAACGCAGTGCAGCAGGTTCAAATTGTCATCACTCTCCTGCGCGGCGACCCTCAGGATTGGGCTTTTTTCCCTGACACCTGGGGATCCTGTTTTGAGTGATGTTGATGCGTTTTTTCAGGCTTTGGGTTATTGTACGATGAGCCTAATGTCACTGATCAAGCTGAAAAAACGTTGTTGGCATTAAGTCAGGGACTTGAGGACGCTGAGTTATACTCTCAGAGATTCCGTAGGTGGGCAGTCCTGACCAAATGGAATGACGACGCTTTGGCAGCTCTTTTTCGGAAGGGACTGTCAGATAATGTAAAGGATGTTATGGTGGGATTCCCTGTTCCCTCTGGTCTCAATGATTCTATGTCATTAGCGATTCAAATTGACAGACGTTTGCGTGAGCGGAAAGGTATGCGTGGAATAATGTTGCCTTGTGAACCTGCTTCTGAATCCATGCAGTGTGATAGAGTGGTTTCTGGGGCACAGCGTCATGAATTTCGAAAGCGCAATGGGTTATGTTTCTACTGTGGTGATGCCTCACATGCTATTTCAGTCTGCCCTAAGCGGGGAAAACGTTTTGCACGCTCAGTTGTCTTGGGTAGTGTTCAGACTAAGTTTTTATTAACTGTTACCCTGATATGCTCTCTGTCCTCATTTTCTGCTCAGGCTTTTGTTGATTCTGGAGCAGCTATTAACCTGATGGATTTTGATTTTGCTAAACGTTGTGGGTTTCCCTTGATACCCCTATGGAAGTCTATTCCCCTACTGGGGATCGATTCTACCCCTTTGGCTGAGAATAAACCTCAGTTCTCTACTCAGGTGATGATGAGGGTAGAACCTGATCATCAGGAGAGTTGCAAATTTTTGGTTCTGTATAATCTGCATGACATTATCGTACTGAGTTTCCCTTGGTTGCAGTCTCATAATCCTGTTTTGGATTGGAAATCTGTGTCTGTTACCAGTTAGGGCTGCCAATGTGTCAATACCAACACTCCTGTTTTTTCTGCCTCCCCCCAGGCTCAGGATGTTCCTGACTTTTTGATTGATTTTTCTGATGTGTTTAGCGAAAGTAAATCTGCATCCTTACCTCCCCATAGGAGCTATGACTGCGCTATTGAATTAGTGCCTGGTAGTAAATTCCCTAAAGGTCGCCTTTTTAACTTGTCTGTACCTGAACATGACGCTATGCGGTCTTATATCAAGGAGTCATTAGAGAAGGGTCATATCAGACCATCCTCTTCACCCTTAGGTGCCGTTTTTTTCTTTGTGGCCAAAAAGGATGGTTCATTAAGGCCGTGTATTGATTATCGTCTCTTGAACAATATTACTGTGAAATATCAATATCCTTTACCCTTGATCTCTGATCTGTTTTCCAGGGTGAAAAACGCTACTTGGTTTACCAAGCTTGACCTTAGGGGGGCATATAACCTTATTCGCATTAAGCATGGGGATGAATGGAAGACGGCATTTAATACCCCTGAAGGGCATTTTGAGTACCTTGTGATGCCCTTTGGGCTCACTAATGCTCCTTCTGTCTTCCAGTCCTTCATGAATGACATTTTCAGGGATTTTGTGGATAAATTTCTGATTGTTTATTTGGATGATATCTTGATTTTTTCCAATGACTGGGACTCTCATGTAAAACATGTTCGGACTGTGTTCCAGATTTTGAGAGAGAATGCTCTGTATGTGAAGGGATCAAAGTGTCTTTTTGGCGTTCAGAGGATCTCATTTCTGGGATTCATTTTGTCCCCATCTGTTATTGAAATGGACCCGGTCAAAGTTCAGGCCATCTGTGATTGGGTCCAACCTACTTCATTAAAGGCTCTTCAAAGATTCTTGGGTTTTGCCAATTTTTATCGTAAATTTATTGGTAATTTCTCTGTTATTGTTAAACCATTAACTGATTTGACCAAGAAGGGTTCTGATGTGGTGAATTGGCCTCCTGAGGCAGTCTCTGCATTTCAGGAACTTAAGCAGAGATTCACTTCTGCTCCTGTTCTAACGGCAGCCTGATGTTTCTCTACCATTTCAGGTGGAGGTTGATGCCTCTGAAATTGGGGCAGGTGCCGTTTTGTCCCAAAGAGATCCAGAGACCTCTAAAAGTAACCCTTGTGCCTTTTTCTCTCGAAAATTTTCTCCCACTGAACGTAATTATGACGTGGGTAATCGGGAATTATTGGCCATGAAGTGGGTTTTTGAAGAGTGGAGACATTGGCTGGAGGGAGCCAAACATCAGGTGGTGGTCCTTACGGACCATAAGAATCTAGTTTATCTGGAATCTGCCAAGCGACTTAATCCTAGACAGGCCAGGTGGGCCTTGTTTTTCACACGTTTTAATTTTGTGGTTTCATTTCTTCCTGGCACTAAAAATGTTAAGGCGGATGCCCTCTCGAGGAGTTTCCTGGCGGACTCTCCTGAGTTATCTGATCCTTCTGTTATTTTGAAAGAGGGTGTAGTTCTTTCCGCCATCTCGCCCAATTTGAGACTGGCTCTGGAGGGGTGTCAGGAGGATAAGCCTGAGCGCTGCCTTTTGGGAAATTGTTTGTCCCGGACCAGTGGAAAAATAGTGTAATGTCTGAGATTCATTGTTCCGCATTGGCCGGTCATCCCGGAATTTTTGGTACCAGAGACTTGGTTAGTCGGTCCTTTTGGTGGTCTACCATGTCTCGTGATGTCAGGGAGTTTGTGCAGTCCTGCGGGACTTGCTCTCGCTCCAAGCCTTGCTCTCGTTCTAGTGGTTTGTTAATGCCATTACCTGTGCCCAAGAGACCATGGACCCATATCTCTATGGATTTCATTTCCGACCTCCCTGTTTCTCAGAGAATGACCGTCATCTGGGTGATTTGCGATAGGTTTTCCAAGATGATACATCTTGTGCCATTACCTAAGTTGCCTTCCTCCTCTGAATTGGTGCCTTTGTTCCTTCAGCACGTGGTTCGTTTACACGGCATTCCTAAGAACATTGTGTCTGACAGAGGAGTCAGTTTGTTTCCAGATTTTGGAGGACATTTTGTTCTAAAATTGGTGTTCAATTGTTTTTCTCCTCGGCGTTTCATCCTCAGACCAATGGTCAAACTGAGAGAACAAACCAGACATTGGAGACTTATCTAAGATGCTTTTTGTCTGCTGATCAGGATGACTGGGTCTCTTTTTTGCCTTTGGCTGAGTTTGCTCTTAATAATAGGGCTAGCTCTGCCACTTTGATGTCTCCATTTTTCTGTAATTCTGGGTTTCACCCTCGATTTTCTTCAGGACAGACGGAGGCTTCTGTCTGTCCAGGTGTTAACTCTGTTGTGGAGCGTATGCAACAGATTTGGGACCAGGTAGTGGAGAGGTTGTCCCTCTCTCAGGAGAGGGCCCAGCGGTTTGCTAACCGGCATAGGACTGATGGTCCTCGGTTTAAAGTGGGGGACTTGGTCTGGTTGTCCTCAAGAAATATTCCTATGAGAGTGGCATCTCCTAAATTTAAGCCTAGGTTCATTGGACCTTATAAGATCATGGAGATTCTTAATCCTGTTTCTTTTCGTTTGCTTCTTCCAGGGACATTTAAGATCCATAAGTGTTCCACAAGTCCTTGTTGAAGAGGTTTGTTGAGCCAGTGGTTCCTACTACTGTGCCTCCTGACCCTGTTTTGGTTGAGGGCAATCTGGAGTATGTGGTTGAGAAAATATTGAATTCTCGTTTTTCTAGACGGAAACTCCAGTATTTGGTTAAATGGAGAGGTTATGGTCAGGAAGACAATTCTTGGGTGTTTGCTTCGGACATCCATGCTAGGAGACTCATCCGTGCGTATCATAGAACTCATCCTGACCGACCTGGTTGCTCAAATGAGGGTTCGGTGACCCCTCCTCAAGGGGGGGGTACTGTTGTGAATAGGCTGGAAATGAGTTCTGAGCAGAAGCTCCCTCTGGTGGTTACAAACGGTACTGGACTGTCCAGTGTATATTGTGAGGATTGGGAATCAGGTGTTACTGACTGGTCTTATATAAGGGAGTTGCCTTTCCCATCAGGGTTGCCGGTGATCAATTGTTCTGGTCTCAATCCTTGATTCCTGATTCCTTGGTAGCCTGCTGTGTCGTGTCTGAATCTCCTGCTAACAGATAAGACATTTTCTTCTTTTTGTTTTTGTGCTTGATTTTTGCATTTTGTCCTGCATTCTGTGGGGGCCTTCAGGGTCCCCTCTGGGGGCTTTTGCCCTCTCAGTTCAGTTCAGCCACTGATGTTTGTACATTTGCTTTTTCCAGTTTTTTCAGTGGCTGCTGTTTTGTTTTTGGTTACACCAGAGAACTAATTTAGGTGGTAGAAGTCGTGTGATCTCAGGTGTTTTTGAAATTAGTAGAGTTGGTGCTTTTCAGGGTTTTTTGGGATTGCAGTAAGTGCCCTTCCTATCCTTTTCTATTTAGTAAGTTTGGGCCCCAACGTTTGCTCATACTATTTTCTGTCTGTGTCAGTATTTCTTCTTGTCTAACCGCCATTACATGTTTGGGGGCTTTCTATGTTCTTTGGGGATCTGCTCCGGGGCAGATAGCTTTCCTCTTTCTATCTTTAGGTGTAGTTAGTTTCTCAGGCTGTGACGAGGCGTCTAGGACCAACATAGGAACGCTCCACAGCTGCCTCTAGTTGTGGTGGTTAGTCAGGTTACTGCAAGCT
Source organism: Oophaga sylvatica (assembly GCA_033576555.1). Classification (NCBI taxonomy): domain Eukaryota; kingdom Metazoa; phylum Chordata; class Amphibia; order Anura; family Dendrobatidae; genus Oophaga; species Oophaga sylvatica. The sequence goes on along the minus strand of JARQOD010000006.1, from coordinate 235,017,179 downwards.
CATAGTTTCCAACTGCTCTGGTGTATTTCCTTTTTTGCCTGCTCTCCTCAGCTACCAAATTATAACAGGTCGGATTTTCGACTGCGACCCGCCCTTTTCTGTTAGTCGGCCGACTTGTTAGACTCGACTTTTGAGAAAGTCTGGTTTTACGAAACCCGACTCGACCCTAAAAAAGGCAAAGTCGCTTATCTCTAGTGGCACCTAGTTTTGAAAAGATCTGGAGAGATTAAAGTTTGGTAAATTATCTGAGATTTACAGGGAAATTTGATTCTTAGAGAAGTTAACCAATGCAAATTGAATGTCTTTTCAAATCCTATAACTGAGTGACGGTATGGTGTGCAGTGATGTCAGAGGCCTAGTTGTGTTGGAACTCCTGAGCCAGACTGAAGAATAGAAATAGGATGCACACAGTGGGTAAAGGGAAAAGAAGAGCTGTGGTTGCTAGTTTGGTGGGTTGTAAGAACAGTAGGATCGGTAAGCTTAAAGGTGAATATTATTATTTTTATTTTTTAACCGATTAGCTTGCTCTCTATGGTTCAGTCAAATGACAGCTGTCACTGGTTTCATTTTGCTGAATTTGCATAAAGCAAATATTAAAAAATGCACTTACTGGAGAATACGAATTTTTGTAAAATTCAAGTAGAGTTCAATTCCACTTGAATAAATTTGCTCATCAATAAACTGTGGGAGTCAAGTAAAGAAAAAGAGCTTTTAACTTTTTGACATTGTAATAGTTGCTGACTGGTATCTGTCACTCTTTTCCCAGTCATGTCCTCCTGCCTCATGCTGCCCTGTTTCAGTTGATTTCATTAAGTGACCTCTGGTCTCCTAATGGTCTAGTGCAGTTAATGCTACTGTCTTCAGTCAATGTCTAAGTGATGGTGTGGAGCGGAGGAACTGGAGAGTTGAGAAATAACATGAGTATAAGAATTTTAATTTTTTTTTAAATTTTATGTTTATTATGCACTGTGGTCTATTCAAACCTCAGAGCATAATAAGGGACATTACATTTTTAGAAAATAACTTATCTGTGAATTGAATGTCCTGGAAACAAATCCATGCAAACAAACCAATTTAAATTTTGCCTGATCTGCTCATCTCTAATGACGATCACCAATGTGCAGAAATTTGTAGTAATGATGCCAGAGCACAACAGACAAATATTGGTGTATGGGGTTACTTATTTTATGTTTGGGACACCAATGTTCTAACAGAAATATGGTAATGCATGAGCACTTGACACATGCAAAATTTGCCATACAGACTATCTAAAATTGATGCTTGTAGGTTCAGGGAGATGTGCACTTTTCTATTTTATATTTTATTGTTTTACACTTTTTCTCTTTCTAGCACTGTTATTTATTTGTTTTTACATTTTACTATCTTCATTAATGATTTTATTTATTTTTCACTATCATAAGTGACCTGAACGCCCAAACATACAGAGTGGATGCCAATTGTGCCTTTTCTGCATGCATTCACGCCTTCCTTGCCCAGGAAATCCAAGTAATGCCATGATTGGTACAGGGACCGTGTTATTAGCCCATTTATTTTACATGGTACAGACAGTAAGGTTTTTTTTAAATAAAGTATACATTACAATTTTAAAGTTTGTAGTTCTCTCACTATGTAATTGTATATATGCTTTTTTTGCAATTACGAATCATTTGCAATGATTCATTTTCCCAGTCTGTGATATGATCATAAGTTAGTATGTTCTCTATTTAATAATAGCAAAAGAAAGTCCTTCCTTCAATGGGTATTTAATTTACAGGACCACCGAAGTGTAAAATGCAGTACACACAGAGGTCTTGGCTAAGCTACATTTCATATGTCATCAAATACATTTCCAGTGTATATGATTTGGTTCCCAGACACCTTCTGGACTCTGAAATCCCATTAACAGCCTCAACAAATAATTCTGTAACACTGGGTTGCCCCAATGCTTGTTTCCGAGGAAACCATGAGCCCCTTGGCACTGCCTCTAGTACACGGGGAATAAATTCATTAAAATGTTCAGCTCTGTTTTGAGCCATATGTTGGAGCTAAAAAAAAAGTTTTACTGCAAATCTACAGAAGTGAGACTCGTGCTTTGTTTTTTTTTGGCTTTGATAGAAATGTTTCTTTCTATCTAGACACAAAATAGCAGTTTGTTGAATGATAGGACTAGATTAGGAATTGATTTTTCAGTGTTGTATTATCAAATAATAATTTCCCTGACGTCTTAAAGTTGCCTTCATGAGAAGATACGTTTCACCTTGTGCCATTTTCCATAATTACAAACATGCTTTGTAAAGTTACTTTTAACAAGTATGTGTTTACAAGAACAGTTAATACCGGGAGAAGCCCACATAAAATAATGTACTCAAGTTTAAAGGCTACGAGTGTTTCCCATTTCAAACAAACAATAAACTAGCAAAAGAAAGGGGATTAAGTAAGTCTCTATTCAGTTTTTCATCTGACTACGAGATTTATAATGGTGCACGCTATTGCATCTCTGCAAACAGAATTTTAACTCTTTTGCCTAAATAGGCAAATTAAATGCATAAAATACTCAGCTTAGTCTTCTCATTTATACCTATCCAACTGTATCAAATATTTTAGATTAGGAGAAATCCTTGAAAAGTTTAAAAAATAAATTTGAAAGGTTAGAAAATTCAGCAGATAATACAACGATATCATATGTAATTGTCACATGTTCTGGCATTTTAAAACCAATTTTGGAATACCTGCAATATTTATCTGCTTTCTATTTTTTATTTATGACAATATCCTTTGCTATTTTCTTATTAAAAATCATATGATTCAAATATCACATGATTAATAGTTTCCTCTTTGATACACATGGTTTGTGCTTTCAAAAACTGCACAAAAAATGCATTGTCATTTTCCTCCAAGTTTTACATGCAGGAGAAAAACCTGCTGAGGTCTTTTTTTGATTAAAGGGAATCTGTCTCCAGGTTTTTGCTGCCTCATCTGAGAGCAGCATGATGTAAGAAAAGAGACAGTGATTTCAATGATGTGTCACTTAGTTTACTGGGTACTGCAGTTGTGACACAGAGTTTTTAGAAGTAGCATGTAGCGCAGCTCAGACAGCTGTCCCTTCCCTCTCCACAGCTCTCTATGTACATTGTCTACTGACAGTGAGTTGCTTTTCAGAGGAGGGGGAATGTACGGACCAGGGCTCACAGGAGTTGTAGTCCAAGCTGTGATAATTTCCTGGTGATAAAACATGAATTTTATTTAAATGTGAGCAGGCTGCGGGATGCAGTGACAGACAGGAGGCACGAGAGGCAGATCAGGGGTTAACAATTTTACTTTTGCAGAGGCAAACTCAACGCAAGGAGATAAGTAGTTAATACAGAAAGTAAACAGTTAACTGAAGATTCTAACAGTTCAACGGCAAGGGAAATGCAAAGTCTTTAAAAAACGGGTAAGGTAATGGCAGTTCTTTGGGGGTAATTTATCGTATATAGTAGTTCCTCAGGCTGCGCGAGCTGCAGGGGAAACAATGGCACCACGATGGCTGTCAAGATACTGATCCAATGAGGTCCTGTGAACAACGATCTGTCTTCTAGCAGCAGCAGTCGTCTCCAGCACCTTCCTCTGAGCCCCTAGTCCATAGTTTGATGCAGCTGTGACAGAAAAGGCTAAAACACTACATGGGTTCAACACAGGCCGGGAAATATATACTGGCAACTCAGGGCATAAACTTCTGTCCAGCACCCTGTTTCTCTCAGGCAGTACGCGTGCGGTACTTATGGCCACGGAACATGCGGCACCTTGCATTCTGCTAGTCGGGTACTCTGTACTTCTCTCACTTGCATCCTTGCTAGTGGCAGCCGGGATCAACAGATGCCGGCCTGCGCAGTGTCGGTGCTTGAGGGCGGAAAGCTCCGCTCTCTCTGACGCGCGCTCACTGCTCCCGCCAAGACTGACTGCTTCCACGCGTGCTGCTTAGCTATGCCCCCGCTTCATAATGCAAGGGTCTGTCCGGTTTCTTATTATTTCCCCCATACAACAGAGGAGACAGACCCGACAGTTCCGGACCCGGCATGGGACAAGTACCCACGGCTCGGTCCTTCTCCTTACAGAAACAGCAACACACAGCCTAATAAATGATACATCCCTGAAATCTGTGTATCAGCCCCTACCTCATGCTGTCCTAAGATTACATAGCAAAAATCTACTGACAGATTATCTTTAAGGCGAATGCCACAAAAGGCCACAAAAAGATAATGAGCTGCAGGATTTCTAAACCCTGAAATGGTTAAAAGAAGTGATATGTGATGGAACATGTGCATAATATTCATTTTATGGGCATTTTGCAGCATTTTTTAAGGCAATGTCCCTCTGGAAAAAATCTGAAAAAGACATTGTATGCACATACCCAAAAAGATCTCAATAAAAACATAAGGTACATATTTCAATATGGAATTTAAAGTAACATCTAATCACAGTGGTTAATCAAAGAGGAAAGCAAAAATACTATGAAAAATGAAAGGAAAAACACCACAAAGAATAAAGCAAAAGAAAAGTCAAAGATGCTATAGGATTTTTACAGGAAGAAAAGAGTGAGGTGGTCAAAAATGATGTTGAGAAGGCTGAACTTTTAAATTTATATTTTCCATCCAAATTCTCATAGAAAGCAAATGTAACATCAACTGATCTTCACGGTGCCAACGAAGGATTAAAAGATTCCACACCATTTATGAACAGAGAGATGGTGAGGGAACACTTAGCTAATTTAAATGAATGTAAACCTCCTGGTCCAGATGAATTACATCCTAGGGTACTGAAAGGGTTAGCAGAGGAAATTGCAGAACCACTAGACAGAATCTTTGAAAAATCCCAGAGAAAAGGAGAAGTCCCAGAAGATTGGAGAAGGGCAAATGTTGTCCCTATCTTCAAAAAAGGAAAGAAGACGGAGTAAAAGAAATTACAGGCCAATGAGCTTTACTTCTATACCAGGTAAGAAATTTGAACAAATTATTAAACAGCATGTATGTAAGTACTTGGATAAGAATGCAGTAATTAACCAGAGCCAGCATGGGTTTGTAGATAACAAGTCATGCCAGACTAATCCAGTTTCCTTCTATGATTGAATCACTGACTGGGTGGATCAGGGAAATGCAGTAGATACACAGTAGGTACGGAAAGTATTCAGACCCCTTTAAATGTTTCACTCTTTGCTTCATTGCATCCATTTGGCCAATGCAAAAAAAGTTCATTTTTTTCTTATTAATGTACACTCTACACCCCATCTTTACTGAAAAAAACAGAAATGTAGAAATTTTTGCAAATTTATTAAAAAAGAAAAACTGAAATATCACATGGTCATAAGTATTCAGACCCTTTGCTCAGTATTGAGTAACAGAACCCTTTTGAGCTAGTACAGTTAGTACAGAGAAAAAAATGAACTTTTTTGAATTTACCAAATGGCTGCAATGGAACAGAGTGAAAACTTTAAAGGGGTCTGAATACTTTCTGTACCCACTGTAGTATATCTTGACTTCAGCAAAGCATTTGATAAAGTATATCATAGTCATAGTCTCTCAAATATCTCATATTATCCTTATTGAAAAAATTACCAAGTGTTGCATTGACAAGGCTATGGTTAGGTGGATTCATAACTGGCTCAGTGATCATACTGAAAAAGAAGTGATAAATGGTTGCACATCCAATTGGAAGAGTGTTTCAAAAGGGGTACTACAAGTTTCTGTCCTGGCCCCAGTGTTGTTCAACATTTTTATAAATGATCTAGATAATGGAACTGAAGGTAAACTAATCAAATTTGGAGATGATTCAAAGCTAGGAGGGATAGCTAACACTTGAGAAGAGAAAGGATTCAGAAGGATAAATAAGCTTGAACAATGGGCAGTGACTAATAGAATGGCATTTAAGAGGGAGAAATGCAAGATTCTACATCTGGGCAAGAAAAATGAAAATTACATCTATAGAATGGGAGGAATAGAATGAAGTAACAGCACATGTGAAAAAGACTTGCATATATTATATTAATAGATCACATGAGTCAACAGTGTAATGCAGCAGCAAAAAGGCAAGCACAGTTCTAGGATGTATTAAGTCTAGATCACATGAAGTAATTATCCCCTCTACTCCTCCTTGGTCAGGCCTCATCTGAAATACTGTGTCCAGTTTTAGGTACTACATTTTAAAAAAGACATTGAAAAACAGGAGCAAGTTCAGAGAAGAGCTACCAGGATGTGTATAGGCTGCAAAGTATGTGCTATGAGGAACTGTTAAAGGATCTGAGAATTTTTAGCTTGCAAAAAAAAGGTAAGAGCTTAATAGCAGTCTACAAATATCTGAACGGATGTCACAGTGTAGAGGATCATCATTAGTCTCATTTGCTCATGGAAACACAAGAAGCAATGGATTGAAACTTAAAGGGAGAAGATATAGATTAAATATTAGGAAAAGATTTTTGACTGTGAGGGTGATCAATGAGTGGAACAAGCTGCCATGAGAGGTGGTGAATACTCCTTCAATGTAAGTCTTCAGAGGCTGGACAGACATCTTTCTAAGATGGTTTAGTGAATCCTGCGCTGCATTGAGTGGGGGCGTTGGACACGATGACCCTTGAGGTCGCTTTCAATTCTAACATTCTATGATTCTAGGAAAGAATAGAGCTGTGTAAATCCAGCTCAAAGGTTCATTCAGTTAGGCGTATTATACATGCATATGCTGTGTTGTGTACACCAGATTACTGCATGTAAGGCAGCTCCCTCCTCCACTCTTCCATGATGCGGACAAATAGACAGCTGCACAAGGTGCCAGTCACATGTGCAATTTGCTAAAGATTTAGTACAGCAGTCTGAACCTAGCTTGAGGGTGGTTTTATTTACACAATGTATTTTATTTAAAAAATGTCACTCAATTATGGCATTTTTTTCAGTGTTCTTATCATTATGGCGGGCGGCCCCGAAACAGCAGTTTTTAATTTTTTTTTACAAAATTTTTAAAACTATTTTTTATTATTATGGACTGCTTCACCTTGGAAGTAATTTTGATGGCCCAATACATTAACTCTACCCCCCAAAAAATACTTGAGTTTAAAAAACATCCTCTGTTAAGTATTCAAAACCGCATTCAGGAATTAACACAAATTGGAATGGCAAAATTACATTTTTTTCTACTAAAATGCTGTTTTAAACTAAAACTTTTATTTTTTACAAGGGGTAACAAGAATTGAGCAATATTTCCTCAGTATGTCAATTTCCCTTATGTAGTTGTAAACTACTGCATGGGCACATTGAAGGGCTCGATGATTAAAAAGGAATGCTGCTTGATTTTTAGAGTAAAAATTTGTCTGGAGTAGATTGCAGGCATTTCAAGTCACCATGAAGTATCAAAACAGCAATTCTCCACCCAACAATGACCCCATGTTGGAAACTGCGTTCCTCAAAGAATTAATCTAAGGACTCATGCAGACAACCGTATTTTCGGTCCTATTGTGGTCCAAACAAAACATCGGATCACATTTTGGATCAATATAATTCTATGGAGCTGTAGAAATCTGGAAGGAGATGTCACTCATGCGCTGCTGATGGTGTATCCACGAAGCATCAAACCAAAGGAAGATTATAACATTTATTACAGGTTTACACGGTCAACGCGTTTCGAAGCCAGCAAGACCTCTTCATCAGGACAGGTGTGACTCTAGCCTTAGAGTAATGTGAGTATCTTGATCCCACAGAATTTTATAATATTGGTCTGTGAAAAATATATATTTTTTTCCCTTAAAACTGATTTAGCTGAAATTCTGGCCAAAATATGTAAGCTGGCAACTGATTTAGCTGAAATTCTGGCCAAAATATGTAAGCTGGCAACCCATGTCACGGATCCTTACACTTGCCAGTACCTACTCTAAAATCACCTACTCAAAGGAGTTTTCTTGAATTTTGGATTTTTTTATCTGCTTTTTGTGGTTTTGATCTTTGAGTAGGAGATGTTAGAGTAGGTACTGGCAAGTGTAAGGATCCGTGACGTGGGTTGCCAGCTTACATATTTTGGCCAGAATATCAACTAATACCTTACATATATTTATGTATTTTTGCACATTATACTTTTGCAGAGTGCAGTTGGGCCCAAATGGTTTTGTACACTGTGGCCTCTGTTCACACTGGATGCATTATAGCTAGCACTGGGCAGCCCGCATTAGGCGTCATTAATAGGCTGTGAACCAGACGCTCTGCATTCCTAGTGTGACATTGCCATATACAGATTGTACTTTTGTGCACTGGTGTACCACACGGCCAATCCCTGATTGAAGGCTGGCTGTTTAATTTGGAATTAATGCACCTGTGTAGTCGCCATTTTACTTGGTCTGCTGCACTCTGTCAGTGCATCAGTATTGAGGCCTTTTCAGACAGGTAAGCATCTCTGCCTGTTTTTGATGGTGTTTTCTTGAATTTTGGATTTTTTTGTCTGCTTTTTGTGGTTTTGTTTATGCACATGACAGAGGTAAAAAGGATGGAGTGCCATTTTGGAATGCAGATTTTGCTGGAACGGTTTGGATGTGTCATGTCACATTAGCATTGCATCAGATCTGTAGGTTTAAGATCAGCAAACTTACCAACTCAAAAGTGACCCCATTTTAAAAAACTGTACCATTCAAATTAATTTATCTACCAGTTCAGTAAGCATTTTGGAGGCTGTGGATAGAAGTTTGAGGATAGGTGGGGCTGTATAAAAAGAGGCTGAGGCTATTATAGCTAAGCTGAGGATATATGTTCTGCTGGAGCAGGTTGTATCTAGAAGGGCTGAGAGGCAATGAGCTACAGGAGGATACTATATGTAGAGGAGCTAAAAAGCAAAGTATTATAGATGGAAGCTCTGTATAAAGAGGCAGAGGAGCAATGTACTCTAGATTGATACCATGTATAGAGGGTCTTAGCAATGTATTGTAGGAGGAGTCTGCATATAGAGGGGCTAAGAAGGTATGTTCTCAGGTGAAATCTGCATATAGAAAGCCTAAGGAGTAATAAACTACATATTAAGGCCGTATAGAGGTGCTGAGGAGCAATGTAATTTAGGAGACTGTTTATTTAGGAACTGATGAAAGATGTCTTACAGAAGGAGGCTATATCTGGAGGGCAGAAAAGTGATGTACTGCAGAAGGAGGGCTGTGTGCATAGAGGGGTTGAGGAGTGAAGGGGTTGTCTATACAGGGGTTGAGGTGCTTGTGTACTGCAGATGGAGACAGTACAGAGAGGGGGAGGAGTGATGGGTCAGTGTGTATAGAGGGGATGAGGAATGATGAAATGCAGAAGAATGCTGTTTATAAAGAGCTGAAGAACGATGTCCTGCAGATGGAGATTGGTTATAGAAGGGTTAAGGAACAATAGGGCTGTATATAGAAGCGCTGAGTAATGATATACTGCAGATGAGGCTGTATATTGAAGAACTGAGTAGCTATATACTGCAGGTGAAGGCTGTCTACAAAGGGGCTGATGAGCAATGTAGTTGTTTATTTAAGGGCTGAGGAGTGATGTACTACACATGGAAGCTATATTTAGAATTGCTGTGGAGTGATCAGGCTGTATATAAAGGGGCTAAGAAGCAATGTATTGCAGGAAGAGGCTGCACATAAGGAGGCTGAGGAAAGATGAACTGCAAATGGAAGCTGTGTATAGAGAAGCCCCAAAATGGTCAGATTATATTGAGGGGCTGGGGTGTGACGTACTGCAGATGGAGAATGTATCTATAGGGGCTGTGGAGTAATGTACTGCAGATGGAGGCTGTGCATATAGGAGCTGACGAGAATTCGTTTTCTATAAAGAGGGTCCAATGAGTGATGTATTTCAGATTGAGGCTTTGTATAGAGAGGCTGAGGAGCAATGGGTCTGCATATAGAGAAGCTGGGAGCACTGTAATGCTACAGAAGGCTGTTAATAGAGGGGTTGAGAAATGATGTAGTTCAAGAGAAGGACGTATTTAGATAGGATGAGGAGCGGTGTACTGCATATCCAAACTTTGTATAGAGGGGCTGATGAGTAATGTACAGGAGATTGAGGTTATGTATAGAGGTTCTAAGGAGTGATATACTGCATGGGAAAACTGTAGGTAGAGGCTTAAGGAGTGATATACTGCATGGGGAAAAACTGTAGGTAGAGGCCTAAGGAGTGAAATACTGCAGGTGGAGGTTGTGCACATAGGGGCTGGCGAGCTTGATACTACAGATGTAGGTTGTGTATAGAGGGGCTTAGCAGCAATGAACTGCAGATATAGGTTGTATACAGAGAGGTTAAGAAGTTATGGGGCGGTATTTAGGGTGTATATGCAGGAGCTGAGGTTCAATGTACTGCAGTTTGTGACTGTTTATAAAGGGGTTGAGGAGCAATGAGGTTGTATATAGAGGTTAGCGATGTAATGGAGGACGGAGCTGTTTATAGAGCAGCTAAGGTGCAATGTTCTGTAGGGAAAAGGCTGTAACTGGGAGACATAGAAGTGATGTAACACAGATACAAGCTGCTTTTACAGAATTTGAGATCAATGTACTGCAGATGGCGGCTGGGAATAAAGGTCTTGATGAGTGATAGGGCTGTAACTTGAAGGTCACAAGAGCAGTGTACTACATGTCTCGGGGGTTCTGTTTAAAGTAGCTAAGGAGCAATGTACTGCAGGTATATACTGTGTATATATTATATTGCTGGAGGAGTGAATGGGCTGTATATACGTGGGCAGAGGAGTGATGTACTGCAGATGGAGGTTGTATTCACAGGATATAGTGGGGCTGACGAGCGAGGGGATTATATATACAAGGGGCTACAGAATAATGTACTGCACATGGAAGCTGTATATAAAGTGTCTGAGGAGCGATAAGGCTGTACATAGAGGGGGCTGAGAAGTAATGTATTGCAGGAAAGGGTTATATACAGAGGGCTGAGAGGTATGATGTACTGCAGAACATAGAGTTACATAGAGGGACTGATGAGCGATGTACTGAAGGGGGTATTTTTTATAAAAGGCTCAGAGAAGTAAATCTGAAGCGCATTGCAATTTTTGAGATACTTCCATGCTACATCACTGCACTTTATGCTGCCAGAGCACTGCAATGCTGCCAGGCCAGAGCACTGCACCTATGGACTGTGATATGCAATTATCCATGGTTGGCTCTGATTTCAGGTGAAATGTTTAATTCATACAGCAGTATAACTCATATAGAGGTACTCAGTTTGCTCTCAGTGTTCCACTGGTGTGTGTGCAACTTGTTGTGTCATACAGGTGGCAGTGCTTAAATGGGATTTCTTTTTGAAATTGATAAGTCTGTAGTCACAGATTTATGAATCCCCCCTAGCGCATGCATTGGGAGTTGCGAGGATATGCAGATTTAAACCCGGGACAGGAGGAAATACAGGAGTTATAAATACTCCCAGCCAGTGGGCGTGGCCTCACTCCCATACACTTTTATTAAGGGAGGCCGCACCCTCTAGTTAGCTACGCCAGCTGACCATCCGCATCACTAGATGTGGTGCTGCGTTGCTCAAAACAAGTGTACAATACAACTCATATGCAATTGTGCTAAAAACTTTACATACCCTTGCAGAATTTTGGCTTTCTTGGCCTTTTTTCAGAGAATATGAATTATAACACCAAAACTTTTTCTCCACTCATGGTTAGTGGTTGGGTGAAGCCATTTATTGTCAAACTACTGTGTTTTCTCTTTTTAAATCATAATGACAACCCAAAACATCCAAATGACTCTGAAGAAAAGGTCACATACCCCATTTCTTAATACCGTGTATTGCCCCCTCTAACATCAATGACAGCTTGAAGTCTTTTGTGGTAGATGTGGATGAGGTTCTTTATTTTCTCAGATGGTAAAGCTGCCCACTCTTCTTGGCAAAAAGTCTTCAGTTCCTGTAAATTCCTGCGCTGTCTAGCATGAACTGCGTGCTTGAGATCTCTCCAGAGTGGCTCAATGATATTGAGGTCAGGAGACTGAGATGGCCACTCCAGAACCTTCACTTTTTTCTGCTGTAGCCAATGACAGGTCACCTTGGCCTTGTGTTTTGGATTATTGTCATGTTGGAATGTCCAAGTACGTCCCATGCACAGCTTCTGGGCTGATTTTTGCAAATTTGCCTCCAGTATTTACTGATAACGTGCTGCATTCATCCTTCCTTCAACTTTGACCAATTTTCCTGTGCCTTTGTAGCTCACACATCCCCAAAACATCAGCGATCCACCTCCATGCTTTACAGTAGGAATGGTGTTCCTTTCATCAAAGGCCTTGTTGACCTCTCTCCAAATGTAACATTTATGGTTGTGGCCAAAAAGTTCAGGTTTGGTCTCATTACTTCAAATTATCATGTTCCAGAAGTTTTGAGTCTTGTCTCTGTGCTGTTTTGTGGATTGCAGGCGGGATACTTTGTGGCATTTTTTTGCGCCACTTATTTCAGGATTTGGTTATTAAAGATATTGAGGCAGTATGTTATAAATTATCACAAAAAAAATTAAATATCACAGAATAGAAGGCTTTGGATGAAATGAGAACATGGGATAATATGATTTTCAAAAAAGCGGTTAAAGGGGGTAATCTGGTATTGCTGGAAAGAGAATATTATATTCCAGAAGCTTTGTCACAATTAGAGGATAGTGGAACATATAGCCATTTGGTGAATCATCCAACAGAAAAATTTAAAAATAAATTAAGATCAATTTTGAGAAAATATGTGGAGAAAGGAATTCTATCTCAGAAAAAAAGCTGAAAGGTTAATACCAGACTACCCCTAAAAGCCGCATTGGTACAGCATTCCCAAAATCCACTAGTCAAGGACCCATCCCCCTGGCAGCCCAATAATATCCGGAATTAATTCTCTAACAGAACCACTGTCAAGATTTTTGGATTGGTCATTAAAACCCTTACTGGAACAGATTCCTTCTTTCACAAAAGATTCTGGGGACTTTTTGAAAATTATACAAGAGGTTGAATGGCAACCTGGTTTTTCTCTAGTTTCCATTGATGTGGAAGACCTATATACGCGTATTCCACATAAAATAGGGATTTATGCTATTGAAAAAATCTTAGAAAATACAGAAAAAAGTTTAGATTTTAGATATTTTGCGATAGAAGCATTGGAATTTGTTTTAACCCACAAAGAGGTATCTACAAAAAATCGGGACCCGCGATGGGTACACCAGTCCCATGCGTATGTGCGAATTTTTTTCTTGCCTATTTTGAGGAAAAATATATTACATCTATATCTAACCCTTTTTTCAAGCATATCCACTTATTTTTACGGTACGTGGTTGATATTTTCATGGTATGGGATGGAACAGAAAGGGATTTTATCACGGTGAGGATTGCAAGAGAACTCACCAGTGCAATCTCCCGGAAGACGAGTGCAGAAGAAAGCTTCAGGCTCCTAGGAACGCAGGGTGAGCAAGGCAGGAGAGAGATGGTTTCAGGGCCTGAATCACCTGACAGTTGAGGGGCGTGGCTTCAGCTCCAGGGAGCTAGAAGCTGAGGGAAAACTTCTAGAAAGGTAACTACGGGACAAAGTTACCCAGGGGCACAGACAGAGACGTAAATCTGAACAAGCCAAGGTCAAAGCACGAGAAGACAGTATAGTACCAAGGATGAGACAGAACGGATAGTCGGGGCCCAGCAGAGGTCAAAACCAAACAGACAGCGAAGGTACAGAAACAGAATCCAACAAGCAGTATCCAGAGAACAGACCGAGTCAAAACCAAAGTATCAGGCAAACCAGAACACAGCACAAACACACTCAGGGGTCAACACACTCTGCCAAGGGCGAAAGTATAACTGACAGGGATTGGAGCTTCCTAGGGCTATAAGAAGCTCTCCCCGAACCAAGGAGAGGCCACAATAATAATCCCCAGGTGTGCAGGTAAGAGCTTGCACTGGGATCAAAACCTTAACCCCTAGCGTGCAGGTCAACCCTGCACTGGGATCATGACAGTACCCCCCTCTCAACGGGGGCCTCTGGACCCCCAAGCTTGCCCGGGAACCTGGCATGGAAAGCCCGAACCAGGCGATCCCATGCATCAAACGGGTTGGCACCCAGGATCTGTCCTCCGGTCCATACCCCTTCCAATGAACCAGGTACTGTACCGACCGCTGCACCAACCTGGAGTCAACGATATGCTCAATCTCATATTCCATGTGTCCCTCAACCAAAACAGGAGGAGCAGCGGACTCGGACTCCCCCCGGACTGCCTCAAAAGGTTTCAGTAGGGATTTATGGAAGACGTTAGGGATCTTGAATGAGACTGGAAGACACAACCTGTAAGCCACTGGATTGATCTTTTCCACAATCTTGTATGGGCCAATGAACTTGGGGCCCAACTTGGCTGATGGAACCTTCAACTTAATGTTTCGCGTGGAGAGCCAAACTTTCTCTCCAACCCGAAACATAGGACCTGGTGTTCTTTTCCTGTCAGCAAAAAACTTGTACCTGCCTTGAGACCTGGATATATTCCGCTGGACCTCCGCCCATGTATTCTTTAATCGCTGAACAGACACCTCTGCCCCTGGACACCCAGAATCCAAACGAGAAAACTCACCAAAATGAGGACTAAAACCATAATTGATCAGGAAAAGAGACATACCAGTAGATTGGCTCACCCGACTATTGAAGGCGAATTCCGCCAAAGGCAGTACATCACACCAGTCATTCTGTCTTGCAGAAGTCAGACATCTGAGGATCTGTTCCATAGACTGATTAGTGCGTTCCGTCTGACCATTGCTCTCAGGATGGTATGCAGATGAAAAAGACAGAGACATCCCCAATTTCTTGCAAAAAGCACGCCAAAACTTTGCCACAAACTGCACTCCACGATCAGACACCACATTCAGGGGTACCCCATGCAACCGGATAACATGCTGTACAAACAATCTGGACAAAGTCTCAGCTGAGGGTAGTGCGGATAAGGGTACAAAATGAGCCTGCTTCGAAAACCTGTCCACCACTACCCATACCACCGTATTGCCTTGGATGGAGATTAGTAATAAAATCCATGGACAAGTGAGTCCATGGCCTTTCGGGAACTGCCAAGGGCATCAGTTCCCCAGCCGGCCGGCTATGTGAGTTTTTAGAACGAGCGCAGACCCCACAACCAGAAACAAATTTTTTTATGTCACAGCTAAGAGTAGGCCACCAAAAGATCCTAGCCACCGCCCGACGTGTGGCAGATATACCAGGGTGAGCACTGAGCTTGGATTCATGGAACTCCTGGAGAAGTTTAAGCCGAAGCTGCTCTGGGACAAACAACTTACCCCCTGGCTTGGCAGCAGGGGCCAGAGACTGGGCCCTCTCAATCTCCTGTTCCAACTCAGACGAGACCACTGCCAACACAACCCCAGGGTGAAGAATGGAGGAAGGTGGCTCAGGGGGAGACACCGGATGAAAACTGCGAGATAAGGCATCAGCCTTGATATTCTTTGACCCCGGACGAAACGTAATAGTAAACTGAAAACGGGAAAAAAAAGTGACCAACGGGCCTGTCTGGGTGTTAGTCTCTTAGCAGACTCAATATATGATACATTTTTGTGGTCGGTAATCACAGTAACCGAGTGACTGGCCCCCTCCAAAAAGTGCCTCCATTCTTCAAACGCTAACTTGACCGCAAGAAGCTCTCTATTGCCAACATCGTAATTCCTCTCAGCAGCAGAGAATTTCCTGGAAAAAAAAGCACATGGCCTGAGGTTGGTCAGAGTGGCAGGACCTTGGGACAACACAGCACCCACCCCCACCTCAGAGGCATCCACTTCCACAATAAATGGTTTGGACGGATCTGGCTGTACCAACTCTGGAGCAGTCATAAAGCATTTTTTCAGACTAGCAAAGGCCTCTTTTGCGAGCGAGGACCAATTTTTCACATCCGAACCTTTGCATGTTAAATCAGTGAGTGGTTTGACCACCTGCGAAAACCCCCGAATAAATTTTCGGTAGTAATTGGCGAACCCCAAGAAGGGCAGGAGCCCTTTAAGATCTCGGGGTTGTACCCAATCCGCAATGGCCTGCACCTTCTTGGGGTCCATACGAAAACCCTCACAGGACACAATCAATCCCAAAAAAGATAATTCTTGAACAAAAAACACACACTTCTCCAATTTAGCAAACAGATGATTTTCCCTAAGTCTTTGGAGAAAGTTTGTACATGATTCATATGAGAATGACTGTCGGGGGAATATATCAGAATATCATCTAAGTAGATAACAACAAAACGACCAATGAGATCAGAAAACACCACGTTGATGAAATTCTGAAATATGGCGGGAGCATTGGTAAGACCAAACGGCATGACTAAATTTTCAAAAAGTCCCTCGGACGTGAGGAACGTAGTTTTCCATTCATCCCCCTTCCTGACTCTTATCAAATTATATGCTCCCCGAAGATCCAGTTTAGAGAACCATTTTGCCCCTGATAGTTGGTTACATAAATCAGGAATCAACGGAAGGGGATACGTATTTCGTACAGTAATCTTATTTAATTCACGAAAGTCGAGACAGGGACGTAGACCGCCATCTTTTTTCTTCACAAAAAAGAACCCCGCCGCCACAGGTGAAACTGAGGGACGTATGTGTCCCTTGCGAAGACTTTCAGCAATATAATCCTTCATAGCTAAGCGCTCAGGTCCAGACAAATTAAACAGGCGGGCTTTAGGTAGTTTAGCCCCCGGGACTAGCTCGATGGCGCAGTCAAAGGGTCTATGTGGCGGCAACGTCTCGGCCTCGCTTTCTGAGAACACATCTTCGAAGTCTTTCAGGTACTCCGGAATACCTTCCAGCTCGACAGATGACACAGACACAGATTTAACAGGTTTAACCAGCAGCGCAGATTCATAACATAACTTAGAATCATTAAACCCCCATTGAACAATCTCCCCCGTTTTCCAGTTAAAAACTGAGTTATGGCGTTGTAACCAGGGCATTCCCAACACCAACCCCGCTGGTAGATTGTCCAGAACAAAACAACTTAATTTTTCCTCGTGAGCAGCGCCCACTCTGAGCGAAAACAAGTCAGACATAAAGAGAATTCCCTCTTTTGTGAGGGGGAGGAGTCAATGGCCACCACCTTGATCGGAGTCTTAAGCCTAGCTGTCCCTATCTTGCAGCGTGTGACCAATTGAGAGTCAATCAGATTGATGGATGACCCGCAGTCCACAAAGGCTGTAGAGGAAAAAGAACAACCATCCACTAACAGTTCCACATGAAGCAACACCTTAGAGAACGAGGAAAAGTGTACCTGAGGGTCTGAGTAGTCTCCTCGCTGACTACCCAGACCTAGTCGTTTCCCGCCGACCGGGTTGAGGACGGGCAGACAGGACACTCCTTTTTCCAATGTCCAGTTTTACTGCAGTAGAAGCACAACTGTTCTTCCCGACGGCGTTTTCTCTCCTTTTCCTTCAGAGTGATAGCGCCCACATCCATGGGCTCAGAGACAGTCTCTTTTCCACTGGGGAACAATGTAGTCTCCACCTGCATCACCCCTCTGGCCCGCAACCTGCGGTCCATCCGGACGGCCTGGGTCATGGCGTCCTCGAGAGAGTTAGGTGGGGGGTGTAATGCCAAAGCATCCTGCAACCGCTCGGACAAGCCTCTGCGAAATAGTCCTCGGAGGGCGGCGTCCTCCCAAGAAATCTCTGCGGCCCAGCGGCGGAACTCAGTACAAAACCACTCGGCCGAGTGCTTCCCCTGACAGACACTCATCACCATGTCCTCTGCCAATCGCACTCGGTCAGGCTCATCATATATGTGCCCGAGGGCCTCAAAGAATGCATTCACCGACACTCTCTCAGGGGCAGTGGGAGGAAGGGAAAATGCCCATGCTTGTGGGACCCTCTTAATAAAGACATGATGACCCCTACCCTCTGACTTTCATCCCCAGAGGACCGTGGTCTCAAACTAAAGAAAAGTTTGCGACCCTCCATGAAGATCCTAAACTCCTTTTTGTTCCCAGAAAAGAAGTCAGGCAGTTTAACAGGTGGTTCTGAGGACACGATCGCAACATCACTCGCCATAGCCCTCAGAGAACCAGCAGATAAAGCCCCCTGCACAGTCTCAGAAACCTGCCGCTGTGAACACGACAGCGCTTGCTGTTCCAGAGATAAATCCTGAAACATCTGACTCAGATTTTTCATCTGTTCGGACAGCGACTGTATGGGATCCATAACTCTCTGCACAACCTGCGGCCTAAACACAGCCGTGAAGCAAAAAAAAAAAAAACTTAGTGGTCAGTTATAATATCACGGTGAGGATTGCAAGAGAACTCACCAGTGCAATCTCCCGGAAGACGAGTGCAGAAGAAAGCTTCAGGCTCCTAGGAACGCAGGGTGAGCAAGGCAGGAGAGAGATGGTTTCAGGGCCTGAATCACCTGACAGTTGAGGGGCGTGGCTTCAGCTCCAGGGAGCTAGAAGCTGAGGGAAAACTCCTAGAAAGGTAACTACGGGACAAAGTTACCCAGGGGCACAGACAGAGACGTAAATCTGAACAAGCCAAGGTCAAAGCACGAGAAGACAGTATAGTACCAAGGATGAGACAGAACGGATAGTCGGGGACAGGCAGAGGTCAAAACCAAACAGACAGCGAAGGTACAGAAACAGAATCCAACAAGCAGTATCCAGAGAACAGACCGAGTCAAAACCAAAGTATCAGGCAAACCAGAACACAGCACAAACACACTCAGGGGTCAACACACTCTGCCAAGGGCGAAAGTATAACTGACGGGGATTGGAGCTTCCTAGGGCTATAAGAAGCTCTCCCCGAACCAAGGAGAGGCCACAATAATAAGCCCCAGGTGTGCAGGTAAGAGCTTGCACTGGGATCAAAACCTTAACCCCTAGCGTGCAGGTCAACCCTGCACTGGGATCATGACAGATTTTAAGGATTTTGTCAATTATTTAAATATGTCTAATTTGGAGAATATGCGGTTTACATCTTGTTACGGGGGTGATTCCCTGGAATTTTTAGATGTTAAGATAAATATCTCAGAGGGGGACATAATAACCCGTGAATTCAGAAAACCTACGGTGACAAATATGTTGTTGCACTTGAAAAGTGCGCATCCAATTCATGCAAAAACAGGTCTCCCATATCGTCAGATGTTATGTTTGCGTAAAATCATTAATAATGAAAATTCTTTCAATGAACAAATTGATATCTGAAAGGGCCGTTTTACTGAGAGGCTATCCAGAACATATGCTAAAAGAAGCGCATGAACGTGTAAAAAAATTTCGCAAAAAGATTTACTGTATAGAAATAAGAGGAAGTATGAAATTGAAGAAATGACAAGGTTCTTCTTTAATTTCAAACATAGTCCACTCGATAAAATAATCCATTCAACAATTCGCAGCCACTGGCACGTATTAAAAAAGGATAATGATCTAAATAAAATTGGTTCCACAGTTCCAATGTTTTCTTATCTGAGATCTAAAAATATTGGTGACATCCTCGTGCATAACCGCTTAACATCTAGGGAAAACAACTGGTTAAAAAAGAAATATTCCAAAGGGGAATTTCAAATGTGGAAATTGCATTAGTTGCCATCTGCATATTGTTTCTAATCAACTTTGGATTGGGCCATTCATACATAATGTTACAGATTTCATATCTTGTAAAACCCAATATGTAGTATATATAATTTATTGTCCATGTTCATTTTTCTATATTGGGAAAACGATTTGACCACTTACAATAAGATTTTGAGAGCACTATCTATCCATCAAATGAGGAGAGGGCTCATTACGCCTTATTCAACATATGAGAGACAAGCATAATGCGACCCCTGAATTATTAAAATTTGCAGGTTTGCAAGTTGTGCAATATCCACCACAAGGCGGTAATTACAATAAAATTCTGTTAAAGCACGAAGCCCGATGGATCTTACAAACGAATGCTCAGGGACTGTTGGGGTTAAATGATAGAATAGAAATTGCACTGTGCAGCTCCGTCATGAGTGGATCGAAGGTGCTCATGAGAGAGGACTCTATTTCACTTATTCTTAAAGTGACTGATGGAAATAGCTGATGTAGTGCTGTCCCATAGTCAATATGTGAAGCATATGCCATGTATTTTACCCCTGCTCTATTGAGGACAGGCTTTTGCCCAAAATGACAACATAAAATAAGCACATAACTTTGTAGGGGAATATAGCCCAATTAAAAGTTAATTGTTTAGCATTATAAAAATTGTCTTTGTTCTGTATAAACTCAAATATAATCAAACTTTCTAGCTAGAGTGCGCTGTGCACCTTTGGTATGGCCTAGAGGCTCAGCGCTCCATACCACCCACTTTTGGTTTTGGTTTTGCATGCTCCTACCTCATACAATGGTAATTGACAGCACTGGCTTTCCTATAGGAAAGGTTAAACAAACTAGTGCTCTCAATCACCAGTGAGGGGGTGAGGACATGGAAAACCAGTGTGCGGGATAATGCACTGAGCATCCTAGTTAGCATTAGAGATGAGCGACTTTGCCATTTTAAGGGTCGAGTCGGGTTTCATGAAACCCGACTTTCTCAAAAGTCGAGTTGAACGAAATCCGCCGACTATCTGGAAAAGTCGGAGGTCCGACTGAAACACGAAACCCAATGCAAGTCAATGGGGAAGCAAAGTCGGCAGGGAGTGGAGGACAGTAAACACTCCTACAGTGCCCATTTCAATGCCAAAGACATCAATTCTTATTACTTAAGCTTGGCAACTTTCATTTACTTTATAATAATAGTTATGCATTGAAAACTGGGGGTTATTTGGCTAAAGTTGTGGGGGGGTAGGGTTGGCTCCAGGTTTTCGTGGGCCCCGGGCGAAAGAGTGTCAGTGGGCCCCTTTAACACATACCACAATTCATGATGCTCCGATACGGCACAAAAATAGTGGTATAGTACAATGACAAATACTTCACTTCTTACATTACATGAGTGATATCTATTTTAAATTCTACAATAGCTCAAAAACCGGACAGTATATTCCTCCATACAGTATTATGGCCACCACATAGTGCGCCATACAGAATAATGAGCCCCATATATTGCTCCATACAGAATAATTGGTCCATTATAATGTTCCATACATTATATGATGAGCTCCATCTAATGCTACAGTATATGATGGTCTCCATATAATGTGCCATACAGTATAGGACGGTCCCCATAGAGTAGAATGAGCCCCGCATATTGCTCCATACAGTATAATGAGTCACATATAAAGCTCCATACAGTAAATGATGGGCCCCATATATTGCTCCATACAGAATGGGCTCCATATAATGCTCCATACAGAATAGGCCCCATATGTGCTCCATATGATGCTCCATACCCTATATGATGCCCAATAAATAATGAACCCCATATGATCCTCCAGTATATGATGGGCCCCATGGTGTTGCTCCAGTGTATGATGGGCCTATATAATACTCCATATATAATGGGCCCAATATGATGCTCCAGTGTATGATGTGCCCCATGGATGATGCTCCAGTGTATGATGGGCTTATATAATGTTCCATAAATAATGGCTCCATTTATAATGCTCCAGTGTAATGGCCCGTAATGATCGCTGTCAGGACCCCATTTATAATGCCCAGTGTATGATGGCCCTGATGATGCTCCAGTATGGTGGCCTATATGATGTCCATAAATGCCCCATTTATAATGCTCCAGTGTATGATGGGCCCCATGGATGATGATCCAGTGTATGTGGGCCTATATAATGCTCCATATATAATGGGCCCCATTTATAATGCTCCAGTGTATGATGAGCCCCATGGATGATGTCCAGTGTATGGAATGTGGGCTCCTTATAATTAAATGTGCCCCATATATATTGGGCCCCATTTATAATGCTCCAGTGTATGATGAGCCCCATGGATGATGTCCAGTGTATGATGGGCCTATATAATGCCCCATATATAATAGGCCCCATTTATAATGCTCCAGTGTATAATGGGTCCTGTATATGATGCTGCAGTGTCTGATGGGCCCCATTTATAATGCTCCAGTATATGATGGCCCCATGGATGATGCTCCAGTGTATGATGGCCTATATAATGCTCTTTATATAATGGGCCCAATAAGATGCTCCAGTTATAATGGGCCCCCTATATAATGCTCCAGTGTATGATGGGCCCCATGGATGATGCTCCAGTTTATGATGGGCCTATATAATGCTCCATATATAAAGGGCCCCATATGATGCTCCAGTATATGATGGGCCACATGGATGATGCTCCAGTGTATAATGGGCCTATACACTGTGTGCAGAATTATTAGGCACATGAGTATTTAGATCACAACATCCTTTTTATGCTGTTCTACTCCAAGCTGTAAGGGCTTGAAAGCCAACTGCCAATTATGTAAATCAGGTGATTTGAATATCTGTAATGAGGAGGGGTGTGGTCTAATCACATCAACACCCTATATAAGGTGTGATTAATTATTAGGCAACTTCCTTTCCTTTGGCAAAATGGGTCAGAAGAGAGATTTGACGAACTCTGAAAAATCAAAAATTGTGAGATGTCTTGCAGAGGGATGCAGCAGTCTTGAAATTGCCAAACTTTTGAAGCGTGATCACTGAACAATCAAGCGTTTCATGGCAAATAGCCAACAGGGTCGCAAGAAGCGTGTTGATAAAAAAAGGCTCAAAATAACTGCCAATGAATTGAGGAAAATCATGCGTGAAGCTGCCAAGATGCCATTTGTCACCAGTTTTGTCATATTTCAGAGCTGCAACGTTACTGGAGTATCAAAAAGCACAAGGTTTGCCATACTCAGGGACATGGCCAAGGTAAGGAAGGCTGAAAAACTACCACCTTTGAACAAGAAACATAAGATAAAACGTCAAGACTGGGACAAGAAATATGTTAAGACAGATTTTTGTAAGGTTTTATGGACTGATTAAATGAGAGTGCATCTTGATTGGCCTGATGGATGAGCCCAAGGCTGGATCAGTAAAGGGCAGAGAGCTCTACTCCGACTTAAGGGTATGCCACACTAAGCGAGATCGCTAACGAGATCGCTAACGAGATCACTAAAACGTCACTATTTAGCGATCTCGTTAGCGACCTCATTGTGTGTGGCATGTAGCAACGATGTGGCCCCTGCTGTGATGTCGCTGATCGTTCACTAGCGTTCTGGACCGTTTTTTGATCGTTGGCGTCCCGCTGGTGAGCCTATATCGCTGTGTTTGGCACCTTTTGAGAACGACGAGCGACCTCGTTTGTGACGCATATGAGTTTTTAGCGTCACGGAGTGGATCGCAATATCTGTAAGTTCTCTTTTGCGTCACAGAGAGGATCGCAGAAGTTGCAAAGCAGGCTAGCAGGACGCAGAGAGCAGGAGCGATGCTGGAAATTCCTATGAATCAGAAGCGGCAGATCCTAACGACCGCCAAAGTCGTTAAAAAGATCGCTGACCGCTGACGAGTCGTTTATGAGATCTCCTGTTTGGCAGCTACTAGCGAAACCCAAAAGAGATCACACCAACGATCTCGTTAGCTTGCGTCGTTATCGAGATCGCTAACGAGATCGCTAAGTGTGGCAGTACCTTTAGACGCCAGCAAGGTGGAGGTGGGGTACTGGTATGGGCTGGTATCATCAAAAATGAACTTGTGGGACCTTTTCGGGTTGAGGATGGAGTGAAGCTCAAATCCCAGACCTACTGCCAGTTTCTGGAAGACAACTTCTTCAAGCAGTGGTACAGGAAGAAGTCAGTATCGTTCAAGAAAAACATGATTTTCATGCAGGACAATGCTCCATCACATGCATCCAAAAACTCCACAGCGTGGCTGGCCAGTAAAGGTCTAAAAGAAGAAAAAATAATGACATGGCCCCCTTGTTCACCTGATCTGAACCCATAGAGAACCTGTGGTCCCTCATAAAATGTGAGATCTACAGGGAGGGAAAACATTACACCTCTCGGAACAGTGTCTGGGAGACTGTGGTGGCTGCTGCACGCAATGTTGATCGTAAACAGATCAAGCAACTGACAGAATCTTTGGATGGAAGGCTTTTGAGTGTCATCATGAAGAAAGGTGGCTATTTTGGTCACTGATTTTTTTTATTTTTGTTTTTGAATGTCAGAAATGTTTATTTCTAAATTTTGTGTTGTTATATTGGTTTACCTGGTGAAAATAAAGTGAGATGGGTATATATTTGGTTTTTATTAAGTTGCCTAATAATTCTGCACAGTAATAGTTACCTGAACAAACAGATACCCTCTTAAGATAGCCAAATCTAAAAAAAGCCCACTCCAACTTTCAAAAATATTAAGCTTAGATATGTATGAGTCTTTTGAGTTTATTGAGAACATAGTTGTTGTTCAATAATAAAAAGAATCCTATCAAATACAACTTGCCTAGTAATTATGCAAACAGTGTATAATGCTCCATATATAATGTTCCCCATTTATAATGCTCCAGTGTATAATGGGCCCTATCTATGATACTCAAGTGTATGATTGGCCCCATATATAATTCTCCAGTCTATAATGCTCCCCATATATTGCTCCAAACACTAAAAAAAATGAAATACCTCTACTCGCTAGGGAACTGCTCTACTCAGGACTCTTCAGTGTCGCCATCTTCCAGCTCTCTGCACTTGGACTGTTCAGGCAGAGGGCGTACAGACGTGACGTCATCGTGCTCTCTGACCTGAATGTCACTGTCAGGAAAAGCGGACGACGTCACAGTGGTGGAGCAGGGAGAGGTAAGTATTGCAAGTGCTGGGGCCCTGAGCAAGCAGGGGGGACATACTCGTGGGCGACGGCACTGGCACAGGGCCCCTCATAGTACGCCGGTGTGTCTGACGGTGAGTGGCCCCCCCCCTGTCAGAGATACTTTTGCATACTATGAGAAGCCCTGTGCCAGTGCCGTCGCCCACGAGTGGGCCCCCCACCTGCTCAGGGTGCCGGCACTTGCCCGAGTGCGCCAGGTGCTGATGCAGGCCCTGGAGGGGGCTACAGCCCAGTTAGGGAGGTGGAAAAAGTGGCATATGTTGAGGTGTATGCTTGACGTTCAGCAGCTGCAAATGGAGGA
The DNA here is from genome assembly GCA_033576555.1 of Oophaga sylvatica. NCBI lineage: Eukaryota > Metazoa > Chordata > Amphibia > Anura > Dendrobatidae > Oophaga > Oophaga sylvatica. Next base: position 234,992,159 of record JARQOD010000006.1, on the reverse strand, counting down.
ATTGGAGAAGTCGGAGGAAGAGGAGGACAAAGCGAGCCATTTTGCTGGCAACCTATGTGTCATCAGGGGAAGGTGGTACAAAATCCTTTGAATCCCAGGCATGGTTCATTTTAATGAAGGTGAGATCACCAACATTTTGGGTTGACAGCCGGGTCCTTCTTTCTGTCAGGTTTGATCCAGCTGCACTGAAGACCCCTTCTGATAGCACACTACCAGCAGGGCAAGCGAGCTCCTGTAAAGCATATTGGGCCAATTCAGGCCAGGTGTCCAGTTTACAGGCCCAGTAGTCAAAGGGGAATGAACTGTGAGGGAGAACATCGATAGGGCAGGAGAGGTAATTTTGAACCATAGTTGACAACTGCTGTCTCCTGTCTGTTGCTATCGAATCAGTATTACCAGTCGTGTGAGCGTTACTTGAGAAATCAGTCCACAACATGATCATGAAACCCCTGTCTCCAACACCATTTTGGCTGTGTGCACCACGAACACCTCTTTCGTTTGGCCAAGTACGGCTCATGATAGAACCTGCACCGCTGCTGTGTGCTGGGAATGCCTCTAACAAACTATTTACCAGAGTTGCTTGTTTGTCCGTCAATATTAACTCTAGGTTCTCTTGTGCCATGATGTTCTGTAATTTGCTTTTATAGTGTGGATCGAGGATGCTGGCCAACCAGTAGTCGTCATCCTTCATAATTTTGGCAATGTGGGGGTCCCATTTTAGGATCCGCAAGACATAATCACACATGTGGGCCAATGTTCCAGGTGTCAATGATGCACTGACAGTTGTGGGTGGAGGAGCACTTTTTGCCAAATCCACATGCCTACAGTCACGCACAAACCCTGCTCCTGAGCTTGGCATGCCAACATTTTCTCTTGCCCCCTGAGAAGCATCCTCCTCCCCAAAATAATCATCCCCCTCATCCTCCTCCTCCTCTTTCTCCACCTCGTCCAGGACAGTTCCCTGAGAAGACAATGCCTTACTGTAATCAAGGCTTCCCTCCTCCTCCTCTTCCTCCTCCGCTGCAGACGCCAGATCCTTAATGTGCGTCAAAGTTTGCATGAGCAGACGCATAAGTGGGATGCTCATGCTTATGATGGGGTCGTCTGCGCTTACCAGCCGTGTGCATACCTCAAAACACTGAAGGACTTTACAGAGGTCTTTCAGCTTTGACCACTGCACACCCGACAACTCCATGTCTGCCGTCAAACTGCCTGCCCGTGTAACCTCCCACAAATGCATTACAGCCTGCCTCTGTTCGCACAGCCTCTAAACCATGTGCATGGTGGAGTTCCAACTTGTTGCAACGTCTATGATTAGGCGGTGCTTGGGGAGGTGGAGCGATCACTGCAGCCTCTGCATACGACTGGAGTGTACGGGTGAACGACAAATGTGCGAGCACAGTCTTCGCACCTTATGGAGCAGGGCTGTTAACTCCGGATAATTATTTAGGAAGCACTGCACCACCAGGTTCAAGGTGTGAGCCAGGCAAGTAATGTGTCTGAGTTTTGCCAGGGCTATGGCTGCCACAAAATTACGTCCGCTATCACTGACTACCTTGCCTGGTGCAATATGTAGACTGCCCAGCCATGTTTCTCATTGCAAGTAGTCGGCCAGTACCTCCGCGGTGTGTCTGTTGTCGCCCAAAGACATCATCTTTAAAACAGCCTGCTGACACTTACCACTAGCTGATCGATAGTGGGACACCTCGTGTGCAACACTGGCAGTTGCGGAATGAGTGCTCGTGCGACTGCGCTCTGTCGACGAGCTTTCGCTTCTGGAGGAGGAGGAGGGTCTAACTCCTACAGCCAACTGTTGCCTATACCGTGGGCTAGCTGCACTGTTCCACCGCCGCTGTCCCCTGTGGACCCTGCATCCACCACCTTAACCCAGTGCGCAGTGATGGACACGTAATAGCCCTGGCCATGCCTACTGACCCATGCATCTGTTGTGAAGTGCACCTTTCCATTCACTGATTGCTTGAGTGCATAGACAATGCAGTTTTTCACATGCAGGTGGAGGACAGGGATGGCTTTTCTAGAAAAGAAGTGCCGACTGGGTAGGTCATAGCGTGGGACAGTATAGGCCATGAGCTCTTGGAACGCTGCGTTTTAACTAAACGAAAGGGCATAATCTCTAATGAGATCAGTTTGGCAATGTAGGCATTCAAAGCCAGTGTACGCGGATGAGAGGATGAGTACTTTCTTGTCCTACTCAGAGTATCTGCTAGGGTGAGCTAGACTTGAGAGCTGCATATGGGTGAACTAGGGGGACATGACGGACTGAGAGGGGATTGGTGATGGTGATGGTGATGGCCTAGATTCAGTTTTTCGTTGCAAAACCATTGTGATTCCCTTACTGCTTTGGCCTTGCGACGACACCTCAACATTTCTTGCTGGTGGTGTGCTAACCAGTGAGCTTACATTGGGGGAGTCGATGGAGCTTTGCTGGCTACCTTCAGTCGGAGCAGGTGCACATGTGCTACCTGAGGTTTTGTAGTTCGTCCACGTTTGCAAGTGCATGTTGATTAAGGCTAAGTTCACACGTTGCGGAATTGCCGCGGAAATTTCCGCGGCAATCCCGCACTTCTCCCGCAGGAAATACGCACGTTTTTTGTGTGCTGATTCCCGCCAGAATAATAGCGTTTTGCAAGCGTAATTAGCTTGCAGAATGCTAGCGTTTTCCTAGCGATCTGTAGCATCGCTTGGAAAACTGATTGACAGGTTGGTCACACGAGTCAAACATAGTGTTTGACAAGTGTGACCAACTTTTTACTATTGATGCCGCCTATGTCGCATCAATAGTAAAAAGATCTAATGTAAAAATAATAAATAATGATATTCTCACCTTCGGCGGCCCCCGCAGCCTTCCACGCCTTCAGCGACGCTCCCGGCAACTCCGGTCCCAAGGATGCTTTGCGGCAAATCACACGAGTCAACATAGTGTTTGACAAGTGTACCAACTTTTTACTATTGATGCCGCCTATGTCGCATCAATGTAAAAAGATCTAATGTAAAACATATAATAATGATATTCCACCTTCCGGCGGCCCCCGCAGCCTTCCCGCCTTCAGCGACGCTCCCGCAACTCCGGTCCCAAGATGCTTTGCGCAAATCACACCGATGACGTAGCATCTCGCGAGACGCTAGCCATCTGGTGATTCTCGCAAAGGACTCTTGGGACCGAATTGCCGGAGCGTCGCTGAAGGCGGGAAGGCTGCGGGGCCGCGGAAGGCTGCGGGGCCGCCGAAGTGAGAATATCATTATTTTTTATTTTAATTATTGTTTTACCAGGGATATGGTACCCAGGGCCTGGAGGAGAGTCTCCTCTCCTCCAGACCCTGGGTACCACCGCACATGAACCGCTTACATTCCGCAAAATTAATGAACATGTTGCTATTTTTTCCGCAAAGCGTTTTTTTCACGGAAAAAAACGCAACATGTGGCCAAAACATGCGGAATCAATTAACATGTATAGGATGCTTAATGCTTGCGTTTTTATCGCGTTTTTACCGCGGAAAACCGCGGAAAAACCGCGAAAAAAACGCAATTATTCCTGATCGTGTGCACTTAGCCTAAATGTCTAAGCATGCAACTGGTATTCAAATTTCGGAGATTTTTCACTTGGCTAAAGGTCCTTCCTCACTTATTACAGATAACCTTTGCCTCATCAATAGGATTTTGGTCAAAAAAGTGCCACACTGCACTCTTCCTCCTATGGTATAAATTTTCAGGGCTTGCACGCTGTGCTAATTTGACCGTCTGGCCAAGCTGTCCTGCAACTTTTTTGTTTTTTTAACACGTTTTTGGACTGCTACGGGCCTGCCAGATAACCGCTGCTGCGATGTCGATGCCTGCTGCGGATCCTTCTCCTCTACTGAGCTATTGCCAGCGGCACCCTCTTCCCCCAATGGATGCCAATCTGGGTCAACAACTGGGTCATCCATCACCTCCTCTTCAATTTCATCTGCACCTTCCTCTGTGTCACCGTGTAAGGTGGTATAGTATGCGGGGCACCTGAGTTTCATTAGGGTCACATTCTGGCTCAGTAGACTGCGAGGGCAATGCAGTTCTCTGAGTGAATGTACCAGCAGAATCATCTAGCAGTGGCTGTGCATCAGTGCACTCCTTGTCAGATTCATGTTAGACTGGGGAATTCAGGATTTCACTTGATAACCCAGGCATGTTATGTGAAAAGAGCTCCATGAAGTAATCTGAAATGTGGCCTGCCGCATCCTTCACTTTTGATGGGGGTGAAGGACACAAGGAAAGGTGTTGTTCGTGACCAGGAGCCTGCACTGACGACTTCAGAAAAGGAGAGGCGATAGTGCTGGAGGCTGTTTCGGCAATGTAAGACAAAACCTGTTCCTGATGCTCCAGCTTTAAAAGCGGTTTACCTGCTGCTCCGGCTTTAAAAGCGGTTTACCTATTCCCAGAAAAGGGAGCCTTCCAGGCCTTCTTGAGCCAGACGATGACGCAGGCTCAACACCTCCTGCCTTAGGTGCTATTGTGCTTTTGGCACTACAGCAGATGCCACCACCACATCAGTACCAGCTGCCCCCCCCCACCCACGTCCACGGCCTCTTCCACCATACTTCCTCATGTTTGGGAAAATGTACCCAAAATACCAGCAGATATATGGTACTGTATCAGAAGCGTTCAGCTGTATACGATGAAGGGGAAAATTCTAAATCTCCGTCTATATTTCGAGAGTAACACACACTCACAGGCTCAGTATGGATAAGACCAGAATATAAAAAGCAAAAAAGGGTAATGTATCATAAGATACCAGGCGTATACAGTGTAGGGGTAATTGTAAATATCCGTGTATATTTCAGGAGTCCGACACAGACTCTCACAGGCTCAGTATGAATAACACCAGAATTTAAAAAGCAGAAAAAGGGTAATGTATCAGAAGCGTACAGCTGTATACAGTCTAGGGATAATTGTAAATCTCCATATATATTTCCAGAGACAGACACAGACTCTCACAGGCTCAGTATGGATTACACCAGAATATAAAAAGCAGAAAAAAGGGTACTGTATCACAAGTGTACAGCTGTATAGAGTGTAGGGGTAATTGTAAATCTCCCTATATATTTCCGAATAACACACAGACGCTCACAGGCTCAGTATGGATTAGACCAAAAAATAAAAAGCTGAAAAAGGGTACTGTATCACAAGCGTACAGCTGTATACAGTGTAGGGGTAATTGTAAATCTCCATATATATTTCGGAGTAACACTCAGATGCTCACAGGCTCAGTATGGATTAGACCAGAATATGAAAAGCAGAAAAATGGTACTGTATCACCAGATACCAGGTGTATATATAGTGAAATGAGAAGGAGAAAATGTTAATCTCCGTAATATATTTCTGGAGTCACACAACACAAGCTCTCAAGCTCAGTATGGATTAGAAAAAAATAAAAAAGCTGAAAAAGGGTACTGTATCACAAGCGTACAGCTGTATACACTGTAGGGGTAATTGTAAATCTCCGTATATATTTCCGGAGTAACACACAGACGCTCACAGGCTCAGTATGGATAAGACCAGAACATAAAAAGCAGAAAAAGGGTAATGTATCAGAAGATTACAGCTGTATAAATTCTATGGATAATTGTAAATCTCCGTATATATTTCCGGAGTAACACACAGACGCTCACAGGCTCAGTATGGATTAGACCAGAATTTTAAAAAGAAGAAAAAAAGTACTGTATCGCCAGATACCAGGTGTTTATAGTGTAGTGAAAAAATTGTAAATCTCCGCATATATTTCTGGAGTCACACACAGACGCTCTCAGGCTCAGTATGGATTAGACAAGAATATAAAAAGCTGAAAAAGGGTACTGTATCACCAGATACCAGGTGTATATAGTGTTGGTGTAATTTTAAATCTCCATTTATATTTTCGAAGTAACACACAGATGCTCACAGGCTCAATATGGATTAGAACACAATATAAAAAGCAGAAAAAGGGTAATTTATCAGAAGATACCAGGCATATACAGTGTAGGGGTAATTGTAAATCTCCGTATATATTTCAGGAGTCCGACACAGACTCTCACAGGCTCAGTATGGATAACACCAGAATTTAAAAAGCAGAAAAAGGGTAATGTATCAGAAGCATACAGCTGTATACAGTCTAAGGATAATTGTAAATCTCCATATATATTTCCGAATAACACACAGACGCTCACAGGCTCAATATGGATTAGACCAAAAAATAAAAAGCTGAAAAAGGGTACTGTATCACAAGCGTACAGCTGTATACAGTGTAGGTGTAATTGTAAATCTCCGTACATATTTCCGGAGTAACACACAGACGTTCACAGGCTCAGTATGGATTAGACCAGAATATAAAAAGCAGAATAAGGGTACTGTATCACCAGATACCAGATGTATATAGTATATAAAAAAATTGTAAATCTCCATATATATTTCCTGAGTCACACACAGATAGTCAGCATGTATTTGTCCGTGATACCAGCCGGTACACGCTACTGTGTGAGGAGCATACAGCTCTATACGGTGTGGGAAAAAATGAATGCTCGATAACTGTGCAGAAAAAAAGAATAAAAGTATTAGTTCTGTGTAAAGATCAGTCTGCACAGCAGTGTACACACAGCAATACAGCTAGTAGGCAGCCTATTTACCAACTCTGCTGCTGCTGCACAAAAGAAAATCCTCCCCTGTCACTGGCAGGCAGCCTAATAACCAGCGCTTCTGCACACAACAAAATCCTCCCCTGTCACTGCACACTAACTGTACAGCACAATTGCTATCAGCACAAGCACAGAATCACTTTGCTTTCCTGCCTAACTCTCTCCCTACTGAGAAACAGCGGCAGCAACCTCTCCCTACACTAAGATCGGCAGAAGTAAAATGGTGGTCGGTGGTCATGGCTTTTATAGCCACTGTGATGCCACACAAAGCAAGCCAATCTGTTGTGAATGGACTTGAAATGAGTTCTGAGCAGAGGCTCCCTCTGGTGGTTACAAGCGGTACTGGACTGTCCAGTGAAGATTGTGAGGATTGGAATCAGGTGTTACTGACTGGTCTTATATAAGGGAGTCGCCTTCCCATCAGGTTCCGGTGATCAATTGTTCTGGTCTCAATCCTTGATTCCTGTTTCCTTTGTAGCCTGCTGTGTCGTGTCTGCATCTCCTGCTAACAGATAAGACATTTTCTTCTTTTTGTTTTTGTGCTTGATTTTTGCATTTTGTCCTGCACTTCTGTGGGGGCCTTCAGGGTCCCCTCCGGGGCTTTTGCCCTCTCAGTTTAGTTCAGCCACTGATGTTTGTACATTTGCTTTTTCCAGTTTTTTCAGTGGCTGCTGTTTTGATTTTGTTACACCAGAGAACTAATTTAGGTGGTAGAGGTCGTGTGATCTCAGGTGTTTTTGAAATTAGTAGAGTTGGTGCTTTTCAGGGTTTTTTGGGATTGCAGTAAGTGCCCTTCCTATCCTTTTCTATTTAGGTAGTTTGGGCCCCAACGTTTGCTCATACTATTTTCTGTCTGTGTCAGTATTTCTTCTTGTCTAATCGCCATTACATGTTTGGGGGCTTTCTATGTTCTTTGGGGATCTGCTCCGGGGCAGATAGCTTTCCTCTTTCTATCTTTAGGTGTAGTTAGTTTCTCAGGCTGTGACGAGGCGTCTAGGACCAACGTAGGAACGCTCCACGGCTGCCTCTAGTTGTGGTGGTTAGTCAGGGTACTGCAATCTCATAGATTCCAACTGCTCTGGTGTATTGCCTTTTTTACCTGCACTCCTCAGCTACCGAAACATAACAGTATCACCGGCCTAAAAATTGAAAATTGTATGGTACTCACAGAAGGGAAAAATATTGTGAAAGAAAAAAGGTTGTCAGAGTTGTCAGATATATTTTTCTGTTTGTTGCTTTTTTTTTTTTCCCTCTGTATCTCTGGGTGCTGGGGAGGATTTTTTCTCTCAATGGAGTTTGCACAGTTGTCTGGCCGTGTGGATCAGCTTGCCACTGAGGTTCGGAGTATTGCTACCTATCTTGCTAGGTTGCCTGTTGTGGAACCTAGGATTCCCATGCCAGATTTGTTTTTGGGGGATCGAGCCAAGTTTCTGAATTTCAAAAATAATTGTAAATTGTTTTTTGCCTTAAAATCTAAGTCCTCAGGGTACGCAGCGCAGCAGGTTCAAATTGTCATCTCTCTCCTGCGCGGCGATCCTCAGGATTGGGCTTTTTCCCTGACATCTGGGGATCCTGTTTTGAGTGATGTTGATGCATTTTTTCAGGCCTTGGGGTTATTGTACGATGAGCCTAATGTCACTGATCAAGCTGAAAAAGCCTTGTTGGCATTAAATCAGGGGCTTGATGACGCTGAGTTATAACTGTCAGAGATTCCGTAGGTGGGCAGTCCTGACCAAATGGAATGACGACGCTTTGGCAGCCCTTTTTCGGAAGGGCCTGTCAGATAATGTAAAGGATGTTATGGTGGGATTCCCTGTCCCCTTCTGGTCTCTATGATTCTATGTCATTAGCGATTCAAATTGACAGACGTTTGCGTGAGCGGAGAAGTATGCGTGGAATAGTGTTGCCTTGTGAACCTGCTTCTGAATCCATGCAGTGTGATAGAGTGGTTTCTGGGGCACAGCGTCATGAGTTTCGAAAGCGCAATGGGTTATGTTTCTACTGTGGTGATGCCTCTCATGCTATTTCAGTCTGCCCTAAGCGGGGAAGACGTTTTGCACGCTCAGTTGTCTTGGGTAGTGTTCAGACTAAGTTTTTATTAACTGTTACTCTGATATGCTCTCTGTCCTCATTTTCTGCTCAGGCTTTCGTTGATTCGGGAGCAGCTATTAACCTGATGGATTTTGATTTTGCTAAACATTGTGGGTTTCCCTTGATACCCCTACAGAAGTCTATTCCCCTACTGGGGATCGATTCTACCCCTTTGGCTGAGAATAAACCTCAGTTCTCTACTCAGGTGATAATGAGGGTTGAACCTGATCATCAGGAGAGCTGCAAATTTTTGGTTCTGTATAATCTGCATGACATTATCGTACTGGGTTACCCTTGGTTACAGTCTCATAATCATGTTTTGGATTGGAAATCTGTGTCTGTAACCAGTTGGGGCTGCCAATGTGTTAATACCAACACTCCTGGTTTTTTCTGCCTCCCCCCAGGCTCAGGATGTTCCGGACTTTTTGATTGATTTTTCTGATGTGTTTAGCGAAAGTAAATCTGCATCCTTGCCTCCCCATAGGAGCTATGACTGCGCTATTGAATTAGTGCCTGGTAGTAAATTCCCTAAAGGTCGCCTTTTTAACTTGTCTGTACCTGAACATGACGCTATGCGGTCTTATATCAAGGAGTCATTGGAGAAGGGTCATATCAGACCATCCTCTTCACCCTTAGGTGCGGTTTTTTCTTTGTGGCCAAAAAGGATGGTTCATTAAGGCCGTGTATTGATTATCGTCTTTTGAACAATATTACTGTGAAATATCAATACCCGTTACCCTTGATTTTGACCTGTTTTCCAGGGTGAAAAACGCTACTTGGTTTACCAAGCTTGACCTCAGTGGGGCATATAACCTTATTCGCATTAAGCACGGGGATGAATGGAAGACGGCATTTAATACCCCTGAGGGGCATTTTGAGTACCTTGTGATGCCCTTTGGGCTCACTAATGCTCCTTCTGTCTTCCAGTCCTTCATGAATGACATTTTCAGGGATTTTGTGGATAATTTCTGATTGTTTATTTGGATGATATCTTGATTTTTTCCAATGACTGGGACTCTCATGTGAAACATGTTCGAACTGTATTCCAGATTTTGAGAGAGAATGCTCTGTATGTGAAGGGATCAAAGTGTCTTTTTGGCGTACAGAGGATCTCATTTTTGGGATTCATTTTGTCCCCATCTGTTATTGAAATGGACCCGGTCAAGGTTCAGGCCATCTGTGATTGGGTCCAACCTACTTCATTAAAGGCTCTTCAAAGATTTTTGGGTTTTGCCAATTTTTATCGTAAATTTATTGGTAATTTCTCGGTTATTGTTAAACCATTAACTGATTTGACCAAAAAGGGTTCTGATGTGGTGAATTGGCCTCCTGAGGCAGTCTCTGCATTTCAGGAACTTAAGCAGAGATTCACTTCTGCTCCTGTTCTACGGCAGCCTGATGTTTCTCTGCCATTTCAGGTAGAGGTTGATGCCTCTGAAATTGGGGCAGGTGCCGTTTTGTCCCAAAGAGATCCAGAGACCTCTAAAAGTAACCCTTGTGCCTTTTTCTCTAGAAAATTTTGTCCTACTGAACGTAATTATAACGTGGGTAATCGGGAGTTATTGGCCATGAAGTGGGCTTTTGAAGAGTGGAGACATTGGTTGGAGGGAGCCAAACATCAGGTGGTGGTCCTTACGGACCATAAGTGTCGCGCTGTCTAATGATATGTGTACGATGTCAGTAAACTATTCTTACAGAAACAACACTCTATACAACATATAGTTTAGCAACATCAGCATGTAAATATAGAATAGATTTACCTGACACGATATCCGTTGAACTCAGGGTTAATCTTGAGGACTTGATACGCTGTCACAGGAAAGAGGAGGACCGGGGTCTAACCTGACCCTAAAACTGGGGTCCTAACTAATCCCTCACCTTGGAGGTACTGATAATGGTTCAGAGGTCCAAGTCTCCAGCCTAACCCTGTCTCCTATCAGTCCCTGAACCTGTAATCAGTCCTAAGAAGGACCCTGATTACCACCAAAGGGATATGGGCTGATCTCTGCTAAATACACAGATTAGACATATAGGACAGACTGGAGAAAACACAGACTCGCATACACACTCAAACACAGAAGGAACATAAATGGTCTGGGATACAAAACTCTAAGCAAGTTGAGCTTAAAACAACTAAGGAGCTCTTTAACTTAAGTCTATACAGATTCAATCCTATCTGTGGTCTGCATGAAGAATTTCACTGGCAACTCCCAAGGCAGACAACCAGGGATTTAAAGGAAACCAATCAACAAATAATCAATTGCAGCCGGGAGAAACTGCACCCAGTCCCAGAACCGAGCACAGACAGAATTAACTCCCTCACTGCCAAACACAAAGAAACAGCAACTCAGCTGTGAGAAGTCAGAATGTGCAACCGCGACGATCTTCGTGGCGATGCACACATGACAGTACCCCCCCTTCTACGAGGGGCCTCCAGACCCTCAGGGCCAGGTCTGCCCGGGTGAGTTCTGTGGAAGGTCCGAACCAAACGATCTGCGTTAATGTCAGACGCAGGAACCCACGTCCTCTCCTCTGGACCATACCCCTTCCAATGCACCAAGTACTGAAGGGACCGGCGATTCAGACGTGAGTCAATGATCTTTGACACTTGAAACTCCAAGTTACCATTGACCACCACTGGAGGAGGAGGTAGAGGTGACGGTATGACTGGTGCCACGTACCTCTTAAGTAATGACTTGTGGAACACATTGTGGATTTTAAACGTAGGAGGGAGGTCCAGACGAAATGCCACAGGATTAATTATGGAACTGATCCTGTACGGCCCGATGAATCTGGGACCCAGTTTCCAGGAGGGAACTTTAAGTTTTATATTCCTGGTAGACAACCATACCAGATCGTTCACATTCAGATCTGGACCAGAAACTCTCCTCCTATCAGCCATACGTTTATAACGGTTCCCCATAGCACTCAGATTAATCAATACACCTCTCCACACTGAAGCAAGTGACGACGAGAAACTCTCCTCCTCAGGAACCCCAGAAGGGCCCCCCCCATTGAAAGTACAAAACTGGGGATGAAAACCATATGCCCCAAAAAACGGGGATTTACCAGTGGACTCGCTCCGCCTGTTGTTAAGAGCGAACTCTGCCAGAGGCAAGAAAGAAGACCAGTCCTCCTGGTTCTCTGAGACAAAACACCGAAGATAAGTCTCAAGGCTTTGATTCAGACGCTCTGTCTGACCATTGGTCTGCGGATGAAAAGCCGAGGAAAATGACAATTGCATCCCCCGACGTAAACAAAATGCCCTCCAAAATTTAGACACAAACTGAGACCCCCTATCTGACACCACATCAGAAGGCAACCCATGAAGTCTCACAATCTCCCCAATGAACACCTGCGCCAGAGTTTTAGCATTAGGGAGGGCAGGAAGAGCAATGAAATGTGCCATCTTACTGAACCTGTCAACAACCACCAGTATGACAGTTTTCCCTGACGACGGAGGAAGATCCGTAATGAAGTCCATAGACAAATGAGTCCATGGATGCTCCGGAAGTTTCAAGGGTAAGAGGGTCCCAGACGGACGGGTATGCGGTGTCTTAGAGCGAGCACAAACCCCACAGGACGCGACAAAAGTTATAACATCTTTATTAACGTTAGGCCACCAAAACCGGCGAGAAAGGAGATCTAAAGTAGCCTTACTCCCTGGATGTCCTGCTAAAGCAGAATTATGATGTGCCTCAATAACCTTTTGTCTCAACTGATTTGGGACAAACAGTCTCCCTGAAGGTCCTGCAGGGGCGTCCCCCTGAGCCTCTAATACCTCCTCCTCAAGCTCAGAACATACAGCCGACACTACCACCCCCTCCTGAAGGATAGGAATCGGGTCATCCGTTTTCCCGGCCCCTGGGAAACTGCGAGACAAGGCATCAGCCTTAACATTCTTAGACCCAGGGCGATATGTGACGACAAAATTAAACCTGGTAAAAAACAACGACCATCGAGCTTGTCTGGAATTCAGACGCTTAGCAGATTCCAAATACAGCAGGTTTTTGTGATCAGTAATGACGGTGACCGGGTGGACTGCCCCCTCCAAAAAGTGACGCCATTCTTCAAAAGCCAACTTAATGGCCAAAAGTTCCCTATTGCCGATATCATAATTCCTTTCGGCGGACGACAACTTCTTAGAAAAGAAAGCGCACGGATGCCATTTACCAGGGGACGGACCCTGGGACAATATTGCACCCACCCCTACGTCAGACGCGTCCACCTCCACAATGAACGGCTGTGATGCATCTGGTTGGATGAGAACGGGTGCCGAAGCAAAACATTTTTTCAAAGAGGAAAAAGCTTGGCAAGCTTTGTCCGACCATTTAGAAAAATCCGTCCCTTTTCTTGTCATGTCAGTGAGAGGTTTGACAACAGATGAGAAATTACAAATAAATTTCCGGTAGTAGTTAGCAAACCCCAGAAAACGCTGCAGAGCCTTAAGATCCTCTGGCTGATCCCATTCAAGCACTGCTCTCACTTTTTCAGGGTCCATACGGAAACCGGAGGCTGACACCAAGAAACCCAAAAACTGAAGTTCCTGTACGGCAAATACACACTTTTCCAGTTTGGCGTATAGTTTATTGTCTCGCAAGATCTGCAACACCTGTCTCACATGCTCCTGGTGAGACACAAGATCTGGCGAGTAAATTAAAATGTCATCCAAATATACGACCACAAACAGCCCCACAAGGTGACGAAAAATGTCATTAACAAAATGTTGGAATATGCTGGTGCAGTAGTCAGACCAAAAGGCATGACAAGGTTCTCATAATGTCCCTCCGGCGTGTTAAACGCCGTTTTCCACTCATCCCCCTCTTTTATCCTAATCAAATTATACGCCCCCCTGAGATCCAATTTAGAGAACCATTTGGCGCCAACAATTTGATTGAAGAGATCAGGAATAAGAGGGAGAGGATACGGATCTCGAACAGTAATCCGATTAAGTTCGCGGAAATCCAAGCAAGGGCGTAGGCCTCCATCTTTTTTCTTCACAAAGAAGAACCCCGCGGCCACTGGGGAAGATGAAGGTCTAATATGCCCTTTGGCCAGACTTTCCGAAATATAGTCTTTCATAGCCTGCCTCTCAGGACCAGAAAGGTTATATAACCTAGCTTTAGGTAACTTAGCATCAGGAAGTAAATTAATAGAGCAGTCATACACGCGATGAGGAGGCAACTCCTGACACCCCTCCTCAGAGAAACAATCCCCAAAGTCCTCCAAAAAAGGAGGCAATGTACTAGGCACGACCGCACTGATGACTGTGTTCATGCAGTTACTTTTGCAAAACTCACCCCATTGGCTTATCTCTCTGGACTGCCAATTAATCACAGGGTTATGTTTAACCAACCAAGGAAGTCCCAACACAATAGGAGTAGGTAGACCCTCCAACACATAACAAGATAATTGTTCCCTATGTATCGCCCCTACCCGAATGTCAATGTTATGGACCTCATGAACAAAGCTACCTTGGCCGAGAGGCCTGGCGTCAATGGAGAATATAGGGATCGGTTTGGCCAATACACTCAGAGGCATACCTTGAGCCTGAGCAAACTGAGCATCAACCAGATTAGCCCCGGACCCACTATCAAGAAGAACAGAAAATCTCTCCACTCTCGTACCAACCACCATCTCCACTGGTACAAGGAACTGAGAAGAACTAGCGGACGAAATACATACTCCCAGGTTGTCGTCCACCCACAACCTGGGATTAACAGTTTTCCGGCAACTTTTTGCTCAACAAGGCACGGGATGGACATCCCCCAACAAAATGTCCCTCTTTCCCGCAGAAGAAACACCTTCTAGTCCTGCTGCGTACCGCCAATCCCCTCCTACGAAATGATGTCCCTTCCAACTGAATAGGCTCCTCCGAACAGACAAGGGGAACCTCAACATAAGGGACTTTTGTAGTAGGTGGAGCAACAACCGGGGGTGGAGTTACCTCACCCCTCTCCCGAAGCCGTCTATCAGTACGGATAGCTAGGGCCATAGCAGCCTCCAGTGATGGAGGAGAATCATACTGAGCCAAAACGTCCTTTAATTTGTCAGAAAGCCCATGACAAAACTGACTCCTAAGAGCTGGGTCATTCCACTGAGTATCTGTGGCCCATCTACGGAACTCAGAAGCAAATTCCTCCGCCGGACGATCTCCCTGCTGTATCTTACGTAATTTTGTCTCAGCAAGAGAGACCCGATCTGGGTCATCATATACCAAACCCAGGGCAGTAAAAAATCGATCTACAGACTGTAGAGCCGGGGATCCCGGAGGAAGGGAGAATGCCCAGGATTGAGGGTCCCCTTGTAGGAGCGAGATAACAATTCCCACTCTCTGCTCTTCACTCCCTGATGATCGAGGCCGAAGCCGAAAATACAATTTACATGCTTCCCGGAAGGTGAAAAATTTGTCTCGCCCACCAGTGAACCTGTCCGGGAGAGCTACTTTAGGTTCAAATCTGGTTTGCTCCAGGGGAGACAAAACTTTGGACTTAATGTCCGTCAGCTCCATGGATAATCCCTGCAACTGCAGAGCCAGCTGTGCTACTGGATCCATGGCAACTGGGGATAATTTTATTGGCCAGTGAAAAAGTCACGCTGTCTAATGATATGTGTACGATGTCAGTAAACTATTCTTACAGAAACAACACTCTATACAACATATAGTTTAGCAACATCAGCATGTAAATATAGAATAGATTTACCTGACACGATATCCGTTGAACTCAGGGTTAATCTTGAGGACTTGATACGCTGTCACAGGAAAGAGGAGGACCGGGGTCTAACCTGACCCTAAAACTGGGGTCCTAACTAATCCCTCACCTTGGAGGTACTGATAATGGTTCAGAGGTCCAAGTCTCCAGCCTAACTCTGTCTCCTATCAGTCCCTGAACCCTGTAATCAGTCCTAAGAAGGACCCTGATTACCACCAAAGGGATATGGGCTGATCTCTGCTAAATACACAGATTAGACATATAGGACAGACTGGAGAAAACACAGACTCACATACACACTCAAACACAGAAGGAACATAAATGGTCTGGGATATAAAACTCTAAGCAAGTTGAGCTTAAAACAACTAAGGAGCTCTTTAACTTAAGTCTATACAGATTCAATCCTATCTGTGGTCTGCATGAAGAATTTCACTGGCAACTCCCAAAGCAGACAACCAGGGATTTAAAGGAAACCAATCAACAAATAATCAATTGCAGCCGGGAGAAACTGCACCCAGTCCCAGAACCGAGCACAGACAGAATTAACTCCCTCACTGCCAAACACAAAGAAACAGCAACTCAGCTGTGAGAAGTCAGAATGTGCAACCGCGACGATCTTCGTGGCGATGCACACATGACAATAAGAATCTGGTTTATCTGGAATCTGCCAAGCGACTTAATCCTAGACAGGCCAGGTGGGCCTTGTTTTTCACACGTTTTAATTTTGTGGTTTCCTTTCTTCCTGGCACTAAGAATGTTAAGGCGGATGCCCTCTCGAGGAGTTTCCTTGCGGACTCTCCTGAGTTATCTGATCCTTCTGTTATTTTGAAAGAGGGTGTAGTTCTTTCCGCCATCTCGCCCAATTTGAGAATGGCTCTGGAGGGGTGTCAGGAGGATAGGCCCGAGCGCTGCCCTGTTGGGAAATTGTTTGTCCCGGACCAGTGGAAAAAGAGTGTGATGTCTGAGATTCATTGTTCCGCGTTGGCCGGTCATCCCGGAATTTTTGGTACCAGAGACTTGGTTAGTCGGTCCTTTTGGTGGCCTACCTTGTCTCGTGATGTCAGGGAATTTGTGCAGTCCTGCGGGACTTGCTCTCGCTCCAAGCCTTGCTCTCGCTCTAGTGGTTTGTTGATGCCATTGCCTGTGCCCAAGAGACCATGGACCCATATCTCTATGGATTTCATTTCCGACCTCCCTGTTTCTCAGAGAATGACCGTCATCTGGGTGATTTGTGATAGGTTTTCCAAGATGATACATCTTGTGCCATTACCTAAGTTGCCTTCCTCCTCTGAATTGGTGCCTTTGTTCCTTCAGCACGTGGTTCGGTTACACGGCATTCCTGAGAACATTGTGTCTGACAGAGGAGTCCAGTTTGTTTCCAAATTTTGGAGAACTTTTGTTCTAAACTTGGTGTTCAATTGTCTTTCTCCTCGGCGTTTCATCCTCAGACCAATGGTCAAACTGAGAGAACAAACCAGACATTGGAGACTTATCTAAGATGCTTTGTGTCTGCTGATCAGGATGACTGGGTCTCTTTTTTGCCTTTGGCTGAGTTTGCTCTTAATAATAGGGCTAGCTCTGCCACTTTGATGTCTCCATTTTTCTGTAATTCTGGGTTTCACCCTCGATTTTCTTCAGGACAGACGGAGGCTTCTGTCTGTCCAGGTGTTGACTCTGTTGTGGAGCGTATGCAACAGATTTGGGACCAGGTAGTGGAGAGGTTGTCCCTCTCTCAGGAGAGGGCCCAGCGGTTTGCTAACCGGCATAGGACTGATGGTCCTCGGTTTAAAGTGAGGGACTTGGTCTGGTTGTCCTCAAAAAATATTCCTATGAGAGTGGCATCTCCTAAATTTAAGCCTAGGTTCATTGGACCTTATAAGATCATGGAGATTCTTAATCCTGTTTCTTTTCGTTTGCTTCTTCCAGGGACATTTAAGATCCATAACGTGTTCCACAAGTCCTTGTTGAAGAGGTTTGTTGAGCCAGTGGTTCCTACTGCTTTGCCTCCTGACCCTGTTCTGGTTGAGGGCAATATGGAATTTGTGGTTGAGAAAATATTGAATTCTCGTTTTTCTAGATGGAAACTCCAGTATTTGGTTAAGTGGAGAGGTTATGGTCAGGAAGACAATTCTTGGGTGTTTGCTTCGGACATCCATGCTAGGAGACTCATCCGTGCGTATCATAGAACTCATCCTGACCGACCTGGTTGCTCCAGTGAGGGTTCGGTGACCCCTCCTCAAGGGGGGGGTACTGTTGTGAATGGACTTGAAATGAGTTCTGAGCAGAGGCTCCCTCTGGTGGTTACAAGCGGTAATGGACTGTCCAGTGAAGATTGTGAGGATTGGGAATCAGGTGTTACTGACTGGTCTTATATAAGGGAGTCGCCTTCCCATCAGGGTTGCCGGTGATCAATTGTTCTGGTTTCAATCCTTGATTCCTGTTTCCTTTGTAGCCTGCTGTGTCGTGTCTGCATCTCCTGCTAACAGATAAGACATTTTCTTCTTTTTGTTTTTGTGCTTGATTTTTGCATTTTGTCCTGCACTTCTGTGGGGGCCTTCAGGGTCCCCTCCGGGGGCTTCTGCCCTCTCAGTTTAGTTCAGCCACTGATGTTTGTACATTTGCTTTTTCCAGTTTTTTAAGTGGCTGCTGTTTTGATTTTGTTACACCAGAGAACTAATTTAGGTGGTAGAGGTCGTGTGATCTCAGGTGTTTTTGAAATTAGTAGAGATGGTGCTTTTCAGGGTTTTTTGGGATTGCAGTAAGTGCCCTTCCTATCCTTTTCTATTTAGGTAGTTTGGGCCCCAACGTTTGCTCATACTATTTTCTGTCTGTGTCAGTATTTCTTCTTGTCTAACCGCCATTACATGTTTGGGGGCTTTCTATGTTCTTTGGGGATCTGCTCCGGGGCAGATAGCTTTCCTCTTTCTATCTTTAAGTGTAGTTAGTTTCTCAAGCTGTGACGAGGCGTCTAGGACAAACGTAGGAACGCTCCACGGCTGCCTCTAGTTGTGGTGGTTAGTCAGGGTACTGCAATCTCATAGATTCCAACTGCTCTGGTGTATTGCCTTTTTTACCTGCACTCCTCAGCTACCGAAACATAACACCAATCATTGCAATGCCCTTCTCTAAGATGGTGTTGGCCGCTGCCCATGTCATCTCGTTACCCACAGTGTGCGTCCTTGCTCATTGGCTGAGAAAAGGCGCCTGCAAGCATTATGGGAAAACCTTCTTTTTCGCTCGGGTTGACGACCACATGGCCGACCTCACTCTATGGTCTGGTTTCGCTCGGCGAAACCCAACTTTGGCGAAAGTCTGTGATTTTTGAATCTGACCGACCTGTTTCGCTCAACTCTAGTTAGCATTCTTCATTACACTTAAGTTTCTGCAGAATAAAAGCAGTGATTAGAGCATGAAATGGGCGATTTTAAATAGGGACTATATCCACTATAACACTATATGCTTAGTTTATGCTATCAGTTTGGAATGACAAATTCTTTTACGAACTTATTTTGTCGTTTTTGAAAACTATTATTTTGTTATGAACTTTGCATGGTACTCTGGAGATTACCTACAACAAGTAACACCCAAGAGACATTTCTTCAAAATCCTGAAACTATGAACAAAACTTTCTACTTGCCTGCAAAGAATGAAAAAGCATGTATTTTTTCTATTTTTTGGAAACAGTTGTCCTTATTATTTACAATATACCTTTCAGACCACTAGCTGTTTTTATGTTTGCATGAAAGAGAAAAAGACAAATAATCAGTGGGATGATATCAAAGCTGTGAATCAAAGCGTCTTACAAAGACCCACAAATTCTCCATTTACTGATGAATGCAGGTAAGTGAAGACAGTCATATTAATCTTTTTAATTTAACAATATTGTTTTTTTTATGTTTTACCTGGAATTTCTTTTTAACTTTATATACAGTTTATTTTCTCTAGAATATTACGTACAATGATTGTATAATGTCAACACTGCTTATTTTATTCTGCTTGGTTAAATGTAAAGTGCATGTACAACTTTTCCTTTTCTATATAAACTCCTTGAAAAGACAAGTGGGCATTCCCTTTGTCTGGTGATAAAAAGGTTCAATCTATAGAGGCAACAAGGCTTACTTGAGAACGAATATTCTCTGGAAATGTCTACCTCAATAGCTGGCCACAGCTGGAACCTTCAATGGATGCTAAAAAAAACCTTAGATGATTTCTTAGAATAGAATAATAGAAATCTTAGAGATCCATTGATCTTCTGTGAATTATATTTGAGGTTAATTTCATAAAATTCAGAGGTCCCAGTGAATGTGAACAATTCACGATTTTATTTGCTAAAAAATTGCCTGGTACCATTGCAGACATTGATGAAGAAAAGACCTCCAATGAAGGCATGCGTGGCAAAGCGGGTTTCTCCACAATGCCCACCCATGTTTCACTGATTTTCTGTCTACAGTTTCTCCAAATCAAGAGGGGACTATCTCAGCCACTATTAAAATTAAGTGGGGAAATTAGTGGCCATTTTAGAGTTTAAAGCCCCCGTCTCACACAGCGATCTCGCTAGCGAGTCACTAGTTTTGTGATGCAGCAGCGAGCTCACCAGCGATATCGCTGTGTGTGACATTCAGCGACGATCAGCCCCCCTGCCGGGTATTGCTGATCGTCGCTGAAAGGCCAGGACATTTTTCTGATCGCTGGTCTCCCGCTGACAGGCACGCATCGCTGCGTGTGACAGGCGGGAGACCAGCGATCCGCTGGTAACCAAGGTACACAGTGGGTTTCCAGGCGGGGCTGTGCCTAGAAACCCGCTGTGTACCTTGGATACCAGCTCCCTGATGCAGGGAGCTGGTAACCAAGGTACACAGCGGGTTTCCAGGCACCGCGCAGCGCCTGGAAACCCAATGTGTACCTTGGTTACCAGCTCCCTGCATCAGGGCGCTGGTATCCAAGGTACACTGCGGGTAACTAAGCGATGTTACCCGCAGTGTCGCTTGTACTGATCGCTGCCTGAGCTGCCTGTTTGGCAGCTCAGCAGCGATAATGTAGCGATACACCAGCGATCCTGATTGTTGTCGGGATCGCTGGTGTATCGCTATGTGAGACCCAGCCTTTACGGACTAAGAATTGGAGGCCAGTGAACACAGCTTATCATAAGAGATATGGATGAAATAGCCTAAAACTGAGTGTTCTGGAATACTAGTGTTGACAAACATAGAAAATGGTAGTCACAGTCTTAGTCTGAGGAAAATAATACATAGATGTAATTTAGTGGGAAAATGCAAAACCCGCAGTCTGTGGGGCAGTTATTGATTAGTCCATGATATACTGCAGTACACCATCGTAATAAAATCAATGTATGTCATTCTTAAAGCAATACAAACAAGAAGAGTAATCTGTCTGCTTAGTCTTACTTTTCCTACTGAAGAAAAGTACTGACACCAAGGGTGGTCTGTCTGAGAAAGTGTGCTTCTTGGCTTATGAACAGAAAAGCCATAAATAACATATTTTCAAAAGTTTTTAATTAATAATTATTATTTTTTAGAATTATGAAATAAAATTCCCAACATCCCAGAAATATAAAGACAACTGTCTACCTCATAAAGTGTGCATGTATTAAAAAAGGTTTTAATAGTTCAATATTACACCCATACATGCTAATAAATACTGTAGCCTGTTGTAGGTGCTGGCTTTTGGAATGTCTGCCTACATTTCTTTTCTTGTCACATACTTTTTGGGAAAGTATGGTATTAGGGTTGGCGGATTGCACTAAATAAAAATATGAATAAAGTGCAATTGCAACCTGGGGTCCACCGTGCAGAGATGAATCTGCTGCTATTGTGAACAATGACGGAACCGAACAGCGAACAATTCCTAGAACACAATGTGTCAATGTCACACAGCATGAAAGGAATGCAGAGTACCAAGCCCCGTTACTTCACTGAGAGATACTGCAATAAAGAATACTAAATGCTATACCCTGTTAATGTCACAGGAATGTTAGCATGTGGGTGAACTTGCTCAGTAACTGAACCGTGTAAATAGCACACGTGAACAAAACAGATGCTAAGTCAAGAAGTGGACTGTAATGACGCTAGTTAAGGGTTGAACTTGCTCTGTAGCTGAACTGTGCTAATAGTACAAGTGAACTAAACAGATGCTAAGTCAAGCGGTAGTTACCCCAGTCCTGATGCTATTGAACTTGTGCCTAACTAGCACCAAAAGTAAGTAGCAAACTAGAAACTAAAGGTATTGTCACACTAAGCGATCGCACCAGCGATCACGACAAAGACATGACCTGGCGAGATTGTTGGTGTGATCGCTATATGGTCGCTAGTAGCTTCCAAACAGGAAGATCTCATAAACGACACATCAGCGATCAGTGATCTGTATAACGACCTCGGCAGTCGTTGGGACCTGTCACACAGCATGTATTGTTAAAGATCCCGACCTCGATAGGCGTGATTGGGAGCAACTTTTTCCACGCCCCTCAGCACAGATTGGTGGTCACTGTATGTCATATGTCACAGCTCTCGCTTAGTGATTGGACGTCCGCGTCATAAAAGACGACTCAAGTGGTTCATATGAATTTCCAGCATCGTTCCATACTGCATCCTGCTAGCCTTCTGCTTTGCAGCTACTGCGATCCAGTCTGTGCCACTATTGCATTTGCCCTGGATTCATTTTTTCAGGATCCCAAAAACGTCTTGTATAAATGGCAAAGATGAAGCGCTGTAGCGACTCTGACAGGATTGCAAAACCCCACACACGGTAGTATCCTCGCAACAACGCACAAAGGACTAGATGTTGTGGCCACCAATCGGAGCTGAGGGGCGTTAAAAACCTAGTCCCGCCTGCGTCGCTGACATGAGTCGCCAACGAGGTCGCTCGTCGTTCATAAAGGGTGTCAAACTCAGCGATTCAGGTTCACCAGCGGGACGCCAACGATCAAAAAACGGTCCAGAACGTTCGTGCACGATCAGCGACATCACAGCAGGGGCCACATCGCTGCTACATGTCACACACAGCGACGTCGCTGACGATATCGCTGCTGCATCATAAAATCGCTGTTGCTTAAGCGATATCGCTAGCGATCTCGCCTAGTGTGACAGTACCTTTAGGCATTGAGCCATGGGTACGGAACTGCATAAGTGTGCAGGCTGCTTGCCACTGTGTATAGTCATAGCACAGACAGAAGTACACAAACATGCAGACTGAGTGGAAGAGTATCCACACACACACCAAATATGAATAACACTAGCGCGCCCGATTGCGGCATTGAGAGCCTTTTATATGCTAGGCTTCAACCCAAACACTCATGCCCAGTCAGCTGAGGCGTCGCCCGCAGGCCAAACTGGAGCTGCCACATCACTAGAGCAGCTAACGTCCAACCACCAATAAGGAGACGCCACCTCACGGACATGATTAGTATAGTGATCTCTGGACTTAGACTCCAGAGCGTAAGGCTGCCCATATATATGCCACTGGTTACTAAAGACTTGGCTGGAGAGCTAGCAGCAACCAAACGCACACCACAAGATGATAGGACTTGTGCCTATGCTGAGCAGGACTTGCAGCTGCCAGACCCGAATGGGAGACCACAGAAGCAATTTTGCATATCTGTTTTACTAGTCCAATTTTGCAAATGTAGTTCATCGTTAGAACACTGTGCAGGATTGGACCGCTACACTAGTAGTCTGGCGGCTTCCACGGACAGCCTTTACGATAGCCAATTGGTCTATAAGGTTCCAGGACAATGCGGTCCTTCAGCCTTTAACCACTGTACAGGGATGTGGGTGCTGTATTGAGTCCACAGAGCAGCTGCTGGCAAGTGAAGAAGGCTCTCAGGGAAAGATCAGATCAAAGGTTCAGTACCAAGGATAAGAAACAAAATCGTAAAACATAAGTATAGTCCTTAACACTCCATCAGGAACAACTGATCTGACAGTGCAGTTGTTTTAGTTTCATTTTTCCCTCCTCACCAGATTGTCAGGAAATCCCCCAATCCCCAATACCTTCCTGACTCTTGATGCTTTGCGAAACCTGATATCACAGTTTTACTGCAGAGACTCAGGAAAGCAGATGTAACTGTTCTGGCTTCTCAGACACATTGTTCCCGAACATGTCACACTATACAAGGTTGGTATTTTATGTTTTTAGTCATCACAATTGTTAATTTAGCTTGTTTTATGAATGAATAGTGCAAAGTTTGTGGATATTTCATATTATGTACAATTCAGAATAATATTGTGGTACTGTGTAAGCCAGAAAAATCGTTGTAAATACTTATGTCCCCAAAAAGTTTGAGAAAAGTATTGAAGGAGTGATACCTTTATTGGCTAACCAGAGAAATTA
>JARQOD010000006.1:234899852-234968247 GCA_033576555.1 Oophaga sylvatica | reverse complement strand
ATTGCGTTTTTTGTTACTAGGAAAATATGTATGACTAGGGAGAGAGCGGATTGATCAATGAGGTCAGAGTTTAAAGATAATAGGGCTAGCTGAGGAGAAAGGGAAATGGGCTTAGATAAGAGCGAGTTTATAAGGTTGGATATGTCTTTCCACAAAGGTTTGATGTTAGGACAGTGCCAAAAGACATGCAGTAAACTGCCGTATTGACCGCAGCCTCTCCAACAAGATGGAGAGTTTTCAGGGTTGATTTTGGAAAGCTTAGCTGGGTGTGGGTACCACCTGGAAAGAATCTTATGATGGGTCTCTTGGAGAGACATTGAGATTGTGGAGGAGTATGAAATGCTGCAGGCTCTTTCCCAATCTGACGGGTCTAAGTTCAGATTAAGTTCAGATTCCCACTTCAACAAATTGTGGGTTTTAATTAATTCCTGACTTTTAGGCTGGAGTCACACTGGCTACAAAATCGGTCGACTGCAATGCGATGAAATATCGCATTGCAGTCGGACCTATGTTAATCTATGGAGCAGCTCCCAGTATCAGATTTTTTGTGGTCCGTTTTAAACGTCCGAGTGCAATCGCAGCATGCTGCGATTGTCACCGATTGTGGGTCGACTGTCGCCAATGCAACTCTATGGGAGCGATTAAAAGTGGGATTACAAACGGACCGCACGTGTGAGTTGCGATTAAATCGCACAACTTTTCCAGGTGACAGGAAACTGCCTTTGAATTTCTCAGGAAGCCTTTACATGCTAATTAGCTAAGCACATCTTAAAAAAAAACAGGAAGAACGCCTACACGGAGTCCAGAAACATGGCATCTAGCCACATCAATGTGGAACTCCTCATTGTATTGGTGCAGGAGAGGCCAGAATTGTGGGACCAGCGCGATTCCAACTACAGCAATCGGACACGCAAAGAGGCGGCATGGAAAACTATATGTGTGCACATTTTTCCGGACTATAATGAGAGATCCAGGGAGGACCAAGAGCGACTTAGTAAGTACCACATGTAACGGTTTTCTAAATTTGTTAAACATTCTTTTTTGCAAATAATAATCTAGCCTTATGTGTTTAAATGCTATTTAAAACGCTGTATTATGGACCTATTACTATTTAGAAGTACGCATTGCTGTGTGTGTAGTCCAAAAATATACATGTATACTTAAATATCATCGATGCTTCGGCATCTATTGACTACCACATTTAGTATTTTTCTTCACCTCAGATTTAGTGTTTTTGTGATAAAATTGTAACTGATTGAGGCGTTTGTTAAAGGGCCAAGCATTTTTTTAAATGTATGTTACTGCTTAGAACATCTATACTTCTGGTTGTATGTTGATGTCTTTTAATATTGTAAATCACATCACACATGACCAGTATTTAAATGTTCAGTGTTGCATATTGTAGTTTGTGCCTTATTAAATTGATATCAGTAATAAAAAACCGTTATGCTCTTCTTAAATTTGTAGTGAATGATGTGACAAGGCGGTGGCGTAGTTGTCGGGACTGCTACCGGAGGGAGAGGCAGATTAGAGATCGGAGTGGGGCTTCAGCATCTAAGAAGAGGAAGTACCTCTATTTTGATAGATTAAACTTCCTTGAGCCAGTGTTGGATCTGCGACCGTAAGTTCATGTGTGTTGAACGACTTAAATGTTTATAAATTGTTATTTTTT
Source organism: Oophaga sylvatica (assembly GCA_033576555.1). Taxonomy (NCBI): domain Eukaryota; kingdom Metazoa; phylum Chordata; class Amphibia; order Anura; family Dendrobatidae; genus Oophaga; species Oophaga sylvatica. The sequence goes on along the minus strand of JARQOD010000006.1, from coordinate 234,966,575 downwards.
AAATTATAATTTTTTTATTTTGTTTTTCATTCCTAGAACTGAGTCAAACCTAACTGAGAGGGAGACGGGGTCTGACTCAGAAGTGGTTATCGACCCAGTTGGTGATGGAGAACAGGAGGCAGGCCCTTCCTCAGCAGCATGTGGGTCCACCCAACCAGCAACAACAACACCTGCAGGAGCTGAGGATTCCCAGACACTGCATGTGGAAACTGAGGATCTACCTCAGAGCAGCAGCCCTAATAGGGCTCAAGATCTATCTCCTCCTCCTTCCCAACTCACAAGGCGAGGTAGGCGGCGACGAGAAGGAGTGGGTTCTGTCTCAAGGAGGCAGGTGGACCGAGGAGTTCTGGACTATTTGTCCAGTGTAGGTAAAGATGATGGTGAGGAGGCATTTTGCCGCAGTCTGGCCCCTTATCTCCGGGCTACTCAAATACAGCACAGACTGAGGATCAGAAGTGGACTGCAGATTGTGTTGGAAGCTGGATCAGGCCCTAATGATCCCACCAACCTACTAGATTATCTTCATAGATGGGTGGTTGGTCCAGAAAATTTAGGGAGGTTGGTAGCACAAAATCCAGCACAATCTGCTTCTGCCTCTGATCCTCCTCCTCCTCCTCCTCCTCATCATCCTCCTCCACCTCCTCCACCTCCTCCTTCTTTGCAACAAAACCCAACTCCTCCTCCTCCTCCTCCTACTGCAGCTCATTCTTTGTATGGAGCTTCCCAGCTTCAAACCATGGGACAGAGTGGCCATGCACAATATGCCCACTCTAACATACCCAATGTTGTTGGCTGGCCACAACATGGATATGGTAGACATGGGCATATTGGGGGTCACTCTGCTACTGCTCAGTCATATCTATATGACTATGAGCATCAATTCCCTATGTACCCCTACCCACAAGTCCTTCATGATGCAGCAAGTAACCCAGCTGCTACTGTAGGATCTGCACCTGGTCTTTCTCAAACACAGGTTGCAGATTGTGTGAGGCAGAATCCACAACCTGCCCCTCCATCCTCACCAACACCACCACCAAGCTACCAGCAATTGTAGCTGTACATTTTTTTACATTTTTCATAAGTGATATATTTTTTTATTTTATGAATAATAATTATGTTATACATATATTTTGCTTAGTTTTTGACATGTTGGTCCTGGTTAACCAAAAAAATATCAGCCTTTAAAAGGCTTCAACACAAAACACTAATGATTAAAATTAGTGAAGTTACATTGGTTGTCTGTGTTTCTTCTTCTATGTTATGTAGTGTATTAAGTATGGTAAAGTAGTAGACAAAAAAAGAGAGTGTACCATGAATTGATTCATCAAAAGTTACTTTATGTTATGATATCACATAAAACACACATACATACCTATGGCCTCATCTTGCCAAGGAATAGAACCACGAGGGGAAACAAAATAATTTGTCAATATTTCACGCACTTTCAGACCAGAAGGGGGACGACGAGGATGGATGACTGGTCTCATAGGCCTCATCATATTATAAGACTGAAGGTCAGCCATATCAGATGATGAGCATTCATGTATTCTTGTAAAATTATGTAGTACCACACATGCTTGCACTACAAGATTTACATTTGATGCACTTAGCTGAATGGCTGATTGTAGGACTCGCCATTTGGCTGTAAGAATACCAAATGTGCACTCCACCAGGCGTCGTGCACGAGAAAGGTGATAATTAAAGATGCTTCTCTGATGGTTGAGATTGCGCCGAGGATATGGCCTCATAACATTACAACTTAATTGGAAGGCCTCATCCGCTACTATAACATATGGCACTGCATCCATATTGGAGTGTGGAAGTTGACATGGTGGTGGTAAGTCCAATTGGTTATTGCGTAGCCGCCGACCCATAATGGAAGAATTGAAGACTCTGGAGTCTCCAGTCCTTCCATAGGCCCCAATGTCTACAATTATGAAGCGGTAGTTACTGTCGACCAAGCCCAACAAAACTATAGAAAAATATTGCTTATAATTGTAGAATTGTGTCCCTGAGTTCGGCGGCTTACGCACACGTATGTGCTTCCCGTCCAGGGCTCCAATACAGTGTGGAAAATTACTGCTTTCTTGAAATCCACGTGCAATCCTCAACCAATCTTCCATTTTGGGCTGTGGCATCACTTCTTTATTTAGTCTTGACCAAATTTGTCCACAAGTAGAGCTGACTATTCCGGAAATGGTGGATTTTCCTAGTAAAAACTCTAAATGCAGAGCAGCGTATGAGAGCCCAGTGGAAAGGAACCTGCAATACACAAACAACAACAAACATGTACACATCAGACAAACAAAATAAATGAAAAATCCATTAAGACAATTGAAACACTGGAAATTTGTATACTCACCCATTCTATTAATTTTATGACTTACAAACCATTATGACTGCTACACACAAGCATATAGGTAAAATAAGATAATTTCATAATGCCATAATGTTGAGTATGTTAAGATGAAGAAAGTAAGAAGAATGTAAAAGATGGTAAATTATGCAAAACATCATCAACATATCGTTGACACACATACCTTAATGTTAGAAGAAGCCTTTCCTCAGCAGAAATTGAAGGACGCATCCTGGTGTTGTGAAAGGTGATTCCTGGGCGCAATATGTCCAGCAAAATATCAAAGGTGGCAACACTCATGCGACAATAGTCAAAAAACTTGTCAGGATTCCTACGCAGTGTTGAATACAGGCGCTCAAAATGTCCTTTGCTGATCCTTCGCTTCACAAGGGGATGCACCCACATTCTTCTGCGGATTCTGTGAGAAACAACTACAGGATATGGCTCCCCAAAAGTGTTGGATATCAGCCAATAGTACAGCACACGCTCAGTTGTATTAAAAGTAAGTCTGTGACTCATAATTTTAAGTTTGCTGCAACACAACAGGAACCACTAAGAAGCAAAACACTCAACGGCAAGGGTGGGAGGGTAAGAACAGTCAAACCCCGCTTAAATATGGGTCTGGCTCATTATTCAAATGATTTGCAGGCCTCAAAAACGTTAAATGTCCATTTTGCTATGATGCCACTAAAAATCGGTAGTCGGTGGGTAATCGGATGTGAAACGTAAGCGTACATGCTACTAAATCGCATCAACTACAAAAAATCGGATGCCAGTCGCATCAATGTTCATGAAATTTTAATCCGATTATCGACCGACTAAAACAGTCAGCTTTTTTAGTCGCTGTGTGTGATTCCAGCCTTATTCAGCCACATAAAAAGGTAAGCAATACTCCAGAATATGTTGTGGTTGACGTTATTAATAAGATTGACAATGGGTTCTGATAACTTGGGTTTTTTCAGAAGGAACTCTTCAGTTATATCTTTCAAGATGATGTATTTACAAAGCAACAGTTTTCTCACTCCACGACAACACCTCAGCAGACAGTGACTGGGTGGGAGAAATCTAGCATCCCTGGGAACATAAGCTCCCAGCCATTGTCTGCCCCCCAGAAAGGAGCAGAGAGCAGATGACAGAAATGAATCCCCCCCCTCCCGTTCTCATATCCCAGCACACATCCTTCATCCCAAAGGCACATCTTCCTCTTAAAGGAATCATTGGTATGGAAGTTAGGACAAATCCATCCAGCACTTTGGTTTTGACCCCAGACCTCTCTTAAAGGGATCCCCGGTATGGAAGTTAGGGCCATTCCACTCAGCGCTCTGATTCTGACACCAGGCTGACAGGATGATGTGGGATATTAGGGGGCGTAGTCCGGTGGCTCTGGCTGACGGGATATTGTGGGATATTAGGGGTAGTAGTTGTAGTGTTGTTGTGCAGATGAAGGGAACTCCAGAAGGCCACACAGAGATGCTGGATGGTAGGTTTAAACAGCCATACTTTATTTCTCGTTCCTCTCCCTCGCTCCCCTTACCCAGGACTTCCTGCTCCTGCCCTGTCTCCTCCTCCCCATTACATCATTGTTACTAGGCAGAAACTGAAACAAGGATAACAGCAAGCCAATCACAGATATAGTAACAACATCACATCTCTCCTCTTCTCACCAAACAAAACAACATTATAACTGGATAACGGTCCAAAAGTTCACATTAGTACGAAGGATTTTTTTTTTTTCTTTTTACTGCAGAACATAGTCCAAGAGGTGGGCTGGCGGTCTACGATTTGCCCTCGCTGGATAGCGGTGAGACATCACAGTCCCAGATGAACTTTCTGAGTCCCCTGAGGTATCCTCCCTTGGAACTGCTGAGCTCTGGGTATCCAGCAGGACGTCATCACTATCTGCCTCGTCTGTTTCTGGGACATAGTCGCAAAGTTTTTTAAAATGGGACACGTTCCTTGTGACCTGGCGACCGTGATCTTGAGCAGTAACCATGGTGCCTTTGACTTGTGTGACCTGCAAGGGTTCAGGATAGTATTGTGATGCAAACTTGTCTCTAGGTCTTAGCCTTTTTACCAGGACCCAATCTCCCACCAATACTTCCGGTGGCTTGCAACGATGACTGCTCTTATCTGCATACCTCTTCATCTTCTGTTTGGATATGGCATCCTTAGTAGCAATTGGGGTTTGAACAGGGCTCTGCGGAACGCTCGGGAGTTTGACACGCATAGGCCTGTTGAACAGCGCAGTGGCAGGTGGTATCCCAGTAGTAGAATGGGGTGTAGCTCTGTACTGTCTAAGAAATCTGTGTAACTCTTGCTGTAAATCCTTGTGCTCCATGGTAGCGATCCTCAAAGTTTTGTTGATTGATTGCATGAACCGTTCCACTTCACCATTGGCCTGAGGCCAGTAAGGAGTTATTTTCCTGTGAGTGAAACCAAGATAGGTTGCGAATGATCGAAAGTCTGTGCTATTAAAAGGTGGTCCATTGTCGGACTTCACTGTTTCCGGTATGCCATATGCCGAGAAGATCTTGTCTAATTTTGGTATAACAGCCCTGGCAGAGGTTGTCGAAACATGTTCAATGACTGGGAACCTCGAATAGTCATCCATGATAACCAGCAGATAGGAGTGATCCGGTAAAACACAGAAATCAACACGAACAGCAGACCACGGGCCCTCTGGCAGGGGTGTCATTTGTAAGGGTGCGTGTCTATGGTCAATTGTAGTTGCTTGGCAAGGTATGCAATTTTCAATGAGTGCCTCTACTTTTTTGTCTAGTCCTGGAAACCAGACTTTCTCTCTCAGTAATTGCTTTGTTTTCACCACCCCTTGATGAGCCTCGTGGGCCAGATCCAGTACTCTGCTTTGAAGTTTCTGGGGTATCACCAGCCGATTGTTACGCAACAGTAGATTTGAATCAGACACGGAGAGATCATGTCGTGCATTAAAGAAGGCTGTCAAGTAGGTTGTTTGATCCAGTGTTTGGAGGCGGGCTTCAGCAAGAAAATTGCTCCAATTTTTAGATCGAACAGTCTCTATAACTAACTGAAGTTGGTGATCGGAATCCACCGTTTGTTGTATTTCCTCCATAGTCATAGCTATTGGCACACAATGTGCAACAATAAAATTGATATGCTCCTCTGCAAGGATAGTTGCAAGGATGTCGTCCTTGGTAGTTTGTGGTGTTGGGTGTCTCGAAAAGTAGTCAGCCGGATTACCAGCTCCTGCCTCGTATCTCAACCGAAACTGGTAGTTCTGTAGGCGGAGCAACCAGCATTCAAGTCGTGGGGGAGGCTTTGAAGAATGTTTGTTGAAAAGCGGAATGAGCGGTTTGTGGTCACTTATCACTGTGAATTTATGTCCCATAATGTACAGATGAAAATGAAGGCATCCCCACAACCGCAAGAGCTTCCCTTTCAGTTTGTGAATAGCGTTGTTCTGTCTCTGTTAAGGCTTTGCTTGCATAGGAAATGGTAGAAACGTTGCCTTCTTTGGACACTTGTGTGAGAATTGCACCCAGGCCCACCGGACTAGCTTCCATGATCAGCTCTATGGACTTTAGAGGGTCAAAATAGGCCATGACGGTGTCGCCAGTCAGACCGGACTTCATGGAATCGAATGCTGTTTGGTGTTCAGTAGTCCATGTCCAAGGAGTGTCTTTTTTCGTGAGTAGTCGCAGGGGTTCGGAGATCGTGGCCAGATCAGGCATAAATCGCCCACAGTACGTGACTAGTCCTAGAAAACTGCGAACCTCTGACACATTTTGAGGTTGGCTAGCTGACTTTATGGCAGCAACTTTCTGAGGATCTGCTGAAACTCCTTGCTCCGAAAAGATATATCCAAAGAAGCTTAATGACTTTTGGTTAAACTCACATTTTGACGGATTGACAGTTAGATTGCAGGCTTGCAGTCTCTGAAACACTTGCTCTAAGTGACTGTCATGCTCCTCTTGGGTTGTACCATATATAAGAATGTCATCACTGACGTTTAGAACTCCTGCTATTCCAGATAAACCTGACTGATAACGTTCTGAAATATTTCTGCCGCAGATGAGATACCAAAGTTCAACCTCTTGAATCGTCGTAAGCCCACATGGGTACTAAAAGTTGTAATGTACCTGGAATCTGGATGCAACTCAAGTTGATGATAACCTGATTTTAAATCAATTTTAGAAAATACTTTTGCACCATTCAGGTCTGTGATAATGTCATCAATAGTGGGCGTGATGTGCCTTTCTCTTTGAATAGCCAAATTGGCATGCCGCATATCCACACATAGCCGGATTTTACCAGGCTGCTTTGGTTTTGGTGCAACAACAATGGGCGATACCCAAGGAGTCGGGCCTTCAACTCGTTCAACAACATCAGAAGCTTCCAGATCCTGCAGTTCTTGCTCCACAAGTTTGCGGACATGAAATGGGATGCGCCTGTGAGGTTGAACAGACGACTGTATTGACTGGTCAATATGCAATTTTATCTGAACGTCTTTTAGCTTACCGAGACCTTTAAAGAGATCGGGGTATTTCTGCATGATGTGTTGGGCCGAAGGACCTGTGACGCTATTGACCAGGTTGACCAGACCCAGAGATATAACACTCCTGCAGCTGAGAAGCGTGTCTGCGGAGCACTCTACTACATATACAGTGTCGGTGATGGACTTCCCGTCAGCTGCAAGTTCTGACTGAAATTTGCCACACAGGGGTAGTGCAGATGCTGAACCATAAGGAAAAATCTTTAGTGCTTTGTAGAGCAGGTCTGTTCGGGAGTTGGCTATAGACTGCACGGCTGATGACGTTTACTGATGCCCCCGTGTCTACTAGGGCTTCCACCGGACTACCATTTATCAGGATAAGTCGCCTTGGACTGGTAAGTGCGTGCAGTGTTTGAGATCCCTCTGCAGTCACTGAGAATAGATAAGTACTGTGAGGCTCGTCAGTAAGTTGCAGCGTTTGGATTTTCTGTGACCTGGGTTGTACTGTGGAATGAGGGGATTGTGGTTTGGATCTACACACTTTTGCAAAATGGTTTTGTTTTCCACAATTATGGCAGGTCCCCCCTTTTGCTGGGCAGACATTCTGGTGAGGATACGACCCTCCGCAGTTGTAGCAAGTTGCCCCCTGCATACGAGGCACAGGCGGTCTATGTGTCAGCTTTGCTATACAAGATGGTGCTTCCGCCTCGCACTCAATGTTCTCTATGAGTTTAGCTTGTTTTTCGGCGGTATCATTTACACGTGCTGTTTCAAGCAGTTTTGCTAAAGTCATGGTGGGATCTCTGAGTGCTTGTCTCCATAACTTAGAGGAGATGCAGCCTTGTAAAATCTGCATTTGGATCTCTTTGTCGACATCTGTAAATTCACAGTAAGCTGCAAGGTGCCGTAGTCGGACATGATATTCATCAATGCTTTCTGTTGCTGACTGCTTTAATTATCTAAACTTGAAGATTTCAAATGCTGCATTTCTGTGTGGGGAGAAATACCTGCTTAATGCTGCCTTACTGAGCTCATAGTCTTTGTCTTCTCCTGTATTAGGCAGAGTAGTGAAGATATCATAGACTTGTTCCCCTGCATAATGTAATAGCATGACTTTCTTCCTGGTATCATCTGATATGTTCATGGCTTGTAGGAATATATCAAAACGCTTCAGCCATTTCTCCCAACATGCTGCTAGGTTAGCTGGGGACTGATGCACATCAAAAGCAGGGAAGGCAGGTAAACAGGCCATTGTTGTAGAGCTGAAATACCTTTAGCTGATGAGGAACACTTCCTCTTCGCCAGTTGTAGTGTTGTTGTGCAGATGAAGGGAACTCCAGAAGGCCACACAGAGATGCTGGATGGTAGGTTTAAACAGCCATACTTTATTTCTCGTTCGTCTCCCTCGCTCCCCTTACCCAGGACTTCCTGCTCCTGCCCTGTCTCCTCCTCCCCATTACATCATTGTTACTGGGCAGAAACTGAAACAAGGATAACAGCAAGCCAATCACAGATATAGTAACAACATCACAGTAGTCCCGTGGCTCCTGCTGACAGGATGATGTGGGATATTAGGGGTAGTTGCTGGTGGCTCTGGCTGACGGGATATTGTGGGATATTAGGGGTAGTAGTCCGGTGGCTCTGGCTGATGGGATGATGTGGGATATTAAGGGTAGTAGTCCCGTGGCTCTGGCTGACGGGATGATGTGGGATATTAGGGGTAGTAGTCTGGCGACTGTGACAGGATGATGTGGGATATTAGGGGTAGTAGTCCGGTGGCTTTGACGGGATGATGTGGGATATTAGGGGTAGTAGTCCGGTGGCTTTGACAGGATGATGTGGGATATTAGTAGTCTGGTGGCTCTGGCTGAAGGGACCATGTGGGATATTAGGGGGAGTAGTCAGGTAGCTCTGGCTGACGGGATTGTGTGGGATATTATAGTAAATGTGGCTATGCGCAGTGGGCTATACACTCAGCTTTATATATATAGATATAATCATCATAATTTGTTATAACTTACCGTAGTTAGTTAATATGCCCGGGCAGCGCCGGGCTCTTCAGCTAGTCCATTATAAATCCATGTGATCTGTTGGCTATTACTGGTATTTGTCATGCAACAGATCTATGACAGCATGGTAGCTTCTGCTATAATTCAAAGCAACAATGCATATCTCAGCAAACCCTTATTGGTCTAGTCTTTATGTTTTACATTAATGAATGTTGTCAGAGAAAACATAACCACATAGCAATTATTTAATGCAATTCAGTTGTTGATTTTGTGTTCCAGATAATCTTTAGTTTTACTATTTTAATAAACCCATAACAAATCTGTTGGATTATTAACAGAAAAATTAAATCTCTGTGACGCTAGTACCTGAAAATATATGAATACATTTTGTACACATTTCAAATTAGAAGGTCAATAAAATTCTGTTGAATTCTAATGTGATACAAAAACATATTTATTGTAAAAACGTGTTCAATTCTCGTTCCATTTTTCGTACATTTACAGGTCTTGTGATTCGGGTGAAGGTTTGGGTTAATGCATTGGTTTGATGGCTACATGAATGATTCATACTGCAGTTATGAACATTTTATTTTATTCTTTTTCCAGAAAATATAAAAAAAAAAATGTGTACCTAAATAATATTCAGTGCTTATTAATCTTATAATATATCTTTACAATGATCTAACTGGATCAAGTTAATACTGTGCTTTTCTCCTATTAATTATAATTGTTTCTAATATTAGATAATAGAGGTTTAAGACTTCTATTATAAAAAAAAATTCTGATACTGATGACGGAAGGTAAAATGGCAGCTGCTTTGCATTGAGAGCTACCGTTCACAACTCAAGTCCTTGTCATGCTACCATGAAGTTAATCTTAAAGGGAACTGTCAGCAGGTTTTCTTTTGCTTTTCTAGTCTGAGGACAGCATGAGGTACAGGTTAAATCACAGATTTCAAGGATGCGTCACATGTCCAGCTGTGTGCTGTTGTTTACTTTAAACCTTCACTATATCACCTGGTGATTATCATTGCCTAGACTACAGCAGCTATATCAGTGTGTGCATTCTAGTCAGAATCCCCCCCTTCTGTGATGAGCACCTCACTGCCTATAGACAATGTATACAAAGAGCCTAGTGTGTGCGGCGTTAACTTTCTCAGCTCTGCTGCATTGCTAAATCTAAAAACTGTGTCAGAACGGCTGCACCCTGTAAACTAAGTGATATATCATTAGCTTCAGGGTCTTTTTTGCCTACATCTTGCTGCTCTTAGATGAGGTAGCAAAAACCTGGTGACAGATTCCCTTTAATTTAATCTTTCTTACCTGATCCAACTTAGTTGAGGACAGACTGGGGTACTTTTTGTTTGTTTAAAGGTACATTTTAGTTGTTGTGCATTTAAATGGATCCTGTTGTGTCCAATATTGCTATTTATCTGCAGATATATAGTTAATCTGCCAGAAAATAATGTTAAAATCCTGCTTGGCTGCCTTCCTGGAAGAACAGCACAATTAAATCAAATGTGTCAGCAGGATTTGGTAAGTAAACTACAGGCATTGCCAGGTTGGCACTGTTACACTGATTAAAATGATACCTAGATTGAAGAAATCTGTCTCGTGGTTCTTGTGTAATCAGTGTTAGAAGTTTTCAGTTAATGAGATTCTTGTTCTCAGGGGCGGAATTGTAGACAGTCTTATCTTGGTACTCTAGGCCAGAGTAACCAAGAAAAGAGCTGCTCACAGGCTGCCCCAAAGCACAACAGTCCATCTCGCTCTCTGTCTCTGTGATGAGGCACAATGTTGTGCTTTGGGGTGGCCTGTGGGCAGGTCTTTCCTTTTTTTCTCTGGCCTAGAGGACCAAGATAAGTCACTGCCTACAGTCTCGCCCCGGAGCACAAGTATCTCATTAACTGAAAACTTCTAACACTGATTACACAAGAACCACAAGACGGATTTCTTCACCCCAAGTATCAGTTTAATCAGTATAACAGCGTCAATGGCAGTAGTTTACTTAGCAAAATCCCTCTGACAGGTTCGCTTTTAGTGTAGTTACTCGCTTTCAGCAATATGGATGGTGCAGCGAATGCTTACTGTCATTGCATTAGGGCACATTGACTGGCAGCATGCCCTGCACATGCACACACTGCACACATACATACATAGCTACATAGCACGTTGTCAAAGTGTCAGGGAGTGGTTACAGCATGCTCATTGTATAATTATCAGTCACTGTAGTTGCTCCATGCACTGCCCCTATGACTGAAAGTCAGAGGCCTCAGAGAGGTTATAAGTTCATTTTCTCCCTGTAGCCGCTTTTCCAGTAAAAAAGGCAGGCAGGAATTTAATGCTATTTGGCTGAACATTATCTCTATATTTGCAGTTTTGGACATGCGGTTATACTATAACTGCGTCCTATGTGCCTAACATTACAGTAATAGATATTACTTTTCACATCTGTTTTGAGCAGCTTAAGTTATTAGTTGTTAGCTTGTCAAGGTCTTTCGGTAATATGTCACAATTGTCAAGGAGGTATTCAATTATATTAGCTAACACTTTTTTTTACTATTTTTGATGCAATACATAAGACAGTGAGAAAAATATGGAATAAATTAGGTTAATGTTACAAGGGATGCCATATTTTAGGTAGTATACTAGCTACATTGCCGGCTAAGATATTTTTTTAATAAAACTACATAAAATTCATTCTCCCCTTGTACCTCTACCTTTATAAAATAAACTATTGTGTGGGATGATATTAAAGGATTTGTACAATCTAAAAATATCAACAGCCATGCTAACTTCCAGATTTGCCCTAATATCCTCATAAATACTGATCAAGTCAGACATTAGTTTTTATGAATCCATGCTGATTATGTGTTATTAGATTATTTACTGCTTAAAAAGTTTGCAGTTCATTGCCATTGTACAGAACATATTAATCAAACTGCGCTATGATATATTCGGTGTCAGAAAAGAAATAATACTTATTGCTACTGAAGACATTTGTAATTGCATGCTACATTTTTTGACAGAAAAAAAAACATATTCTTCTCTTTGAAAAAATAATAAATATATTTTTGTGTTCTTGCAAATGTCCATTTTTGGGTAAGCTGTACAGTTTTTAATTTGCTAGAATAGCTTTTTTCCTCGAGGTGCCCCCCATTATAATTCCCCACAAGAAGTTGCATCAGTTGGCTGTTTTAGAAAAATCTTTTCCGCTACTCTCTCACCTCTGTCATATAATCCATTTGTAGATAGATATAAACTGTCATGGGGCACTGTGCAGGGTAGCCTGGCAGCTCTTAATAGGGCTTCCATGGACAGGCTTAGTGCCAACCATTCTGCCTACCAGGTCACAGAGGTTACTTTGGCCTTCATGCTTTAACTACAATACAGGGATCTGAACAGTTATAGGGCTCACCTTGAGAGGTAGATCCTCTATGCCCATGTCCAGGTTGGCACTGATCCCAGTCGTTGATGCAATAGCAAAAAGGCACATATGGAGTGATGAATTCAATCACTGGAGGTCGCAGGCAGACAAGACATAGGAAAGCAGGCTGTGATGCACAGTAAGAGAAACAGAACCAAGAGTCTTAATACCAAGGCGCAGGTGTGTATCCAGGTCTGCCGTATATAAGACTAGCCAGATAATTTCATGGGAGCACACCAGGACACTTGTAAAACCTGCAGCAGAGGGTAGCGACTATAGGGAAGGGTGATAAAACCTGCTGAGTTGAGGTAAATGTGTAACATGGACTTATACAGGGATCTCTGGATTGGGCCCACAAAGAAGCTGCTGCAAGGTGAAACTGGTTGGCAGAGGATGGCAAAGAAACCATGTCATAACCAGGAGGTCAGGGTCAGGAAAAGAACAGTCATACAGAAAGATAGTTTAAACATGGACCAAGGTGAGAATCTTAATCAAACATGCTGAATAAACGGAGTGAACCTCAGCAAGTATAAGCTGTAACTGGCAACTCCCAACAGTATGCTAGGAGTTTACATAGGGTGTGCTACTGTTCCAGTGGCACAGCAGGGTGCTATGTACTCTTGCCAAACAGCAAACACACACCCATACTGCTAGAATTGGCAGAACTACAGGACCCAGCATCAATAGTATCTCTAGCTGGACAGCACCAGGGCTGAGCTTCTGGTCAATACATCTCCTGCATCACAGTACCAAAATCAGAATGAATACGACAGTGTCAGCACCTAAGGACAGAAACAGATATCACAAGAGCAGGTCCAGTTGAAGGTCTAACAGAAACAGTGTTCATTCCTTCATGTCAACAGTATGACAAAACCTGTGGCTCACCCTACCATCATCCATGCAAAGATTCATTTACTTTTCTTAGGCCTCTTTCACACATCCGGTGTGCGCCTGACGGCGCCCCCGGCATTTTGCCACAGCGCCGCATCACAAAACCTGATGCGCCGCTTGCGCCGCCTGCGTTTTTTTGCCGGATGGTTTTTGATGCCCGGAGACAACAGAAACCATCCGGCAAAAACAAAAAACGTTACATGCTGCATTTTGTCCGGCCGCCGGAATGTACAATTCCGCCGCATCCGGACAAAACCGCATACAACGCACTGACATGCGGCGCCATCCGGCGCTAATGCAAGTCAATGCCAAAAAAAACGCAAGCGGCGCATCAGGTATTGTGATGCGGCGCTGCGGCAAAATGCCGGGGGCGCCGTCAGGCGCACACCGGATGTGTGAAAGAGGCCTTAGCCCTCAATCTAAGACCCTTGCAATAGGATCCCTGAGCTCCTGGGAAAAGGATGGATTGCTCTCAGTAACAAAATAATAATCTTGTAGATATTATAATTTTTAATAGCTATCAAAAAATGATTATTCGTTACATAAACTGGCTAATAGAGTCCTACAACTTTTTTCCTTTTGGCACCTAGGACACTTACCCTGATATCCTACCATTAGTTATTACCACTACAATCGTGGTACCATGTCCTGTACCGTCTCTTTACAGCATACTTATACCACCATTTGCTCACTGTGTAGTAGAGGTTCAAACTGTTATTTTTTAGATTTTCCATTCTTTCAAAGCAAGTCATGGTCAAGCCACAAAACACTATACAATATGTTTTAAAATCAAAGCTTTCCATTTAAAAATAGTGCATTTCTAGGCACATTTCTATAAGATATTAAAGCTGTACATACTCTAATGAACTGCATCCATTAATGGACATATGAGCACGTGCACATGGAATTTACGTTTTCTAAATGCAAGTATATATGTTATCTCATCTTTTGTGTTCTTATATAAGAATATACTTATACCCAGATGCTGCTAATGCCGACATATACCACAGTGCAGTGTAGAGACTGTGATAATTTATATCAGCCCTTGTTTCCTCTTAAAGACAAATAGCAACCAATCAGCCATTCATTATGTTTCAAACCTGTGTGGAAAAAAAAATAGAACTCGTATATACAGTGTTGCTTGAAAGTTTGTGAACCATTCAAAATTGTCCTTATTTCTGCATAAAATTGACCTAAAACTACACCAGATTTTCATGCATATCTTAGAAGTAGATAGTATGACTAAATATAACAAATAATTTAAAAGTATAAGATTTTGTCAATAATATATTGAGGAAAAATATCCAATATCTGTGAGTGGCAAAGGTAGAGGAACTTTACGTTCAGTATCTGATGTGAACTCGTGTGCAGCAATAACTACATCTAAATTTTTCAAGTAATTAATGCACACAGTGAAAAAAGAAAGACCGGCATTATTCAGACCGCATACCTTGAGTTGTGATCAGCGGAGACTTGCTCTCAGCTGGCCAGCACCATGACAGACAGGTGCTCAACCTGAAGGAAGCGAATCCTGGAAGCAGATGGCAGAAGAAAAGAAGGTGGCACTCTTATACATGTAAATTTCTTTGGTAAACTTTATTCCTTGAACACACGTTTAAAACTTGAGGCCAGGGAGTGGTATTCCTGCTGGACTACGTTTGTTTTGCATCCAGTAGACGTCCAACAGTCCGTTGTTGATTAGTCTTGCATATCGGCTTGGAGGAATTTTAGCCCATTCCTCCCTACAAAATAGCTTCAACTCTGTTAAGGTGGTGAATTTTAACTCATTAACTTCTTGCTTCAGTTCATTTTGGAACATTTTAATAGGATGAAGGTAAGAACTTAGAATTGGCCATTCTAAAACTTTAACTATTTTCTGTTTTAACCAATCTTTTGTAGAACAATTTCTGCACTTTGGGTCATTGTCTGTTAGGGTTCGAGATCCCACTGCTGCACAAAGGGAGTCTCGAACCAGTTCCACTGTGGTCCCCCATTCATCTCCGGCCACAGTGGAGCCTGCTCAGCAGAGACATAGGTCCCAGCGTCTTGCCCATTCCAGTACTGTGCAGAGACTTGCTGCTGCCTCTCCTGGATCTGCTATTATAGCCAATGCTGGAGCAGACGTCTTAGGGACGAAGTCCTGCGTTTCCCCTTCTTAGCATGCCCAGGGTGAGATCTCTCATTGGAGATCAGGTGTCACATGCTCAGGTACTTCAGCAGCTCCTATTGGTCTGCCAGGAAGGTCCTGTGACTACTGGAGTTCTGGAACAAGTTTCATTGGTCCTTGTTTCTGGCAGGTCCTGTAGCTGTTATTATAAAAGGGTGGCAATGCTGAGTCGCCATGCGCTAGTATCAACAATTATATGCTTTGCACCAGTGTGGTCATGCGTGTGTGTGGTTAGGGCCCCGGCTGAAATAAGCCACTAGAATACCGACTTAATCGGTGAGGAGTTTGGTATGCTAGCTGGTCAGGGTCGGTGTCCTAGATGCCCTAGATTACCGGCATAACCTGTGAGGAGTTTGATTGCCGTATTCAGGGCCTGGCTTTCAGACGCCATAGATTGCGGGGGACTCCAGCGAGGACATTAGCGCATGATCACGTTCTATGTTCGCTTAGCACTTATCTGTGTACCTGGGTGCCTGACAGGACACAGAACTTTTTCTCAGCGGCTCTGTGATGTAACAGGGTTCGCTTTCAACGCTAGACAGCGCCCTAGCGTGTTTATTTTGTGACTCAGTTGTGTTAAGTGAGTTCGCACACATCGCCATATAGCACTGCGGCACTCCTTCTAGTGGCTCTGTGGAATAACACAGTTCGCACTTATTGCCACAGCGCGTTACAGCGTTTATTTTGGCGACTCTGCGGGATAACAGAGTTCGCTTCTTGCGCCATTTTACCAGCAGCAGGCTCCGCCTGCACGGTGGACCCCGGGCTGCGAACGCACCTTTCTACATCAAATATTTGGTGCGTTCCGCAGACCCTTACATAATACTAGCGCCAGAGTCTGGCTGGTAAAATGGCGGACGACCAGCGTCTGCAGCGGTATATCCAGCAGCTGGAGGGTAGGTTGGCGACTCTAGAGCGCACAACCTCACCTGTGGATGTTACCGCAGTCGCGGTTCAGGCTGCTAGTGTGGCCGCCGCCAGTTTGTCCTCTGCCACCCCTGCTCCGACTATTTCCCGCCTCCCACTTCCAGACAAGTTTACCTGTGACAGTAAACAATGTTGGGGTTTCGTCAGTCAGTGCTCCATACATCTAGAGCTTCTGGCTGCACGTTTTCCCAAGGAGCGGGCGAAAGTGGGTTTTATCATATCCCTTTTGTCGGGCAGGGCGTTGGAGTGGGCAACGCCGATGTGGGAGCGCGATGATCGTGTGGTGCAGAGTGCTCCTCTCTTCTTGGACACTCTGAAACAGGTCTTTTTAGGACCTCGCGTCACCCACGATACGGCTCTTCAACTGTTGGCTATCACCCAGGGTTCATCCATGGTCAGCCAGTTTGCCGTCCAATTTCGGACTCTGGTCTCTGAGCTGGACTGGCCAGATAAAGTCCTTATACCAGTGTACTGAAGGGACTGGCAGACCATGTGAAGGACGCCTTGTCCACCAGGGAGATTCCTGCCACACTGGAGGAGCTCATTACCATATCTACCCGCATCGACCTCCGTTTTAACGAGCGGAGGTTGGAGCGGGTCCAGTGTAGGCAGAGGTTCCGGCTGGCGCCCACCTTCGCCAGACCTCTTGAATCCTCCATTCAGGCGTCCGATCCCCCTGAGGCCATGGAGATTTCTCGAGCGAGACCTAAGTCTGGGGCCGCTAGAGTATCTGTGACTTGTAATGCTTGCCAACAAATAGGGCATTATGCTAATAAATGTCCACGGCGGTCGGGAAACGACCGAGTCTAGTAACCATTGGGGGGGTTCACTAGACACAGCAGTACACGCCTCCAAGTTGTCCTTTAGGGGGACAATCAATTTTGGCTCATCCACTTTAACAGTCATTCTTTGTGTGGATTCTGGAGCCGAAGGAAATTTCATGTCTTCTACCTTCGCTCTCCGCCACTCTATACCTCTGGTGATGCTCGCCAAACCCGTGACTGTTCGAGTAGTGAATGGGTCGACACTGCCTTCACCAATCACACATCAGACCATCCCTTTCACGTTGTCAATGTCCCCTTCCCATCAGGAGATTATCTCACTTCTGGTCATTCCCGAGGGAATAGACGAGATTTTGTTAGGGATGCCCTGGCTCCGTTTCCACTCCCCACACATTGAGTGGAACTCTGGGAGGATATTGGGTTGGGGTGAGTCATGTAAAGGCAGATGTATGAGGGAATGCATTCAGGTGGCCACTACAGAGATGTCCGCAGATCTTACTTCACTTCTTAAATACTATTGGTCATATGCCGACGTATTCTCCAAAAAGGCTGCAGAAGTCCTTCCACCTCACCATCCTTATGACTGTCCTATTGACCTCTTGCCTGGAGCAGAACCTCCTCGGGGACTGTTCTATCCCCTTTCTCTCCCGGAGATGGAGGCTATGTCCCAATATATTCAGGAGAACCTGGCAAGAGGATTTATTAGGAAGTCAGTGTCACCTGCAGGGGCGGGTTCTTCTTCGTGCAGAAGAAGAAGGGAGAATTACATCCATGCATCGATTACAGGGGTCTTAATGCCATCACCGTTAAGAATAAATACCCGTTGCCCCTGATTTCTGAGCTATTTGATAGGCTACAGGGGGCAAGGGTATTTACGAAATTAGATCTGCGGGGTGCTTATAACCTGATTTGCATCCGTGAGGGGGACGAATGGAAGACGACTTTTAATACCAGGGACGGGCACTATGAATATCTGGTGATGCCCTTCGGGCTCTGTAATGCCCCAGCCGTCTTCCAAGACTTTGTTAATGACATCTTCCGGGATATGCTCTCCACCTCAGTCGTAGTCTATCTGGAAGATATTCTCATCTTTTCCCCAGATATTGACTCCCTCCGGAGAGATGTCTGCAGAGTCTTCGACCTCTTACGGGCAAATTCCCTCTATGCAAAGTTGGAGAAATGTGTATTTGAGCAGGAGTCCTTACCTTTCCTGGGCTATATCATCTCCGCCCAGGGATTGGCTACGGATCCTGCCAAACTACAGGCGGTGATGGACTGGCAAGAACCCCATTCTCTGAAGGCGGTGCAGCGCTTTATGGGGTTCATTAATTACTACCGCCAGTTTATCCCTCACTTCTCAACTTTGGTAGCTCCCGTGGTTGCTCTCACCAAAAAGAGAGCAAATCCCAAATTGTGGTCTGAAGAGGTCTCCAAGGCCTTCACTTCTATTAAGTCCCATTTCGCTAGCGCTCCCATCCTACATCGCCCCGATGTTGATAAGCCATTTATATTGGAGGTGGATGCCTCGTCCGTTGGTGCTGGAGCAGTCCTCTTACAAAAGGATGCTCAAGGTCGGAAGCATCCATGCTTCTTTTTCTCCAAGACCTTCACACCAGCGGAGAGGAATTATTCCATCGGGGACAGGGAGTTGCTAGCAATGAAGTTGGCCTTCTCGGAGTGGAGACATCTGTTGGAGGGGGCTCGCTTTCCCTTCCAAGTCTTCACGGATCACAAAAATCTGGTGTATTTACAGACTGCCCAGCGGCTAAATTCCCGTCAGGCCAGATGGTCCTTGTTTTTCTCCCGCTTTCACTTCACCCTCCATTTTCTGTCGGGAGAGAAGAACATTCGGGCTGACGCTCTCTCTCGCTCCGTTGTGTCTTCTGAGGAGGAGGAGGGGGAGCCACGGCTTATTGTCCCCTCTGAGAGCCTGAGAACTGTAGCTCCGGTCTCGCTAGAGTCTGTCCCTCCGGGCAAGACCTTTGTACCATCTAATTTGCGACCGGAGGTTCTCTCTTGGGCCCATTCGTCCAGGGTGGGTGGACATTTTGGGAGAAAAAGGACGTTTGAGGTACTCGTGTGGACATACTGGTGGCCGCATATGGTCCGGGACGTTGGAGATTATATTCGGGCATGTGTCTCCTGTGCCAAAATAAGTCCCCTCGTCAACGGCCAGCTGGGTTACTTTACCCTTTGCCGGTGGCAGACAGGCCTTGGGAAATGGTCGGGATGGACTTTGTGGTAGGCTTGCCCAAATCTCGCGGGTGTACCATCATATGGGTTATCACCGATCACTTCTCTAAAATGGTGCACTTGGTGCCGCTACCCCGGTTACCTTCTGCACGGGCCTTGGCGACATTGTTTATCAAACATATCTTCCGCTTACACGGTATGCCGGACAAAATTGTCAGAGATCGGGGTCCCCAGTTTGCGTCTCGGTTCTGGAAAGAGCTTTGTCGCCTTCTCAGTGTTGAGTTAAATCTCTCTTCTGCTTATCATCCTGAGACGAATGGGTTGGTAGAGAGGGACAACCAGACCTTGGTCACATATCTGCGACATTTTGTTTCAGCTAGGCAGGATGACTGGGCATCCTTGTTACCATGGGCAGAGTTTGCATTAAACAACGCTGTTGCTGATTCCAGTGGACAAACCCCATTTCTCCTTAATTACGGTCAGCACCCGCGGGTTCCCGTACCTATGCCCATGTCTTCCGCCGACTCTAGGGTGGCAGACTGGGCTGTGGAGGCACAGGACATTTGTGACCGCACTCAGGATGCCATTCAGGCCTCCAAGGAGAGAATGAGGTCATCCGCCTACGCACATCGGCGCCCCGCTCCGACTTTTGCCCCTGGCGATTTAGTGTGGCTCTCCACCCGTAACATCAGGCTGCGTGAAGAGTCCACTAAGTTCGCACCTCGCTTCTTGGGTCCCTTCAAGGTCCTTGAATAGGTCAATCCTGTGGTCTACCGGTTAGCCCTTCAGCCACGCCTGGGTATCACCGACACATTCCATGTCTCCCTCCTGAAACCTGTATACTTGTCCCGGTTTTCCGAGTCATCTGCGGGACATCGGGTTCGTCTACGGACGATTATGAGGTGAATGCTATTCTGGGGTGCAAGGTGGTACATGGCAAAAAGTTTTATTTGGTGGATTGAAGGGGTTATGGGCCTGAGGATAGGTCATGGGAGCCTGCTGAGCGTGTTCAGGCTCCGCAGCTCATCGCTGCCTTTGAGCGCAGCGAGGCCCAAAGAAGGGGGGCCCTAGGAGGGGGGTAATGTTAGGGTTCGAGTTCCTGCTGCTGCACAAGGTGAGTCTCGAACCAGTTCCACTGCGGTCCCCCATTCATCTCCGGCCGCAGTGGAGCCTGCTCAGCAGAGACGTAGGTCCCAGCGTCTTGCCCATTCCAGTACTGTGCAGAGACTTGCTGCTGCCTTTCCTGGATCTGCTATTATAGCCAGTGCTGGAGCAGACGTCTTTGGGATGAAGTCCTGCGTTTCCCCTTCTTAGCATGCCCAGGGTGAGATCTCTCATTGGAGATCAGGAGTCACATGCTCAGGTTAATTCAGCAGCTCCTATTGGTCTGCCAGGAAGGTCCTGTGACTACTGGAGTTCTGGAACAAGTTTCATTGGTCCTTGTTTCTGGCAGGTCCTGTAGCTGTTATTATAAAAGGGTGGCAGTGCTGAGCCACTATGAGCTAGTATCAACCATTATATGCTTTGCGTCAGTGTGGTCATGAGTGTGTGTGGTTAGGGCCCCGGCTGAAATAAGCCCCTAGAATACTGACTTAATCGGTGAGGAGTTTGGTATGCTAGCTGGTCAGGGTCGGTGTCCTAGATGCCCTAGATTACCGGCATAACCTGTGAGGAGTTTGATTGCCGTATTCAGGGCCTGGCGTTTAGACGCCATAGATTGTGGGGACTCCCGCGAGGACGTTAGCGCATGATCACGTTCTATGTTCGCTTAGCACTTAACTGTGTACCTGGGTGCCTGACAGGACACAGAAAATTTTCTCAGCGGCTCTGTGACATAACAGGGTTCGCTTTCAATGCTAGACAGCGCCCTAGCGTGTTTATTTTGCGACTCAGTTGTGTTAAGTGAGTTCGCACACATCGCCATATAGCGCTGCGGCACTCCTTCTAGTGGCTCTGTGGAATAACAGAGTTCGCACTTATTTCCACAGCGCGTTACGGTGTTTATTTTGGCAACTCTGCGGGATAACAGAGTTCGCTTCTTGCGCCATTTTACCAGCAGCAGGCTCCGCCTGCACGGTGGACCCCGGGCTGCGAACGCACCGTTCTACATCAAATATTTGGTGCGTTCCGCAGACCCTTACATTGTCTTTATGTATTACCCATGTTCTCTTGAGATTCAGTTAACGAGTAGAGACCCAAACCATGATACTACCTCCACAGTTTTTTTTTAAGGCACTATTCAGACATCTGTGTGTCACACAAGCTCCATTTGTGTTTTTCATGCATACTATTACCCATAATAGTTTTTAGGGCTGATCAGCTCTGTGTCTTTTTCATGAGACCGAATGCTAGTCAAAAATCAAGATGACCTGTCTTTTTTTGATCCTAAATGAAAATCACTGATCAAATACTCATGGTAAAAATTGACACTTCGACCATCCACTGCTAAAGGTACTGCCACACTAAACAATCCCGCTAGCAATCACAATAACGACGCATACTAATGCGATCGCTAGCGGGATTGTTTCTATATCGCTAAGTGCGGCCACATTTAGCGATATAGTTAACGATGCTATCGCCGTTAGCGATCTTCTTAACGAATTTAGCGGTACAAAAGTACCGCTAAATCGCTAAGAAAAGGTGCCACACTAGCGATATATACTTACCCAGCGGGAGCGCCGACGAGAAAATAGGGTCCGGAACGATTCCAGCGACGAGCGAGATCACAGCAGGAAGCTCGTCGCTGGCAGCTGCCGCACTGAACAACATCGCTAACGGGATCGCTAAATAGTGACGTTTTTTAGCGATCCCGTTAGCGATATTGTTCAGTGTGGCATACCCTTTAGACTCAGATACAAAACACTTAATAACAATGGTTTGTGTTTTTGGATCCGTGAAAAATCATAGATGTTTGAATGAGGTCTATCATGCATTAAATTATAGAGAAAGGATTGGTCACATGTACCAGAACTGCTCTGGATTATCAATTCAGAATTTTTTGTGTCAAAATTCTGCAACATTTTAAAGCAGCAGCAAAGTGAATAAAGATTTAAAGTTCTCTTTCACACTCTCCAAGATATTTTCCTTGCAGAAATTGATTTGTAGTTCAGATTTTTTTTTCCATAGGAAAAAGTTGCAAGAAAAATGCATTTCTTTGTGGAGCTTTCCCACTGAGTCAATCTATGCACTTATTCATAGCAGTGTTTCCATGTTAGTTTCAGTGCCTCCCAGCCTCATGTTGTGGCATATCATCACATTGGACCACTACAGCCAGCCGGAGGTTGTAAGTGTCACATGGAACAAAATGTCACCATTAGTAGCCAAGATTGGCATGACTATGATACTAGGAGCAGGATAAGACTTGAATATTTTTTTTTTGCTTTTAAAGATGCCATTAATGTTGGCAAGGAAATAGGCATCAAAATCTACTGATATGGTGTGGACCTGCTGTGTACATACATCTAAATTTAAATCAGGGGGCGTGAAGGACTAACCCTCCAAAACACGCGTCGGGGTGGGTGTCTAGGACCGTGGGAACCAGTGTCTGCCATCTATCAGGTAAAATATCTTTACCCTTCATATGGATATTTCTATAAATGCCCCTTAGGTATATAGCCGTGGAGCGACATATACAGGTCCTTCTCAAAAAATTAGCATATAGTGCTAAATTTCATTATTTTCCATAATGTAATGATTACAATTAAACTTTCATATATTTTAGATTCATTACACACCAACTGAAATTTGTCAGGTCTTTTATTGTTTTAATACTGATGATTTTGGCATACAACTCCTGATAACCCAAAAAACCTGTCTCAAAAAATTAGCATATCAAGAAAAGGTTCTCTAAACGACCTATTACCCTAATCTTCTGAATCAACTAATTAACTCTAAACACATGCAAAAGATTCCTGAGGCTTTTAAAAACTCCCTGCCTGGTTCATTACTCAAAACCCCCATCATGGGTAAGACTAGCGACCTGACTGATGTCAAGAAGGCCATCATTGACACCCTCAAGCAAGAGGGTAAGACCCAGAAAGAAATTTCTCAACAAATAGGCTGTTCCCAGAGTGCTGTATCAAGGCACCTCAATGGGAAGTCTGTTGGAAGGAAACAATGTGGCAGAAAACGCTGTACAACGAGAAGAGGTGACCGGACCCTGAGGAAGATTGTGGAGAAGGACCGATTCCAGACCTTGGGGGACCTGAGGAAGCAGTGGACTGAGTCTGGTGTAGAAACATCCAGAGCCACCGTGCACAGGCGTGTGCAGGAAATGGGCTACAGGTGCCGCATTCCCCAGGTAAAGACACTTTTGAACCATAAACAGCGGCAGAAGCGCCTGACCTGGGCTACAGAGAAGCAGCACTGGACTGTTGCTAAGTGGTCCCAAGTACTTTTTTCTGATGAAAGCAAATTTTGCATGTCATTCGGAAATCAAGGTGCCAGAGTCTGGAGGAAGACAGAGGAGAAGGAAATGCCAAAATGCCTGAAGTCCAGTGTCAAGTACCCACAGTCAGTGATGGTGTGGGGTGCCATGTCAGCTGCTGGTGTTGGTCCACTGTGTTTCATCAAGGGCAGGGTCAATGCAGCTAGCTATCAGGAGATTTTGGAGCACTTCATGCTTCCATCGGCTGAAATGCTTTATGGAGATGAAGATTTCATTTTTCAGCACGACCTGGCAACTGCTCACAGTGCCAAAACCACTGGTAAATGGTTTACTGACCATGGTATTACTGTGCTCAATTGGCCTGCCAACTCTCCTGACCTGAACCCCATAGAGAATCTGTGGGATATTGTGAAGAGAAAGTTGAGAGACGCAAGACCCAACACTCTGGATGAGCTTAAGGTCGCTATCGAAGCATCCTGGGCCTCCATAACACCTCAGCAGTGTCACAGGCTGATTGCCTCCATGCCACGCCGCATTGAAGCAGTCATTTCTGCAAAAGGATTCCCGACCAAGTATTGAGTGCATAACTGAACATTATTATTTGATGTTTTTTTTGTTTGTTTTTAAAAAACACTTTTATTTTATTGGATGGTTGAAATATGTTAATTTTTTGAGACAGGTTTTTTGGGTTATCAGGAGTTGTATGCTAAAATCATCAGTATTAAAACAATAAAAGACCTGACAAATTTCAGTTGGTGTGTAATGAATCTAAAATATATGAAAGTTTAATTGTAATCATTACATTATGGAAAATAATGAAATTTAGCACTATATGCTAATTTTTTGAGAAGGACCTGTATATGCATTATGGGATTGACATGGCCAGTGTGCCCTATGGTTTGACTGATATATGAAGTCAATAATTGGCAGAACACTATATCTTGTTATTTGATGGTGTAATTTGGTATACCTTACATTCAATTTATATAATTTTATTGTCCTTTTTCTCCCCTTTGTGTCTGCCATCCTGTAATAAGTGCAATAAAATTATTTCTATTTTATTTGGACTCATTGGTCGCTTTGTTTTGGAGTGTAGCTCAGTTGTTTCCCCTTTTGCGATTTGTCCACATTTTTCCTATATTATGTCAGCTATTTCTTTATGTTACCTTTAGAGTATTGTATTATGCGGACATTTGTCAGTAGCACTCTAATGTGTGATACGTCTAAATTTGCAGCAAATCGGAAACATGTGAATATATCCTTGCAGGCCCCGTAGTCCCCATATTTTACATACATGTTGCACATTTTATTACTCATATACTGTGGGACATGCTGTATCAATAAAGCACTTCCCTACATACTACAGTTTATAGGTTATGGCCAAAAATGGGACTTATGCTGTACTTTTTTAGATTGTTAATGCTTAGACCAGATTTTATTTTTGTGTTATAAATTTTATTCCTGCAATGCAATAATTAATTATTAGGAAAGTATAGTAAATCTATTTTCCACATATACAGTTTTTGATTGAATTTATCAATTCCTAAATTGGTTTTGTGAGCTCAGTGTAACATATTTCTATGCCACCATGGTGCTGAAGAAAGGGGTATTTTATCCAGATTAGTTAAGCATTTTAAATAAAAGTATTAATAATTGGGACTAAAGGTTTAGAATTCAGTGGAAGAAATAAAAGAGGGCTGATCACATGCCACTACCTCTAAGCTTCCCTTTGGATGCTGAGTTAAGCTTTCGAGTAGAACAAAAGTGTTTAGTATAGGTTTAACATTAATTGAGAGCCAAGAGGAAATAGATTTAGGCATTAGACATACGCTCTAACTGGTGGAATTGAATTAGTCATTATACAGATTTTTTCTTTCTCTTCCTAGCAAATAAGCTAATGAGCTAATTAATGATTCAGTATAGAAAATATTTAACTTATTTAATTTTTTTCACAACCCTAAAGAAGACATATTTTATCTCAACAGTATGTCAGTTATCTGGTTACACTCTCAGACCATATGTCGAAATGAATGTAAATTCCATAAAAAGTAGAGTCTCCATATGCAGTATCCTGGGTAATGCATAATTTGCCACATTGTTAACAAAGCAAATGCTACGTAAAAATGCTGTATTCTGATCTCCATGCCCTATGGATTTCATATGCATAATACCCATTAACATTCTTTTAAACGGCAGTCCCCAGCAGGGGTAGAGACTCTTTCATGTCGCTGAGTACAAGACTGCATCTGAGCATGCTCATTCACTGGAGATAATCACTGGAACCAAACTGACTTCTCGCAGAGAATGTGACTCCACTCTCAGCAAGGGATCAAATTGGAAATGACTCGGGGCAAGGTTTGCTAAGCTGGAAAAAATGAATTAGATACACTCCTAAGACAAACCTGAAAAGATTACATTTGAAGGAGAAAAGGAAATCTGAAGAGCAGGAGGTTGTATTCTGTCTGCACCTGGGGATTGGAATTTGTCTGCAAGTTTAAATAAGGACTCCCTGTGATTTAGATCAAATAAAAGTGTTTATTGCCATTTTGCTACAGGTATCCTGCAATTAACCTATCCAATTGAGCTGCTTTATTGCTAGGAAAGAGTATTTAGAGACAGCTCGTCCTGACCTATTTTTTTCATGTACATTATATTCCGAGAATGTTTCTCTTTATAGCGCTGTGTACAATCGTTCTCATTTAACTGGGATAAGCATTGTAAATATGTAATGTGGATATTTTTCGAAATATCACAAAATGATGAAACTATGATTTAGCATAATGTTTGCCAAGGAATTGGCAAATTTAAGCACTTCAACTGATGCTGAACGACATCTCCCATAATGCTCGGTCTGTTTGAGGTTCACTGGAAATTATGGAAAATTTACAATCATGTCGCCGGGGTTAATGGGAAATGCAGTTCAGCTGCAAGTGGTGTATGTTAAAATTTAAATCATGTAACAAACAATAACTACAATGGAAGCGCATGGAGTGAGAGCGATTCTGCTTTATTAAATCAGCTGCTTTATCCCGCCAAGTACGCAGAACATGTGCACAGATATGAGATGAGACATAACAACCGATATAATGATAGTGCTATGTAGAAAAGCAACAAACAAGTAAATGCAATGTGAAATGTAAGACGGGTAACAAGAAATGTTTGTACATTTTTCCTGAATTAAATATACTAATTTCATTGTTATGGGGAGATATTTAAAACTATGACATTACTCCCAAATAATTTGCTAATAGACACTTATGGTGAGGATGTCAACTAGAGAGAAATGAATCGATTCTAAAATAATCAAATTTGCTACAAATTGTTGTAATTCAAATTGCCTCATCAGAGAGGAAGAGGACTTGAACTATATAGCGCCACCTGTTAGAAGTAGCAATCCTACAAGTCACAATAAATCCTTTAACGAGTCTAGCAATATGACTTAGGATAAAATCCAAATCAGAAACACAATTTGCAGTCACGTTTTTTTGGGCTTATGGCCCTCGTCAGTGCAAAGTATGAGAACTGATTTGGCTAGGTGAGAGGCTCTGGACTGAGGTCTAAGGGGTAAGGTTTCTCCTTGTGGAGACTGACATACCAGCTCTGGCTTGTCAAGGTAAAGAGGCTTATTCGCCGTACAATGCTCCTCTGGGAAATTTAATACATAAATTGCCTCTTGAGAGAGAAAGAGGACTTGAACAATATAGCACAACTTTCTCCTCAACTCTCCTCTACAACTGCGTGAATTTCCAAGAATCGAATGTCAGGAGTTTTGCTCAACTCTAATGCCTGGTTACATGATATTCAGGGAAAAAAATAAGATTGCACTTTTTATTAATGGGAAGAACTTATATGGATAGAGTGGTGCTGGCTTGCCAGGTACAGTAGGTGCTGCTCTGCCATGTTTGACAGAGATGAAGGAAAGTCCTAATATTCTGCTGGTCCCAAGATGCAAACATGATTCCAGTTGTCTAGTGTTTAGACACATGCAATACAATGATTAACGCTTTACTGCTACCAATACAGTATGTATGGTTGTAGTTGTATGAGGTGAACTAAGGTGCTGAGCCAATGCCACATGTGGCAGGAGCTGTATTATATGGTGGAAACATGCTAATTACAGCAGCAATCAGAACTAAATATGCAAGCTATGTCCATTCAACCCCACAAATGCCAAGTGTACTGGAAGGACAAAATCGCAATAGGGTTATGTTTGGAAACAATTGTTAATATAGGGAGATTTGATACCTGTGTTAACAGAACTACTTAATGCATTTAGATACAGGCTGCTGCAGACCCACAGGATAAAGGACAATCAAAGGTGGAATGAAGTGGGTTAATTCCTGCAGTGCCTGGAAAGGGACACCATTGACAGGTAAAGCCGGCTGAACAGCTGATTGCCGCCGCAGCTGCATGTGTCACGGCAGTGTCACTGTCACAGCACATGCATGGAGAGCCTATCTGTTTGGCTGTGACAGTGAAACAGCCGCGACACATGGAGCTGGGGCGGCAATCACCTGTTGAGCCGGCGCAATCAAGGAATTCGGGTTCAAGCTGTAGCTTGTTCGGCAAGTGCTATAGCTTGCCGAATAAGCAGGGAACCGAAAATATTCGCTCAACTCTAGTCCTTAGTTCTCAGCAGAGCCCCATTGGTAGAATGTTATGACTTGCTATCAACATGCTAAATAGCCAGATATCCACCTCCGGCAGTGTTCCCAAAGAATGTGCAATAGTATTTTCAATACATCTGCATTTCCCTGTTCTGATTTATAAGAGCCAATTGGCCTTAATAATACTTTTTATCTACATTACATCATTTGCAATGATGAATAGCTATTTTCTTGGTGACTAACATACTTACATATGTGTACTACACTCCTATATATTTTCCCTTTATCAACACTTAGCAATAGGTTGGTCACATGACTTAGGTTTTATTCTAGAGAAACCTACAGTTAGTATGGAAAGACAACATGGATGCCATATCTTGTTTATCACACACTGTATAGGGTGCCAACCTCTGTGGTTAGGTGGTGAAGCCATTTAGGGGGTTTTCAGGGTCATTCTAGTATACTTATTACCAACCAATTATTTTCCATACTGTGGTTTATTCTTCACACAATGTTAGGGTCTGCGGAACGCACCTAATAGATATAATAGAGAGGTGCGTTCGCAGCCCGAGGTCCACCGTGCAGGCGAAGCCCGCTGCTAATAAGATGGCGAAAGTAGTGAACTCTGTTATCCCGCAGAGTCGCTAAAAATAAACGCCGTAGCGCGTTGTGGCAGTAAGTGCGAACTCTGTTAATCCCAGAGCCGCTAACGGGATGCCACAGCGCTATATGGCGATAGGTGCGAACTCACTTAGCTTTAGTGAGCCGCGAAGTAAACACGCTAGGGCGCTGTCTAGCGTCAAAAGCGAACCCTGTTACGTCACAGAGCCGCTGAGAAAAAGTACCGTGTCCTGTCAAGCTCTCAGGTACACGGTTAATTGCTAGCGAGCATAATACATGGTCATGCGCTAATGTCCTCGCGGGAGTCACCCGCAATCTATGGCGTCTGAACGCCAGACCCTGAATACGGCAATCAAACTCCTCACCGGTTATGCCGGTAATCTAGGGCATCTAGGACACCGACCCTGACCAACTAGCACACCAAACTCCTCACCGATTAAGTCGGTATTCTAGTGGCTTATTTCAGCCGGGTCCCTAACCACACACACGCATGACCATACTGGCACATAGCATACAATGGTTGATATTAGCACATGGCGGCCAAGCCATGCTACCCTTTTATAGCAACAGCTACAGGACCTTCCAGGAACAAGGACCAATGAGAAGCTGTTACAAACACACGTAGCTACATGACCTTCCTGGCAGACCAATAGGAGCCGCTGCAGCACCTGAACATGTGACCCCTGATCTCCAATGAGAGATCTCACTCTGGGCATGCTCAGATGGGAAAACGCAGGACTTTGTCTCAAAGACGGCTGCTCCAGCACTGGCTATAATAGCAGATCCAGGAAAGGCAGCAGCAAGTCACTGCCCAGTAGTGGAGTGGGCAAGACGCCTGGACCGACGTCTCTGCTGAGCAGGCTCCACTGCGACCGGAGACGAATGGGAGACCGCAGCGGGATGGGTTCGAGATTCCCCTTGTGCAGCAGCGGGAAATCGAACCCTAACACACAATGCCTCAATTTAGGGATAGCTTTTTATAATTAATAATTAAAGTTGTTTAGAAGGGATATAATTTAAATCCTTGTATGATGGATGTATCATTATACAGGTAAGCTATCTGAACACAGATCTCCCTGAGAACTGGTCTACAGAGCCTACCTCATTGAAAAGAGGTGCCACAGGTGTGAACTAAGTAATGACCAAAACCATGCCCCAATAACAACACACAGTATCGCAATGAGATCAGACCTATTAAAGCATAGCAGAAGTAAACCCTTCCCCACCACAAGCACACCTGCAGTCCTCCCCCACAGCACACACAGCTTTGCTAGGGAACTGTACCTTAGTATAGCCAATGCAATACAGCAGAGATAAACCTTGTTTCATTACTGAAATGCTGTGTTACTTCTATGCCCGATGTAATGGGACATACACCATCCAAAAAGTTCAACTTTTGTCTCATCAGTCCACAGAGTATTCTCCCAAAAGTCTTGGGGATCATCAAGATGTTTTCTGGCAAAACTGAGATGACCCTTTATATTCTTATTGTTCAGAAGTGTTTTTTGTCTTGGATCTCAAGCAGAAGCGCACTTGGGTTTTTTCAGAAGGACAATGATCCAAAACATACCAGCAAGTCACCCTCTGAATGGCTTAAGAAAAACAAGTGGAGTGGCCTTTTCAAAATCCTGACCCTAATCCGATTGAGATGTTGAGGCATGACCTTAAAAAAGCAGTTGATGCTCGGAAATCCTCCAATGTGGCTGAATTACAACAATTCTGCAAAGATGAATGGGCCAAACTTCCTACAGAGCATTGTAAAAGACTCATTGCCAGTTATCACAAATGATTGATTGCAGTTGTTGCTGCTAAGGGTGACCCAGTCAGTTATTAGGTTTAGGGAGCAATCAATTTTTCACACAGGGCAATGTAGGTTTAGATTACTTTTTCCTTTAATAATAAAGACCTTCATTTAAAAATTGCATTTTGTGTTTACTTGTGTTATCTTTATATCTAAATTTGCTTTGTGATCTGAAACATTAAAGTGTGACAACATACAAAAGAATAGGAAATCTGGAAGGTTCAAACACTTGTTCACTCAACTGATATCACGCTGTCAATGCCCTCCGTCATTAAAAACAAGTTCTTGTAGTCAAATTCTCTGAGAAATCTGTTTATGCAAAGTATTTTAAAATGACAACAAACAGTTCATTAAAACTGCAATTTTATATTATGTACAGCATAAGCAAAGTTAGTTTGCTTATGTCATAAAACATTGCACCCAACTATTAAGAAGCTGGAGTTGGAAACCCAAAATATTTCTAGTAATGTCATCATTTTACATTTTGGGATTTTTCTGAATGTTCTCATAACTGAAAATAATAGAAAAAAAGTCTTCATGAAGCCATGTTTCTGCAATACTTTTTACCAATTCCAATAGTATGACTACAGTCTACCACACTACAGACACAAATGGTTGCTAATTGAGCAGGATCATAGCATTCTTTTATCCAAAGTGTAAACAGCAAATATTCAGTCTAAAAAATGTAATTTGGCACTTATATTGAAAGGACTAGTTCAATAGTGCCAAGTAACAGCTGCCAGCCATACGGTTCTGACCCTACTGACTGCATTCAGAAATTACATCGTTGGTACATAATCGTGTCTGCTGCCTACAGCTAGGAAGTCACAGGCAGTGACCACTATTTAAGGGCCACTGTTACAAAGAAAAGTAGTGAAGCTGATAATGGAGATAATATGATTTAGTTCTAATTTTTTTTTTACAGATTTTTCTAATAATTTTACTATTTTTATATATGGTTGTTTACTATACCTTTTTATTAGTCTGTGGTCTGTTGATTATTTTGTTCTAATCATTAAGGAGGGATTTTTATCTATCACACGTTAAACATTTATTTTGCTTGTTGCCAAGTGAACCTATTTGATATTCTGTAGAGATTCTACATCTAAATTGCCATCATGGTTCTGTAAAATGTGTTAAGCTGCAGCTGATTGTTATCCTTCCTCCCCACACATGATAAACCTTACAAGGTTCTATTTTTAATCTTTCTTGATACTTTAGATTGCTTCAAGTAATGTAGGTAGACAAATATATCTATGTCCAGCAATTTGCATTTCTTCTTCCAAAGTACAGTCATGGCCAAAAGTTTTGAGAATGGCACAAATATTATATTTTCACATGATCTGCTGCCCTCTGGTTTTTATGTGTGTTTGACAGATGTTTTTATCACAGACAGAAATATAATAATTGCAAACATATGAGTAACAAAAGCTTATATTGACAGTTAGAATGAGTTAATGCAGCAAGTCAATATTTGCAGTGTTGACCCTTCTTCTTCAGGACCTCTGCAATTCTCCCTGGCATGCTCTCAATCAACTTCTGGACCAAATCCTGACTGATAGCAGTCCATTCTTGCACAATCAATACTTTCATTTTGTCAGAATTTTTAGGTTTTTGTTTGTCCACCCGTCTCTTGATGATTGACCACAAGTTCTCAATGGGATTAAGATCTTGGGAGTTTCCAGGCCATGGACCCAAAATCTCTATGTTTTGTTCCCTGAGCCATTTAGTTATCACTTTTGCTTTATGGCAAGGTGCGCCATCATGCTGGAAAAGGCATTGTTGATCGCCAAACTGCTCTTGGAGGGTTGGGAGAAGTTGCTCTTGGAGGACATTCTGGTACCATTCTTTATTCATGGCTGTGTTTTTAGGCAAGACTGTGAGAGAGCCGATTCCCTTGGCTGAGGAGCAACCCCACACATGAATGGTTTCAGGATGCTTAACAGTTGGCATGAGACAAGACTGGTGGTAGCGCTCACCTTGTCTTCTCCGAATGAGGCGTTTTCCTGATGTCCCAAACAATGAAAAGGGGATTCATCAGAGAAAATAACTTTACCCCAGTCCTCAGCAGTCCACTGCCTGTACCTTTTGCAGAATATCAGTCTGTCCATGATGTTTTTTCTGGAGAGAAGTGGCTTCTTTGCTGCCCTCCTTGAGACCAGGCCTTGCTCCAAGAGTCTCCGCCTCACAGTGCGTGCAGATGCACTCACACCTGCCTGCTGCCATTCCTGAGCAAGCTCTGCACTGCTGGTAGCCCGATCCCGCAGCTGAAACACTTTTAAGAGACGGTCCTTGCGCTTGCTGGTCTTTCTTGGGCGCCCTGAAGCCTTTTTTGCAACAATGATGCCAAGCACCAGCCTCCTTTTAAAGTGTCCAGTGGTGTCATTCTTACTTAATCATGACAGATTGATCTCCAGCCATGTCCTCATCAACACCCACACCTGTGTTAATGGAGCAATCACTGAAAAGAGGTTAGCTGGTCCTTTTAAGGCAGGGCTGCAATGATGTTGAATTGTGTTTTGGGGGATAAAGTTAATTTTCTAGCCAAATATTGACTTTGCAAGTAATTGCTGTTAAGCTGATCACTCTTTATAACATTCTGGAGTATATGCAAATTGCCATTAGAAAAAGTGAAGCAGTAGACTTTGTAAAAATTAATATTTGTGTCATTCTCAAAACTTTTGGCCATGACTGTACTTGTACAAACGACTGATTATTAGACAAGATAGCTATGATAAATATTCAAGGTAAACTCTTGCCTGAAATTATTATTAATAATATTTATTTTTATTGCACCATTGATTCCTTGGTGCTGTACATGAGAAGGGGTAACATACAAGATACAAATATCGATGTGAATACTTTTCCATCCAATTATGACAAGAGTATTCTTAAAGTGATACCTTTATTGGCTAACCAGAAAATTATATGTTGGCAAGCTTTCAGAGCACAGGGGCTCCTTCTTCAGGCAAGATTACAAATAGATTAAAGCCCCCGTCTCACACAGCGATCTCGCTAGCGAGATCGCTGCTGAGTCACTAGTTTTGTGACACAGCAGCGATCTCCCCAGCGATATCGCTGTGTGTGACATTCAGCGACGATCAGCCCCCCTGCTGGGTATCGCTGATCGTCGCTGAATGTCCTGGACATTTTTTTGATCGCTGGTCTCCCGCTGACAGGCACGCATTGCTGCGTGTGACAGGCGGGAGACTAGCGATCCGCTGGTAACCAAGGTACACAGCGGGTTTCCAGGCACCGGGCAGCGTCTGGAAACCCGATGTGTACCTTGGTTACCAGCTCCCTGCATCAGGGCGCTGGTATCCAAGGTACACTGCGGGTAACTAAGCGATGTTTACCCGCAGTGTCGCTGTGCTGATCGCTGCCCTGAGCTGCCTATTTGGCAGCTCAGCAGCGATCATGTAGCGATACACCAGCGATCCTGACAGGTGCATATCGTTGTCGGGATCGCTGGTGTATCGCTATGTGAGACTCAGGCTTAATAAAGAAAAAAGCACATTAGGTGGGATGTGTGATGCATCATAAAGATAAGTCAAGTAAATCGAATTAGCATTTTCTTATAAATGTAGAGGCAGTGGCAATGTTCTTAGTTGTCTGCAGTCCTTCTGCTGGAAGTGTGAACTGTGTCCATGTAGTGAGTCATAACTCCAGGTGTTAAATTGAGTCTAAAGCCTGGGTCTCACATAGTGATACACCAGCGATCCCGACAACGATCAGGATCGCTGGTGTATCGCTGGTGTATTGCTGCTGAGCTGCCAAACAGGCAGCTCAGGCAGCGATCAGCACAGCGACACTGCTGGGTAACATCGCTTAGTTACCCGCAGTGTACGTTGGATACCAGCGCCCTGATGCAGGGAGCCGGTAACCAAGGTACACATCGGGTTTCCAGGCGCTGCGCGGTGCCTGGAAACCCGCTGTGTACCTTGGTTACCAGCTCCCTGCATCAGGGCGCTGGTATCCAAGGTACACAGCGGGTTTCCAGGCACAGCCCCGTGCCTGGAAACCCGCTGTGTATCTTGGTTACCAGCGGATCGCTGGTCTCCCGCCTGTCACACGCAGCGATGCGTGCCTGTCAGCGGGAGACCAGCGATCAAAAAAATGTCCAGGACATTCAGCGACGATCAGCGATACCCAGCAGGGGGGCTGATCGTCGCTGAATGTCACACACAGCGATATCGCTGGGGAACTCGCTGCTGCGTCACAAAACTAGTGACTCAGCAGCGATCTCGCTAGCGAGATCGCTGTGTGAGACGGGGGCTCTAATGTCAAAGTATTGAACACCCTTATAAGTTTGAATTACAAAACTTTTCTCTCCCTGTCATCCTTAAAATGACCTTGAGGAGCACACCCAGCTATATCCAGGACAGAACGGATATTCTTTGCAAATTGTCTGCGCTGGGCCCACTTCCGAAGGACACGATACTAGTCACCATGGATGTAGAGTATCTCTATTCCAACATTCCTCATGAGGATTGAAACATAGCATGCAAATATTTCCTTCAAAAGAACAATCTAGCCACAGAACCAACACTGCAATTCATCAGGTTTGTGCTCCATCACAACTATTTTTCTTTTGGGAACAATTTATACTAACAGTGTATGGGCAGCGCCATGGGAAGCAAAATGTCCCCACAATATTCCAACCTATTTATGGCGAAACTGGAGGAGGAGTTTTTGTCATCTTGCTCTATTAAACCTCTTGCATATTTCTGCTACATTTATGATCTGCTAATAATCTGGACAGGCTCAAAAGATTATCTACTCACCTTCCACAATAACTTCAACAAATACCATCCAACCATCAAGCTCACCCTCAACTTTTCAAAGTCTCAAATACATTTTCTGGACTTGACAATATACATCAAGGACAACGTCATACAAACATCAATTTACCATAAGCCCACAGGACGTCCAGCATATCTTAAATGGAACAGCTTTCATTCAAGAAACACAAAAAAATCCATCATCTACAGTCAAGCTCTGAGATATGTTCGGATCTGTTCAGACAGTAAAGACAGGGAACTACAGCTGCTATCACTTAGGAATACATTCCTACAGCAAGGATACCATCCACTAGTAATAGATGAACAGATCTACAGGGCTACAAGAATCCCAAGAAGCAACCTCCTGGATTACAAACTGAGAGAGGACAACAACAGGGTACCTCTTGTGGTCACATACAACCCCCACATGAGCATCCTAAGGAAAATTGGTGCTGATCTCCAACCCATATTCCACAGAGACCACAAATTGACAGACATATTCCCAGAACTACCACTCCTCTCCTACAAACAGCCCCCTAACTCAAGGAATCTCCTTGTCAGAAGTGTCTTCTCGTCACCATCAGTGACTGGCACATTCCCATGTAACAACAAAAAATGCAAAACTTGTACCCACATATTACCAACAAATACAGACCGCGTACCAAACTCAAATCAGGACTATAAGGTCATGGATTCCTTTTCATATACATCCTCCAATGTGGTGTACATGATACAATGTACGAGGTGCCCTGGAGCTATCTATATTGGGGAAACCATGCAAAAACTACAAACAAGGATGAATCTACACAGACATACAATCAGGATTGAAATGGACATGCCTGTGTGAAAACATTTCTCTGGAAATGACTCTTTGACACTAGGCCTCAATTTAACACCTGGATTTATGACTCACTACATGGACACAGTTCACATTTCCAGCAGAAGGACAGCAGACAACTAAGAACAATCCCCACTGCCTCTCCATTTGTAAGAAAATGCTAATTTGATTTCCTTGGCTTATCTTTATGAGGCATCACACCTCCCACCTAATGAATAATGTCCTACTGTAGTATCTCTTGAATGTGCTTTTTTCTTTATTAATCTATTTGTAATCTTGCCTAAAGAATGAGCCCCTGTGTTCTGAAAGCTTGCCAACATATAATTTTCTGGTTAGCCAATAAAGGTATCACTCTAAGAATACTCTTGTCATAATTGGACGGAAAAGTATTCACATCGATTTTTCTGGATAACACGGTACCACAATATAATTTATTATTGTACACCAAGATGCAAATATAAAACACTCTGAACAAACTAGCAATGACAGACTGGCACAGAAAGGAGAGGGCTCTTCCTTTGTGGGCTTACATTCTACGTTAGTCTACATTAGAGTCTACCATTATTGTGTAACCTAGATCAAGTGAATTGATAATATCATAAGCTAAACATAATGGGCCTGATTCATCATTTCCATTTTTTTCAGTCATTTTTATTTTTGCGCTTGTGATATTTGCTGACGATCACTGAGCCAAATTCATCAGAATGGTGTGCATTGTAGATGAAATTTGCGCCAAGCCAAAAAAGATTTTTTTTTCTGTCTTTATCTTTGTTTTGTGATTATTAGAACAAAAAGTCAAATCTTTTTCAAAATATAACAAACATTGCTTAAAATGTTCTGGCGTTCATAAAATCGCTTCAGAGAAGGACTGGGTTACATTTGCAATAAACTTTTCGACTCTATCAAGAACACTCAAACCAAAAATAGGCACAAATACAACAATGAATCGGGTTCTATACCTTAGAAATATTTGACCCAGTGACAATGCAGTAACATGACAAGAATCTGCATAACTGATCATATGCTAAAAAGTAGCAAGACAAATTTATGTTATATAGATAGGCAAGATGATTATCTATAAAATGATGGTAGTCTCACATTCGAAGAAGTAGTGGATGGTGAGATATGGAGTCTGAAAGTCAAAGGTTCAAAACATTGTTACCTTTCGGCTCGTCAGTGTAACTTTGGATTATAGAGATTTTTCTTTTGTTTTAAAAAATATACGGCTTGTCATGTCACAATCCAGCAGTAGCGTAGCTACTTGGTGGGCAGAGGGGGCCATCTCCCCAGGCCCTGTCACATGAAGGGGCCCACTGAGAATCACTGCCAATCTTTGATGAGGCAGAACAAAGCACAGGAGGAGAGCGGGGAAATGCCTGCTCCCTTGCCTGATGGAGATTCTGCACGCTGCCAGCACAGTCTCCCTCCGGCACTGTATGATGCAGGCTTTATTGACCCGAGGAGCTTCCTCCAAGCTGCAGCTTGGTGAATGCTCGGATTAGCTCAGGCACGCTGATTCCTAGTGCACACCTTGCAATTCTCTCAGACACTTCCTGGTCCTGCCTCACTGCCTGAAGACTTGGTGAGTGGTATGTCATGCTCACGGGGTAGTGAATGTGAGAGTATGGGGGTATTGTAGGGGTTGAAGTGGGGGAGTGGGTATAGGGTAGTGGGGGTTGAATGTGAGAGAATAGGTTATTGTGGGGGAGGGGGACAGGGCACTGGGGGGGGTGAATGTGAGAGTATGGGGTTATTGTGAGGGCTGAGGTGGGTGAGAGACGACAAGGCACTGGGGGCTGATTATTATACTGTTTTGTTAACAGATTATATGCACTCTATTACAGTGGGTACGGAAAGTATTCAGACCCCTTTACACTTTTCACTTTTCACTCTTTGTTTCATTGAAGCCATTTGGTAAATTCAAAAAAGTTAATTTTTTTCTCATTAATGTACACTCTGCACACCATCATGTCTGAAAAAAACAGAAATGTAGAAATTTTTGCAAATTTATTAAAAAAGAAAAATATCACATGGTCATAAATATTCAGACCATTTGCTCAGACTCTCATATTTAAGTCACATTTTGTCAATTTCTTTGTGATCCTCCTTGAGATGGTTCTACTCGTTCATTGGAGTCCAGCTGTGTTTAATTAAACTGATAGGACTTGATTTGTAAAAGGAACTCACCTGTCTACATAAGACCTCACAGCTCACAGTGTATGTCAGACCAAATGAGAATCATGAGGTCAAAAGAACTGGCCAAGGAGCTCAGAGACAGAATTGTGGAAAGGCACAGATCTGGCCAAGGTTACCAAAGAATTTCTGCAGTACTTAAGGTTCCTAAGAGCACAGAGATCTCCATAATCCTTAAATGGAAGAAGTTTGGGACCACCAGAAGTCTTCCTAGACCTGACTATCCAGCCAAACTGAGCAATCATGAGAGAAGAGACTTGGTGAGAGAAGTAAAGAAGAACCCCAAGATCACTGTGGATGAGCACCGCAGATACAGTAGGAAGATGGGAGAAAGTTTCACAAAGTCAACTGTCACTGCAGCCCTCCACCAGTCTAGCCTTTATGGCAGAGTGGCCCGACGGAAGCCTCTCCTCAGTGCCAGATATATGAAAACCCACATAGAGTTTGCTAAAAAAACACATGAAGGACTCCCAGACCATGAGAAATAGGATTCTCTGCTCTGGTGAGATGAAGATAGAACTTTTTGGTGATAATTCTAAGCGTATGTGTGGAGAAAACCAGGCACTGCTCATCACCTGCCCAATACAATCTCAACAGTGAAACATGGTGGTGGCAGGACATATATCACCAATAATATGGGCATACAGGTTATAGAAATATTACACTAGTCCTACCTGTCTGCCTCATATTAATGGTCTTGTTGCTGAGAAATGTTATATTCTGTCTTTATGTTAATGATTTCTTCCAGGCTCTGGTGCGGTGCTGTAAGAAATCCCTTAATCCTGTCCTCATTGCAATACTACCCCATTCCATGTATGTCAGTTACCAAATGACCGCCCCCTCCTTGATGTGTCAGCAAAGACCATGTGCACATTGTTGACAAACAAAGAACATGTGATTACGCCCCCTTCCTTCATATAGAGTTTATATTATAGACAGCAGGTCAGGAGAAGTGCCAAAAGAAATGCCTCCACTAAACCACTGCCTTGTACATAAATCTGTTTCAGGCGAGACCGCACAGCATGTGATCAAATACCAATTGAAGTCAAATAATGAATGTATCACAATTTCACCATAATGATGAGATTAAACACATACAAATAAAATTTTTAGCAAACATAAGATCAATGTGTAATCAAAAGATTTAAAGGGATGGTGCATGCAGGTCCACATGCACCATCCAACACACCATAAAAAAATATATAAAAAAATAAATATAACAGCTCAATGTAAGTTGAACAGTGCAGAAAACAGTAAACAAAATGTGTAGAGAATCATAAAAAGAATGAAAAATAAAAATATATGAAAAAATAAAAATATATATATTTTTTTACTTTTAATAAAAAAGAAAAAGAAAGAAAAACCTGTAAGGAAAAGATTTTGAATAAAAGAGGGTAATTGATGAAAAGAAGTGAACCTAAAAGGTGCTAAAATAAATAATCGTGATAATAAAGAAGAGCTTAAAGAGTGAAAATCAATCAGTGTTTATTGACTTTAAAATCAAATAAACATTCATTTATGAAAAATGTGAACAAAGAGTAAAGTGTCCTAGATGAAAAAGGTGTAAAAAGTGCAATAATATTGCACAATATATAAACTCCCACATAGATGTGAAGGGCAAGATTCAATAACGGATAAATTAAATGTGAATACTCACATGACAAAAATATGTAAAAATGTAAAGTGCCAATGTGAATAAAGTGCATAGAGTGCTAGAATATTACACAATATATCAGCCACCATACTTTTCAGCTTTTGTATTTCCACAAAAATTTAAAATAACCAATACATTTCGTTCAACTTCAGAGTTGTGTCCCACTTGTTGTTGATTCTTCACCAAAAATTAACATTTGGTATCTTTATGTTTGAAGCATGATATGTGGGAAAAGGTTGAAAAGTTCCAGGGGGCTGAATACTTTCGCAAGGCACTGTATGTGCAATAAAGTGCACTAAATGACAAAAGTGCTGAAATACAAAGCAGATAAGCTGCTTATTAAAAAGTGCGCAAGAATTAAGCGTACAGGAACATAATTATATAAGTACCTGAGAATAAACACATATTGTTAAAAAACTATGAAATAAGTATTAAAATTGCATATAATGAAATACTCAGCTATGATGTGCAAACACAGGGGGCCAGAAAAAATATTAACAGAAAAATCAGAGGGCAATAAATCAGGAACAGCGGGGACTGGATCCAATCTTCTAATGGTGTCCATACCTCAGCTACAAG
Source organism: Oophaga sylvatica (assembly GCA_033576555.1). Classification (NCBI taxonomy): domain Eukaryota; kingdom Metazoa; phylum Chordata; class Amphibia; order Anura; family Dendrobatidae; genus Oophaga; species Oophaga sylvatica. The sequence continues at coordinate 234,925,892 of JARQOD010000006.1, read as the reverse complement.
TGTGCCACCACATGGAAGCCTAACAAATAGATTTTTTCAAAAGATGAGGAATCAGGAGAAACAAGAACAGAATACTGTCTTCCAATAAAGTACATATCCAAGACTTGAAGAACACAGACTGAAAGAAACACATTTGTAGAGTGATAGACCACTGATAAATTTTAACATCTTGAGTTCATTCTCTTGATAAGTCCATAGTTCAAAAGTGAGCTTTTCAACAGTAACCAAGGCAAATGATGTCTCAAAAGTCTAAGACTTTGGCAATATCTCAAGAACTCATATCCATATTGTAAATGAAGTCCACCGGCTATAGTCCAAAGGAGAGTCATATGAAGAATCCCATTTTCTCATTACATGATCATGACAATAGATTGCCACCTGGATCCTCAAGTCCACACAAACAGAATCATTTGAGAGGTTACTCTAAGAAGAAAACAGAATTAAAATAAAAGATTATCCCTTAGTTGATCCTTTCATTCTAAAAACAATTAAAAACAAAAAGGAATTATAAGAAAGGGGCATAACTCAGGACTTCATGGAGACCTTTTAGGCTGTGTTTCCACCGTCAGGAAACACATTGCTTTGGACGGAGCAGAAAGTCCGCTCCGCCCAAAGCCCTGCCCCCTTGTGAACGAGCGGTGAATCCGGATGTGCTCATTGAACGCATCCAGAATCACCACAGCGCTACATAGCCCTGTGTTATTTCCCATGCGGCAACGGAGCGTCACCGCAAGGGAATAGGACATGCAGCGATCTGAAAAGACGCGCCTCGTGTCCGTTAACGCAGGTCTTCTGCCTGCATGTTTTTACGTATAGTGGAGACGGGATTTCTTGAAATCCCCTCCACTATGCTGTAACATCTGGACGCTGCGTGTTTGACGCTGCGCCAGCGCACAGCATTAAACACGCAGCAATTACTGACGGAATCCTGATGGTGGAAACACACCCTAAGACATATCGTCTGAAGTCGCCATATTCACCAGGATTCCAGTTGTGACAGCATCTTTTTGACATCACCACCTCGGTGGTCAATCATGACTCGATCAATTCCAATCACATTCAGATGTTTAGGGTTGCATGCATGCTTAATTTTGAAGTGTTTAGGGATGGGCTTCAAAGAGGACACATCCTCAATCCTCTCCTCATTGATGATATCCAGGACTTGTTTGTGAATTCTCAAGCACAATTTTCTGGAGGTTAGACCCATATAAATAAGATTGCAGGAACAAGTTGCATAATATATTATGCCCTCTGTATTACATGTAATGTGATGAGTTATTAGAAACTTTTTACCATCACTAGAAGAGAATACAGAATCTCTCCTCATGCAAGACAGGTTCCACAGGGAAAGAAACCCCAATTGGGTCCTCTTGATCCAAACAGATTTTGAGGAATACTTCCCACATAATTACTCTTTATCAGATGATCTCTTAAATTACTTGCCCTACGGTATGTAATGGAGGGTTTATCAGCAATATATTGATGGACCACTTTATCTGTGGTTAGTAATGGCCAATATTTAGATAGAGCCTCTCTCATGTGAAACCAATGCTCGTTGTACCTGGAGATAAACCTCACCTGTTCTTTTTCAACTTTCGGCTTATGAGGTTGGAGCAGATCTTCTCTTGGTGTATTGAGAGCTCCTTGAAGGCCCTCCTAACCGATCTCCTGCTGTAGCCCTTATCCAAAAATCTCCTGGAAAGTTCACGAGACTGTAGGGAAAAGGAATAATCATCAGAGCAACTGCGTCTAAGTCGCAGAAATTGTCCTACCGGACACCTGTGTGTTGTGAAATTGTTGAAGACAATTTCTGAGCTGAGGCTCCCTCTAGTGGTTGCTGACGGTACTGAGGCTGTATCAAATGACAGGGCCTCCTCACCTGCCAGCGACAACTGGCAATCAGGAGTCACTGACTGGGCTGATATAAGGGAGCTGCCTTCCCATGATCCTCACCTGTGATCAATTGTTTCCTGGTTCATTTGGGAAGTCTGCTGGTGTCTTGCCTTCGTCTGCTACCTTCAGATAAGATATTTTCTGCTTGTTTCTATTGCGTAAGCTATTTCCATTTCTGTCTGCACCTGTGTGGAGGTTAGCCGGGTCCCCTCCTGGGGCTTGTGCTACTCTCTGTTTTTCAGTAGCCACTTTTATTTGTTCAATTGCTCTTTCCCTGCTTTTTGAGTGGCTGCGGGTTAGCCTTGTTCACACTGAGATCTGATTTAGTGGGTGGCAAGATCGTGTGATCTCAGCATTTTTGAAATCAGAAGTGTTGGAAGTTTTGCTAGGGTTTTGCTGGGTTGCAGATAGTATTCTGTCCTGTCCTGTCCTATTTAGGCAGTGTTTGACCCCAGCATTTGCTCACTCTATTTTCTGCCTGTGTTTGTGTTTCGTCTTGTCTAACTGCCATTATATGTTTGGGGGCTGCCTATTCCTTTGGGGCTCTACTCCGGGGCAGTTAGCTTTCCTGTTTCTATCTTTAGGCGTAGCTAGCTCTCCAGCTGTGCCGAGGCATCTGGGACCACCGTATGTACGCTCCACAGCTGCTTCTAGTTGTGGGGTTAGTTTAGGGATCTGCAACCCATTAGTTTCCAACCTCTCAGGTGTTCGGCTGCCTTGCTGTTTTGCTCCTGTCCTCCTCAGTTTCCAAATCATAACAGAATCACCGGCCTTACTGAAAATTCTATGGTACTCAACAGAATGGAAAAATAGTAAAAAAAAAAGTTGTCAGAATTTTTTTTTTATATATATACATTTTTCCCTCTTTTTCTCTGGGGCTGAAGAGGAATTTTTTCTCAATGGAAATCAAGCATTTGTCCAAGCGTGTGGAGCAGCTTGCTGCTGAAGTTCGGAGTATGGCAATCTATCTCACTCAGATGCCTTTTGTAGAGCCTAAGATTCCTATTCCAGAGTTGTTTTTTGGGGATCGCTCTAAATTTTTGAATTTTAAAAATAACTGTAAGTAGTTTTTTGCCTTGAGGCCTACGTCCTCGGAGAACGTTGCACAGCAGGTTCAAATTGTCATCTCCCTGTTGCGCGGTGACCCTCAGGATTGGGCCTTTTCCCTGACTCCTGGGGATCCTGTCTTGACTGATATTGATGTGTTTTTTCAGGCTCTGGGGTTGTTGTATGATGAACCTAATGTTACTGATCAAGCTGAGAAAACCTTGTTGGCATTGAAACAGGGTCAGGAAGCTGCAGAGCTATACTGTCAGAAATTCAGAAAGTGGGCAGTCCTTACTAAATGGAAAGACGATGCCCTGGCAGCTCTGTTTCGGAAGGGTCTGGCAGAGACTGTAAAGGACATTATGGTGGGAATTCCTGTCCCCTCTGGGCTCAATGACTCTATGGCACTGGCCATTCAAATTGACAGACGTCTGCGTGAGCGTAGAAATATGCGAGAGGTGGTGACGCCTTGCGAGCTAGCCCCTGAGCCTATGCAGTGTGATGGAGTGGCTTCTGGGGCTCAGCGTCAGGAGTTTCGTAAGCGTAAAAAGTTGTGCTTCTACTGTGGAGATTCTTCTCATGCTATTTCCGTCTGCCCCAAGCGGGGGAAGACGTTTTGCTGTCTCACTTGTTTTGGGTGGTGTTCAGACTAGGTTTCTTTTGACTGTTACCTTGATGTGCTCCGTGTCCACATTTTTGGCACAGGCTTTTGTTGATTCAGGAGCAGCTGTAAACCTCATGGATTTTGATTTTGCCAAACATTGTGGTTTTCCCATGATACCCCTGCGGAAGTCTATTCCTTTGCTGGGTATTGCTTCTACCCCTTTGGCGGAGAATAAACCCCAGTTTTCGACCCAGGTGATAATGCGGGTTGACCCGGACACCAAGAGAATTGCAAATTTTTGGTGTTACATAATTTACATGACATTATTGTACTGGGTTTTCCTTGGTTACAGACTCATAATCCTGTTTTGGATTGGAAGTCTGTGTCTGTGACCAGTTGGGGTTGTCAATGTGTTTGTAGTGACACTCCTGTTTCTTCTACCTCTCCCCAGTTGGAAGATGTCCCCGACTATTTGCCTGATTTTTCTGATGTATTTAGTGAGAGTAAATCTGCGTCCTTGCCTCCGCATAGGAGTTGTGATTGTGCGATTGAGTTGGTACCCGGTTGTAAATTTCCCAAGGGTCGGCTCTTCAATTTATCTGTACCCGAGCATGAGGCTATGCGATCATATATCAAAGAGTCTTTGGAAAAGGGTCATATCAGACCATCCTTTTCACCCTTGGGCGCCGGCTTTTTCTTTGTGGCCAAGAAGGATGGTTCATTGAAGCCATGTATTGACTATCGTCTCCTTAATAAGATCACGGTTAAATATCAATATCCGTTACTCCTGATTTCTGATTTGTTTTCCAGAATGAAAGGTGGCAGTTGGTTTACCAAGCTTGACCTTAGGGGGGCGTATAATCTTATTCGCATCAAGAACAGAGATGAATGGAAGACGGCGTTTAATACCCCTGAGGGGCATTTTGAGTACCTAGTGATGCCTTTTGGGCTCACTAATGCCCCTTCCGTCTTCCAGTCTTTCACGAACGACATTTTCCGGGACTTAGTGGATAAGTTTCTGATCGTTTATTTGGATGATATTTTGATATTTTCCAAAGACTGGGATTCTCATGTGGAACATGTTCGGAGGGAATTCCGGATTTTGAGAGAGAATGCTTTGTATTTTAAGGGATCGAAATGTCTCTTTGGAGTACAGAAGGTTTCATTTTTGGGATTCATTTTGTCCCCGTCTGCTATTGGAATGGACCTGGTCAAGGTTCAGGCCATTTGTGATTGGGTTCAGCACACTTCATTGAAGGCTCTACAGGGATTTTTTGGGTTTTGCTAATTTCTACCGTAAATTTATAAGTAATTTCTCTGGTATTGTGAAACCACTGACTGATTTAACCAAAAGGGGTTCTGATGTTGTAAATTGGTCTCCTGAGGTAGTTTCTGCGTTTCAGGAGCTTAAGCTCAGATTCACTTCTGCTCCTGTTCTACGGCAATCTGATGTTTCTCTACCATTTCAAGTGGCGATAGATGCGTCTGAGATTGGTGCAGGAGCCGTTTTGTCCCAAAGAGATCCTGTAACCTCCATGATTAACCCTTTGTGCCTTCTTCTCCTGAAAGTTTTCCCCAGCGGAACGTAATTATCATGTGGGGAATTGGGAATTATTTTGCTATGAAGTGGGCATTCGAAGAGTGGAGACATTGGTTGGTTGGAGGGAGCCAAACATCAATTTGTGGTCCTAACTGATCACAAAATCTTGATCTATCTCGAATCAGCCAAACGATTGAATCCCAGACAGGCCAGGTGGGCCTTGTTTTTCACACGTTTTAACTTTGTGGTCTCCTTCCTCCAGGGTACTAAGAATGTTAAGGCGGATGCCATCTTTAGGAGTTTCCTTGCGGATTCTATTGATGTGGCTGAGCCTACTGCCATTCTGAAGGAGGGTGTCAATCTTTCCACTATCTCACCCGATTTGAGACTGGCCCTGGAGCAATTTCAGGGGGATAAACCTGAGCGTTGCCCTGCGGGGAAATTGTATGTCCCAGACCAATGGAGAGAAAAAGTTATGTCTGAAGTTCATTGCTCCACATTGGCTGGTCATCCTGGTATTTTTGGTACTAGAGATTTGGTTAGTTGGTCCTTTTGGTGGCCCACTTTATCTCGCGATATCAGGAATTTTGTGCAGTCCTGTGGGACTTGTTCTCGTTCCAAGCCCTGTTCTCGCTCTAGTGGATTGTTAATGCCACTGCCGATGCCCAGGAGGCCATGGACCCAGATCTCTAAGGATTTTATCTCCAACCTTCCTGTCTCTCAGAGAATGACTGTCATTTGGGTGATCTGTGATAGATTCTCCAAGATGATCCATCTTGTGCCACTGCCTAAGTTGCCATCCTCTTCCGAGTTGGTACCCTTGTTTTTTCAGCATGTGGTTTGTTTGCACGACATTCCGGAGAACATTGTGTCTGACAGGGGAATCCAGTTTGTTTCCAGATTTTGGAGGACATTCTATTCTAAACTGGGAGCTCAGCTGTCTTTCTCCTCTGCATTTCATCCTCAGACTAATGTGCAGACTGAGAGAACAAACAAGACCTTGGAGACTTATTTGAGATGTTTTATGTCTGCGGATCAGGATGACTTGGTCTCTTTTCTGCCCTGGCTGAATTCGCTCTTAATAATAGGGCCAGTTCTGCCACTCTGATGTCCCCTTTCTTCTGCAATTCCGGGTTTCATCCTCGATTTTCTTCGGGGTAGGTGGAGGCTTCTGTCTGTCCGGGTGTTGACTCTGTGGTAGAGAGAATGCAGAAGATTTGGGATCAAGTAGTGGATAAGTTGTCTCTCTCTCAGGAGAAGGCCCAATGGTTTGCCAACCGGCATAGGACTGATGGTCCTCGGTTTAAAGTGGTTGACTTGGTTTGGTTATCCTCAAAGAATATCCCTATGAAGGTTGCATCTCCAAAGTTTAAGCCAAGGTTCATTGGACCTTATAGGATCTTGAAAGTCCTTAATCCAGTTTCTTTTCACTTGGCTCTTCCAGGGACGTTTAAGATTCATAACATCTTCCATAAATCTTTATTGAAAAGGTTTGTCGAGCCAGTGGTTCCTATGGCTGCGCCTCCTGAGCCTGTTTTGGTTGAGGGCAATCTGGAGTATGAAGTGGAGAAGATATTGGATTCTTATTTCGCTAGACTGAGACACAGTACTTGGTTAAGTGGAGAGGTTACGGTCAGGAGGACAATTCTTTGGTGTTTGCGTCTGACATTCATGCAGAGAGACTGGTTTTGCCTATCACCGAGCTCATCCTGATTGGCATGGTGGCGCAGTTGAGGGTTCGGTGACCCCTCCTCAAGGTGGGGTACTGTTGTGAACATGTTGGAGACAATTTCTGAGCTGAGGCTCCCTCTGGTGGTTGCTGACGGTATTGAGGCTGTATCGAATGACAGGGCCTCCTCACCTGCCAGCGATGACTGGCAATCAGGAGTCACTGACTGGGCTGATAAAAGGGATGCCTTCCCATGATCCTCGCCGGTGATCAATTGTTGTTTCCTGATTCATTTGGGAAGTCTGCTGGTGTCTTGCCTTCGTCTGCTACCTTCAGATAAGATATTTTCTGCTTGTTTCTATTGCGTTTGCTATTTCCATTTCTGTCTGCACCTGTGTGGAGGTTAGCCGGGTCCCCTCCTGGGGCCTGTGCTACTCTCTGTTTTTCAGTAGCCACTGTTATTTGTTCAATTGCTCTTTCCCTGCTTTTTGAGTGGCTGCGGGTTAGCCTTGTTTACACTGAGATCTGATTTAGTGGGTGGCAAGATAGTGTGATCTCAGCATTTTTGAAATCAGAAGTGTTGGAAGTTTTGCTAGGGTTTTGCTGGGTTGCAGATAGTATTATGTCCTGTCCTGTCCTATTTAGGCAGTGCTTGGCCCCAGCGTTTGCTCACTCTTATTTCTGCCTGTGTTTGTGTTTCGTCTTGTCTAATCGCAATTATATGTTTGGGGGCTGCCTATTCCTTTGGGGCTCTACTCCGGGGCAGTTAGCTTTCCTGTTTCTATCTTTAGGTGTAGCTAGCCCTCCGGCTGTGCCGAGGCATCTAGGACCACCGTAGGTACGCTCCACGGCTGCTTCTAGTTGTGGGGTTAGTTTAGGGATCTGCAACCCATTAGTTTCCAACCTCTCAGGTGTTCAGCTGCCTAGCTGTTTTGCTCCTGTCCTCCTCAGTTACCAAATCATAACAGATGTACTGAGGACGTGTGCTGAAGGGAATTAACTGCAGTACTCTTTCTGTAAATACTTGTTTGAATGCAATTCTGCTTATCTTTAAATAGTGAAATGTCTAAAAAATCAATCGATGTTTGACTATATTGGCTGGTTAGATGAATGTATAATTATTCTTGTCAAGTTCAGAGATTAATTCAATTAGGTGACATCCCTAACCCTGCCACAAAAAAGGATATCATCAATAAATGTTGACCAAGTCAAAACCTTCTCTGAATGTTTAATGGGATTGTTCATAAAGCATTCCTGTTCTCACAGCCCCAGGAAATGTTTGGCATAGGATGGCGAGAATGCCGCCCCCATGGCCGTTCCCTGGAGCTGTAGGTAGGGGACGTCCTTAAAAAGAAAAAAGTTATGCTGGAGACAGAAATCCAAGGCATCAATGAGAAATTTTCTAAGTCTATCCTCCAGAGTTGTGGTTGAAAGAAAGAAGGACACTGCCTCAACACCATCTTTGTGCCTGATGGAGGTATATAAGGCCTCCACATCCAGAGAGACAAACCATATATCAGAGTCTAAATGTATTCCTTCAAATCTTCTAATGCAAATTGGTAGAATCTCTTAAATATGAGGGTAAATCCTCAACAAGAGGTTTCAAGTGCCAATCAAGGAACTTACACAAAGGTTCGCAGAGGCTCCCATTGCGGGATACTATTGGACTTCCTGGTGGATTCAACTCGTCCTTGTGGATCTTCGGTAATAAGTACAGACAAGGGGTTCGCGGAGATTCAACCGTCAGAAAGTGTTTTTCTTGTTTGCTGATGACATTGTCCATGAATGCATCTTCTAGAAATTTCTGTAATATGATATGGAATGAATTAGTGGGGTTATAGTGTTCCGTATTCCGTAGTTGCCTAAGTGCTTCTCTCTCATACATACCGTTAGGCCAAATCACCACGTTCCGACCCTTATCTGCCTGTTTTATTATTACCCCTTTAAGCTGTTTAAGATTCTTCAATGCTTGCCTCTGCTCAATAGTCAAATTGTCATGTTGGGTCCTCTTTGGTATTTTAGTGAATTCCTCTGACACTAAATTCACAAAAAGCTCTAATAGAATATAGGCTCAATGGAGGAAATTTTTTGGATTTTGATTTAAACGGCCTAATCGGCTTACCTGATATTTGTGGTTCGTCATTCTCATTTCCATTCTCAAGATCATCAAGGATCCTGATTGCCTGTAACTCCTGTTCTGTCCATGTTGCTTCAGCAGTCAGAGGTTTGTCATAAATCTTTTTAAGAATCAATTTTCGTGCGAACAAATTCAAATCACTTAATGCTGTGAACAAATCAAATCCTTGCGATAGAGAAAATGTGAGCCCAAGGCTCAAGACTTCAATTTGAGCATAGGATAATAGATTATCAGACAGATTAATTACATGTAGTCGATTTAGAGAGGAGGGTGTGTAGCAGCAACGCCGATGGTCACGAGGTTTTCTGCCGACGCCGCTCACTACGGATTTTACGCACTGAGGTTTGCCACTCTGACCCAAAATGGTGGATAGTACTTCTGGTCGTGTGCTAATGGTGGATGGGGGTACGTTGCAGGTGAAACTATGATCTAATCATGGGGCTTTGATATAATTAGATGCTACTCTTGGTTGTTCCTTTATGCACCCCTTCTGAGGAAGAGATTCTCGAAACCCACGTGGAGGGGTACATTGCAGCAGTTTGGACTCTGGGTAATTATGTGCACCGTTATTTAGAATATAAATTTTTTCACTTTTTTACTTTTTGGTTGTTATTGTATTCAGATTGGTATTTACTGCAGTTCAGCTCTGCAGTTCAGTCCTGTAGGATGTTTACTCCGTTTGCTCCACTAATTGCATCTTGCATTTTTCCCTGGCTTATTAAAATACTTATTCTTACCTATTTATTCAGGGGTCTTAATGCAAGCTATTATATATTGACTGCAACAATTGGTTATGATTCATCCTCCTGCTCAATGTTAGCTTGCTTTTTCTTTCTTGTTCTGTGTGATGTTTTCCTTTTTTTAAATTACATGTTTTAGACATTGTTCAATATAATGTACATTTTATTTAAATTTATTGGAGGATCCCTTTTTCTTTGGCATTATTACTATGAAAGGGGCACAGTGGTGGCATTATTACTATGTAAGGGGCAGAGTGGTGGCAGTATTATGTAGGGCGGTAAGAGGAGCCGTTATTGCACCACACAGCAGTTGCTGTAGGACACGTACGGCAGCAGTGGCTCAGTATTGGGGTATCAGCAGAATGAATAGTTTGCACAGGTTGGGCATAGATATGGAAGTTGTCATATTGGTCTGGGCCAAATGGAAAAGACGGGAAAAGTGAACAATTCCGTCAGAAAGAACATCAGCTGTAAGTCACCATCTATAACTGTACTGTGATATCTTATATAGTTTGCGGGACTGGTTTCTACCAATATATGGTCCTCATATAGTAATATCAGTGTTTGTTTTTGTATATAGATTTATTTTCAGTCGCAGTGCAGTTATCTGCTGATGTTCCCCTATGCTCACAATAAGCGTGCACTACATAGCTGTAGTGAGGGTTACCTGGCTAAGGGCCCACTCAGATTTTTTGCCCCCCTAAGCTGAAACCCTAGCTACGCCTCTGCAATCCAGAAAGCACACTTTCTGTTACACACAGATCTTTGTTTCAGAATTTTTGTTTAGTAACAAAATTTGAACAGGGAGGCACTAAAATGCCCTTGTTTGTAGTGTGTGAGTGTGAAGGATAAAAAATGCTGTTCTTAAGGTGTTGCCACTGCAGCATGTCACTGGTCCATCAATTCACAGTAACGCAGACTATGATGTACAGCTTCTCCCTATATCACTTGAATTTTTGGATCATAATTCACAGCATGAGACAACCACTCTAATATTGAGTGTGTGTATCAACCAGCAGTAGTCCATTAAATTAGTTTTTTCTCTATCCCTATTTGGAATGAATTGCATGCTTTGACCTTTATCCCTATGCTGTAAAATCCTAAAATGGCGCTGTTTGATCTGTCCTCACATGATTAGCCCATTGTCTGAGTCTTCAGCTGCGTGAAATAGTTCAAGATTTTATTTAAAGCTCTTTATACTGATCTTCATGAATAAAACTGTTAGCATTTGCAGGGACCAGTGAATTTCAGAATATTCAACACAAAATTGTTCCTTCACTGGTCGATCCATTCTGCTCTAATTTTATGCTTAAAGTGGTTGTCCGGTGTAAATTGATAAGTCTGCAGTCACTATGCGTGACTGCAAACTTATGAATACCCCCAATCCACGCATTGTGCTCTGCGAGGTTTCCCCATTTTCTGAGCTGGGAACAGTGGTGATGTATGCATTATGCTTACTTCTGGTCAGAAACTGTCTAGTAGGTGCAGAGTGACTGCAGACTTGTCAATTTAGATGAGACAACCCCTTTAAAGAGTCTAAACCATACTTCTTCTCTGATAACTAGCTTATGTTGCTTTTCTGCACCTTTTCGGATTTACACTTTATGTTTTCTCAGTGGTTGCTAAGTAGGAACACATGTCACCACAAGCTCACCAAGAAATCAGTGCAGTCATGGACAAAAGTGTTAGCACCCTTGTAATTGTTCCAGAAAATGATATATTTCTCCCATAAAATTATTAAAATTACACATGTTTTGTTAAACACATGTTTATGTCTTTTGTGTGTATTGCAACATTACAAAAAAATAGGAAAAAAGGCTAATTGGACATAATTTCACACAAACCCTAAATGGATTGTTGGCACCCTCTACTTAATATTTGGTTGCACACCTTTTGGAAAAAATAATTGCAATCAATTACTTCCTATAACCATCAACAAGCTTCTTATACCACTCAACAGGAATTTTAGACCACTCTTCCTTTGCAAACTGCTCCAGTTCTCACATATTTGAAGGTTGCCATCTACCAACAGCAATTTTAAGATCTTTCCACATGAGTTCAATTGGATTTAGATCTTGACTCATTGCTGGCCACTTCAGAACTCTCCATCTCTTTGTTTCCATCCATTTCTGGGTGCTTTTTGAAGCATGTTTGGGGTCATTGTCCTGCTGGAAGACCCATGACCTAGGACACAAACCCAGCTGCCAGAAGAAGCAAAGGAACACCAAAACATCTATGAACCTCCACCATATTTAACTTTAGGTATTCTGTTCTTTTCTCATTCCATTTTCAGTAAACAGTAGAATTAGGTGCTTTACCAAAGAGCACTTTCTTGGTCTCATTTGTCCACAAGATGCTTTCTCAGAAGGATCTTTGCTTACTCACGTCCATTTTGGCAAACTGCAATCTATCTTTTTTATGTCTCTGTGTCAGCAGTTGGGTCCCCTGGGGTCTCTTGCATAGCATTTCATTTAATTCATATGTCGATGGATAGTTCCCACTGACACTGATGCACCCTGAGACTGCAGGACAGCTTGAATATTGTTGGAACTTGATTGGGGCTGTGAATCCACCATCTAGACCAGTGTTTCCCAAATTCCAGTCCTCACTGACCCCACGGGTCATGTTTTCAGGATTTCCTTTGCATTGCGCAGATGGTGAAAGTATCATCAAGGCATCAGGAATTCTCTCACCTGTGCAACACTATGGAAATCCTGAAAATATGACCCGTGGGGTCCGTGAGGACTGGAGTTTGTGAAACACTGATCTAGACTATCCTGCGTTGCAACCTTTCATCAATTTTTCTCTGCCGTCCAAGTCCATGGAGATTAGCTACAGTGCAATGGATTGTAAACTTCTTGATTATGTTGCACACTGTGGAAAAAGGAACATCAAGATCTCTGGGAATAACGTTGTTTACCTTGAGATTGTTGACATTTTTCAACTATTTTTGTTCTCAAGTCCTCAGACAGTACTCTTCTCATCTTTCTGTTCTCCAGGCTTAAGGGTATGCCACACTAAGCGAGATCGCAAGCGAGATCGCTAACGAGATCGCTACTGCGTCACCATTTATGACGCAGTAGCGATCTCGTTAGCGACTTAGCTGTGTGTGACATGTAGCAGCGATGTGGCCCCTGTTGAGATGTCGTTGATCATTAATGAACGTTCTGAGCCGTTTTTTGGTCATTGGGGTCCCGCTGGTGAGCCTGAATCGCTGAGTGTGACACCCTTTATGAACAACTTCACCAGCATCGCAGGTGGGACTAGGTTTTCCCAACGACCGCAGAGGTCATTATACAGATCGCTGATGAGATGTGTTTGGAATCACAGATCGCTGATGAGTTGTGTTTGGAATCTAACTAGCGATCACATAGCAATCGCTCTAGCGATCTCGCCAGGTTAAGTCGTTGTCGTGATCGCTAGTGCGATCGCTAAGTGTGGCAGTGCCTTTAGTGTGGCACCCACAGACACACAATGCAAATACTGAGTCAAGTTCTCCCCTTGTTATTTTGTTTCAGGTGTGATTTTCATATTGCCCATACCTGTTACTTACCACAGATTAGTTTGAACGAGCATACCAGGCTTGAGACAAAGTTGTTTACCATTAGTTTCGGAAAGGTGGCAACAATTTTGTCCAATCCATTTTGGGGGTTTTGTGTGAAATTAAGTCCAATTTGCCTTTTTTTTCTTTATTTTTGTTGTGCTGTTCCAAAGGAAATAAAGATGTGTATAACAAACCATGTGTAGCTGGAACTTTTTTTTAGGAGAAATAATTTGTTTTCAGGAACATTTTCAAGGGTGCCAACACTTTCAGCCGTAACTGTATATTAAACCAAATAAATATCAGTATGGTAATACTCTAAGTATCGGGAAAAAGTCCAAGTGCTACTGCACTGCAAGTGGATGAATCAGCAGATGAAGGAGAATAGAATGAAACAAAATTGAAACAATGTGTTACTATATTTTAACACTGGCAACCTTCATGGTGTTTTTTTTACCACCGTTGCATTTCAACACCAGTTGGCAGCAGCCATGATGTTTTTCACCACCATCATGGCTCATATCACAAAATTGTCACAGCTAGAGTCTTCTGCAGCACGTCAATGAGCTAGTAATGGAATTGAAAATATTCTCTTGAATTTTATTATAAAAAATAACCTGTTTCCCAGGATTGGTATGCAATTTATTTTAAGCTCTATAATAACACACAGCTTGACAATGCAGAAATAGGAGGAAAAGTCTAGACAGGTTAAAATACCCCAAATGGTAACTATTAGAGTGATTACTACATGAATGCTGAATGGATTTGACATTAGAGAATATCATACAGTACGTGCTAGCTTCACATGACCATATTACGGTTCTGTGCTGGAGACATATGTTTTGCGTAAAGAATAGGTTATGCCTAGGCTGGGTTGTGCAAGCTTAGAGAACTCCCTATTTATTGGTGGCCTATTATGGCTTTTACAACATGGAGGCTGTACAATTATTTATTTTCATGATAAGCCCTTAATGTATTTCTAAAGTAGTTTTACAAAGCTGCACCTGTAGGACCAAACAATTACAGAAGCAAATCAGACAGTTTTAGTAAGTTAAATGTGACTAGTGTGCTGAAAATGAAAGTTTTACTCATAAGATTTATTTTGTATAATTACATTGCCCACAGTTTCTATGCTTTTATCAGGCATTTGAAGAGAGACAGAAAAAGGTATTTAAAATGTCAAAATTGCAATAAACGTCACTTAAAGCAAATCTTCAAGTGGAACTGTTCAAACATCTCACAAAAATAATAAAAAAACAGGTAGTTATGGCAACAACAACAGTAATGTTAATGTACTGTAACACAGCATGTGTGTTGGATGGGAGCAGCAGAAAGCCGTGCCATCCATGTGAAAGATTTTGTGCGTGAAAAGTCTGATTGCTCAAATTTATCTGGGTGTTATCTCCAGGAACAAGCAGCTCTGTGTGCATGGTGGCTGTGATATCTCTGTTCCTGCACTGCTCTTCATGAATGGCATCTCTGAGACAGGCTGTATGAGGGAATCTATGGAATGGTTTATGGAAGGGGATTTATTGTGTAAAGAATCAGTTATGTCATCTGCGGGGGTCTAGTATCAGCCTTCCATTGTTCATTGCTTTGGTGTGGAGATTTGAACTTGTTGATAAATTATAGTAGCTGCTGGTACTTTTTATATTATTGCCTAGTCTAAGAATGTAATTATTTATTGCAGGAAACAAGTTTTATTTTTGCCATATCTATCTATCTATCTATCTATCTATCTATCTATCTATCTATCTATCTATCTATCTATCTATCTATCTATCTATCTATCTATCTATCTATCTATCTATCTATCTAACTATTCTATCTGTCTATATATCATACCAATATCTATCTATCACACATGTTAGTAATTATACATTATTAATGCACATTGCACTTTAATATCAGTTTGCACAGTAAAACTGACTTTTCATCTAATCACACTATAAAGCACTTTATATTATATGAATTGCATTGTTATATATATTTATATATGTATGTATATATATATTTATATTATCACAATGTACTAGTTTGTATGTATTAATGAGAGTATGTTTGTATACTGATATTACACTGCTTTATATATTTGTTGCTTGCAACTAATCACTTCTTGATAAAGGGCCTATGTAACCGAAACATCACCACGCCACGTTGGTTAATTAAAGTCCACTATTTTGCTGCCTACTTTTATTTTTTTTATCCATCTATCTATTTATCCATTTATTTGCCTTCACAGCTACATGGACACATCAGAGAACACATAAGAACTATAATAATTTTTGACAGAGAAGAGCGTATGTGTAAGGAACAGAAAAAGAAATTTAACCCCACACCTATTGCCAGACACTTTAAGAGCAAACATAATGTGGCCTGGCAAGAGCTTAAAGAGTGGGCATTGAGCCAGATAAAATTGGACATCAGAGGGGGTGATCTTGATTCCATTCTCCTGAAGAGAGAGAGTGAATGGATATTTAGATTAAACACTGTCAATCCTTCTTGTTTAAATGAGAATTTCAACTTGGCTGTTTTCTGTAGTACCCTTTCCTCCTCTTCCCTTCCCCTCTCTTATGCTATATTGGATTGGTGTCCTAATATCGATGTATAAAATTTGGGTAAATTCAGAGATATATTGTTTTTTTTTATTTATATCTCCTATGCTAGTGTGCCTAGCAATGTCTTTGTACTGTTTTCTCCCATATATATCGGCAATAGAGTTGAGGGATACTTTCTGATATCCAAAAGTATCGGAATCGGAATGGTATCGCCGATACCATTAAAATATCGGCGATACCCGATACCGGAAGTCCCATGTAAGTCTATGGGAACAAAATATCGTAACTAAAAAAACCCCATTCTTTCCTTGTAAACACTAAATATACACACATAGAATACATATATATATACATATATGTATAGTTTATACACTTCTACATAGTAAAATATCCTCTGATTCAATTGCCGGGTAAAGCCGGTTTCTGTGAAAAGACAGAAGCACCCGACATGAAATGACACTTGGTGTACATAGGGTTAATCATGTCTTTTCATTCTTTGCTATCTGATTTGCACAAACAATTGAATCATCTATGTGTGCAAAATTCCAACCTGTAGGGTCATTAAAGGTGAAAATTCGTTAGTAAAAAAACGGACTTTTTTGCTTTCGAATTTACACCTTAATTAACCTACATGTGAAATTTTGCACACATAGACTGATTATAGTTTGTGACAAATCGATACAAAGGATAAAAGACCATGGTTAATCCCTATGTACACCAAGTGTCATTCATGTGGGATGACCAGACATGAAATGACACTTGGTGTACATAGGGTTAACCATGTCTTTTCATGTCCTTTGCTATCTGATTTGCACAAACAATTAAATCAGTCTATGTTTGCAAAATTTCACACCTGTAGGGGTTAATTAAAGGTGTAAATTCGTTGTAAAAAAAACGGACTTTTTTGCTACGAATTTACACCTTTAATTAACCCCTACAGGTGTGAAATTTTGCACACATAGACTGATTTAATTGTTTGTGCAAATCAGATAGCAAAGGACATGGTTAACCCTATGTACACCAAGTGTCATTTCATGTCGGGTTCTGCATTTTCACAAAAGCCGGCAATTGAATTAGCGGCTATTATACTATGTAGAAGTGTATGAACTATAAATATATATATTATATATATATATAATATATATATATATATATATATGTGTCACAAACTCAATGACATGTATATATATATATGAGGTGTAAAATTGCTGAAAAAAAATGCGTTGGCTCCCGCCCTATTTTCGCAACCAGACAGACAAAGCCAGTGAGTGGGGGCAGATAATAATAGCCCAGAGAGGGACCATTATTTTTGGCCCCCCCCCGGCTACTAACATCTGCCCCCAGACACCCCAGAAAGGGCAAATCTCTAATTAGATTTGCTCTTTCTGGCACTTTGCCCGTCTATTCCCATTGCCCTGTAGCGGTGGCGAATGGGTTAATAAGGGGTTAAAATGACCTTGCAATTGAAAGGTCACTTTAAGCCAGGTTAATAATTGAGAGCTGTCAATTAGACAACTATCAATTATTAATCCTATTGTATGAAAGAAAAATCAAACACACACACTTTAATAAAAAAGAAGTTTAATGAAATAATCACACAGTTTTTGACCATATTTTATTTACCTGCTAAAACCATTTCCTGTAATAAAAATAAAATAATAAAGCAAAATTATTCTTACCAATCCGATGCACAGTCAGGTCCCACGGTGTAATCCTTCAGAAAGGGTTAATGTTTACTGCAGGGACCGCAGCTAATGCTGCAGCCTCACAGTAAACCCCCAAATGAATGAGCTCCTCTCCTGGCTGACAGGAGAGGAAGTGGAAAGCTTAATTGATTGCTTTCCACTTTCACTTCAGGTCAGCCAGGGACACCATCAGTGACGTCAGAGGGAACTGATTAACAAAAATAGGGGTTCCCTTCGAAAAAAAAATGGCGTGGGGTCCCCCCTATTTTTGTTAACCAGCCAGATGAAGCAGACCGCTGAGGCCTGGATTTTCAGGCTGTTAAGGAGCCAACATCCATGGACCTTGCCAGCCTGATAATACCAGGCCACAGCAGTCTGCATATCTTGGCTGATTAACAAAAATAGGGGATCCCCTCGAAAAAAAAATGGCGTGGGGTCCCCCCTATTTTTGTTAACCAGCCAGATGAAGCAGACCGCTGAGGCCTGGATTTTCAGGCTGTTAAGGAGCCAACATCCATGGACCTTGCCAGCCTGATAATACCAGGCCACAGCAGTCTGCATATCTTGGCTGATTAACAAAAATAGGGGATCCCCTCGAAAAAAAAATGGCGTGGGGTCCCCCCTATTTTTGTTAACCAGCCAGATGAAGCAGACCGCTGAGGCCTGGTTTTTCAGGCTGGTAAGGATCCAATATCCATGGACCTTGCCAGCCTGATAATACCAGGCCACAGCAGTCTGCTTAGCTTGGCTGGTTAACAAAAATAGGGGATCCCCTCGAAAAAAAAACGGCGTGCGGATCCCCCCTATTTTTGTTAACCAGCCAAGTAAAATGCAGACTGCTGCGGCCTGGTATTAAAAGACTGTCAAGGCCCATGGATTTTGGCCCTCAACAGCCTAATAATACCAGGCTACAGCAGCCCCACATTTGGCGCATCAAAAGATGTGCCAATTGTGGCACTTTACCCGGCTCTTCCCACTTGCCCTGTAGCGGTGGCAAGCGGGGTAATAAGGGGTTAATGTCACCGTTGATTGCACGGTGACAATAAGCCCGGTTAATAATGGAGAGGTGTCAATAAGACACCGATCCATTATTAATCCCAAAGTTTTTAAATGTTTAAAAAAAAGACACAGCAAGAAAAAAGTCTTTTAATGAAATAAAAGAGACAACACAGTTTTCATTTTTTTTATTACTCTCTCATTCCTGCGACGCCATCGATCTCCTGTAAAAAAAAAAAAAAAAAACCAACAGTATGCCACCTGTCCGACGCAGTCCATAGTAACGATTGTCCCACGACGATCCAGCTCTGCTACATCGGAATGACAGGCAGAGCCTGACATCCCGGCGCAGCACAGCTGCTTACCAGCTTCCCCGGCGGTGACGTCATCGGACTGATTTACGGCCGCGATTACCCAGCAGTCACTGCAGTTATCGCGAGATACTGCATGTGACCGCCGGGGAGAAGAGGATGGCGGCCATTAAGCAGCCCGGGATGTGACCGCCGGAGATCTTCTGCCGGGTAAGTGCCGCTGACTCCTGACAGACCCGACCGACGGACACTGACAGTGACAGTGACATTCCGATTCCGGTATCCGATATGACGAAAATATCGGAACTCGGAATCGGAATTCCGATACAGCCAATATCGGCCGATACCCGATACTTGCGGTATCGGAATGCTCAACCCTAATCGGCAATACTCACAATACATGAGACATATTGGAGTATATAAATCCATTCAGTAGTAGTTCTTATTTGAATTTCCTTTTTACCTAGTAACATGTGCTGGTTGGCTGCAGAGCCTGTCAATCATGACAGGAGCTATAAATATCCTGTATGGACGGCCGACCCTCCCCTTAGAAAAAGCCGGTACTCCAGCGAAACTCGCGTCGGGACACATGCCCAGGGGTGGGATTCGGCCGGTTCTCCCCGGTTTGATGGAACCGCTTGTTAAAAAAGCAGCCGGTTCCCCGAACCGGGGAGATTAGTAGCTGCGATCCGGTACTAGCGCAACAACACCACAGAGGGCTCTGCATCCCAGCCTGCACCCCGCCGGATACTGTGCAGGAGGTGGCTGGCTCTGTGCTGCACTCCCCATGGCAGCCCGACTCGCAGTGCTGCGCTCCCTCCGGTAGCCTCATCAGTCTCATATACAGAGCCGGTTACCCCCAGCCTGATGCTCCTGTAACTCCATGCGTCCATAGCTCCTCCCACCTTCACACCCACCGTGACCACAGAGCGTGCCGCAACCCCACCCACATATCATAAATGCACACGCCCTTTAAACATTTCTGGCTAATGGCACGCTGCGGTAGGCGGGCCTCATGAAGTTCTGCCTGCCTGATTGGCTGCCGGAGTGAAGTACGTCAGATTCAGGAGGCGGGTCCCACATAGAGGCGGGGCTATGACCCGGCAGCCTTCAGTGTCTGGTGTGCATCCGGGGCTTCCAAAGACGTTGCAGGAATTCTTCATCTTTGTGGAATTTCTATGATGCGGTAACGTTGGCATTAGTCACCTTTCCTGGGCTGTGGTGCAGCAGCTCACGCTGCAGGTGCAGGGGCGGCACGGGCAGCCTGCAGGAAATTCCCTCCAACAGTTAATGTTTGTATCTGTTGTGGTAAGGCACCAGCACTGTCTGCTCTGGTTTGTGTCACTTTCACTACTATTGCACTGTGCAAACTTTGCTCTTGTGTCAGTAATACTTGGTAGAACTTTGATTTGCTCTGTGAATCCTCCTGGAAATGTGGGAAGAAATCCTGGTGCCAGTAAAAATCCTCTGCGTTGCCCGGTGTGACATTCTCTACCACAGCTGTATGGTAGTTTGACTGCGCCCCTACTTGTATATGTGGTAGGAAAAGGTGTGTAAATGGGTGTGGCTTAAAAATGGGTGTGGTTTTCCTACACACAAACACAGGACCTGTTGTTAAAAATTTGAATCTCACCCCTGCACATGCCTCAGATAGATACAATGACAAGCAGTCAGCAATGACATTTTATCCACATTTATGCACTTTAATGCACATACGCCATAAGCTGTTACTGATTGGTGCCTGGTAATTATCCATATGTGAGTCTGGCAGCTTTCTAGGAGCGGAGCACTGCTCTCCACTTGAGACTCAGACAGCAGTGCAGTGTGTGTGATTGCTTTATCGCTGTCTATGTGGTTGCTTTATTGCTGTTTACATGAATGGCACTGATTAGAGATCTTATCAGTGGTCATGCAGGCAGACTGAAGCCGTGTTATTGACTGTGAGTGCTTGAATGCTCTGTTAAGAAGGCATTATGGTGCCAGTAGTTCCACTGTAAATAAGGTATATATTTATCCATGCAGGAGGACACAAGCTGCCTTACTAATTGTGAGTCCTGGAACGCTTTTACTATTCAAGGCACTATTGTGCCAGTAGTTCTATAGTGCTTATATGTACAATATTGATTGGAGATCTCATTAGTGATCATGCAGGCAGACTAAAGCCGCTTTATTCAATGTGAGAGCTGGAACGATTTGCTAACAGGGCATTATAGTGCCAGTAGTTCCACAATAGATTAGACATATATATATCTATTTATGTGGGTGGACATAAGCCGCTTTGATGATTGTGAGCGCTGAAAAGCCTTACCATTCTAGGCACCATGGTGCCAGTAGCTTCACAGCAACTGAGGTATATATATCTACTCATATAATCTTACTATGGGCAATGTGCAATATAATCTTGTGGAACAAGAGAAAGCTATGACTGCTTAGCAGTGGCTGATTAGACAGCTTCTCATGAATTAGTACCTTCTCATTGTGGGGAACTTTATGTATAGTTCCAATATCTATGTCATTACAGCCTACGACTTGATGGTGCCTGTCATCCACTACCTTATAAAGAATTTATAACTAATAATTCTAAGGGACAATAGTTGTTATCCCTCTGATTTAATTTCTTTTCTATTTGGGGATTTGTGGGTCACATTAGACCCAATATACACCTTTGGTGTATGAAAAACTTTTTTTAGTAATACAATTTTTAATGGTTAATTAAAAGTTAAATTTTAGTTGCACACATCTTTTTTTCTCTTTCTATCCTGAATTTGACTATTTTTGGTGGTGTACACCTGTGTGTGACTTTGCTCTATTAGGATAGCTCTTATGTAGATCTATTTAGTTCTAGATACTCCTGCAACATTCTCTTCATTCATTCACCACGTGTAAGACTTGGACTCTGTTGTGCTGGTGCACAAGTTGGTCTAAAAAAAATTGTCAAATGACTTACAGAGTTCACGTCTTCCACTTCCACCACTGCTGCTGCTGCTGCTAAGGTTTTGGCATTGACGAATTGAAGTGTACAGCTGTGATGCGAACTGTGTGCTTGACTGCTGTCTTGGGGAAAAGCTTTCTTAAGGTTGTATACAAGTGTGTTTCGATACTCCAGCATTGGTGGGTCCTTTCTAGGGTGGGAATAATCTGGCAAAATTTTGTTTTATAATGTGGATCTAAAAAATTGGCAACCCAGTAGTCAGCATTATTCCTAATCATAACTATACGGGGATCATGTTGCAGACAGTGCAGCAAGAAGGCACTCATATGTCTGGCTCTACCATGAAGTCCAAAACCATGCTGTGTTGGTGGCTGTGTAACAATGAGGTTTACTTCATACCCTCCCGCCAACCTTAAACAAAAGAGAAGGGAGGATTATCCTGTTCATCCAACAGTTACTTGCCCATCATCTCTTCCCCCTCCATTTGGTCCTCAGAGCTTGCACCTTCGACAACAGTTTGCCTGTTATCATCATCACCAGCCCCCTTCAATTGTAGTACTCCACCCTCCCTTGCCACTCGCCTGTGTGACGACAGTCTTGAACTTCCAGACAATGTTATCCCTTCCGCAGCCTCCTCTGCTTCCTCCTTTTCTTCTGGGACCACAATCTCCTTCCGCAGGCTATTAAAACATGTAAATGACCAGAATAATGATGCTGATGATGGCATCATCAGAGCTAAACATGTTAGTAGTCATTTCAACACTGTGCAGAAGGGTGCAGAGGTCTTTAGTCTGTGCCCACTCTGTAAATGTGATATGTGCCACCTCGGTATTGCGCTAACCCAAGCTATACAACATGACATACTGCATCAGGGCTGTTGCTGCTACCACATTCGCTGCAACATGTGCAGAGTGGAATACCACCATGACGGCACATCACATATCAACCTGTTAACTGGCATGGACAAAGACCTCTGTATCGATGCAAGTTGATGAGCAGAGGGGTGCGAATGGTGTAAATGAGCACATCGCTTACGTGCTTTCTGGAGCAGGTCACCCAGACCAGGATAGTGGCTGAGAAAATGCTGCACCACCAGGTTGAGGACATGAGCCATGCAAGGCACGTGTGTGAGCTTGCCTCACCGTAGGGCCGCCACCAGGTTCTCACTGTTATCAGACACGGTCTTCCCTGGATGCAGGTTCAGTGGAGACAGCCATTGATCAAATTCAGCCTGGAGAGCTGTCCACAACTCTTCAGCTGTATGACTGCGATCTCCAAGACATATTAATTTTAAGACTGCCTGATATCGGTGCGCCCTGGCTGCACATTATGGAGGAGGTGGGGATTTGCTATGCACTGTTGGAACACATGTCTCGTGAAGGCAGAGGTTGAGGGTGCAGGTGGAGGCCCTAGAGGAGATAGAGGAGGCAGAAGGAATGGAGAAAGTGTTTAATGTAGAGGTTTAGTCTGCAAGCCTTGGAGATTCCAACACTTGTGGAGGAGCGCCTGTCCCCACAGCCCCAGAGTCATCCAGTGCCCTGTCAGCGAGATGTAACGCCCTTGGCCATGCTTATTCGTCCAAGTGTCTGTGGTGAAATGCACCCTGGCAGACAGAGATTTTGTCAAGGAACAGATGAAATTGTCTGCTACATGCTGATGTAGTGCAGGCACAGTGTTAGGGTTCTAGGGAGAAGTGTTATGAATGTGCTAGAGATTGTTTCTGAGCAGAGGCTCCCTCTGGTGGTTACAGACAGTACTGAACCTTTCAGCGAGGAATGGCAATCTGGGTTCACTGACTGGTCTGATATAAGGAAGGTTCCCTCCCATGATGGTTGCCGGTGATCAATTGTTCTTGTCTCAATTGTGGTTCCTGGTTCATTTGGAAGTTTGCTGAGTCTTGCCTGCATCTTCTGCTATCAGATAAGATAATTTCTGCTTTTATTGTTGTGCTTGCTTTTTGCATTATTCCCTGCACTTCTGTGGAGGTCAGCCAGGTCCCCTCCGGGGGGCTTGTGCTCCTCTCAGTTTATCTGAAGCCACTGTTATTTGTTCATTTTCTTTTTCCTGTTTTTTCAGTGGCTGCAGCTTGGTTTTTTTCCCACTGAGATTTGATTTAGTGGGCGGCGAGATAGTGTGATCTCAGGATTTTTGTAATCAGAATTGTTGGATTTTTGTAGGGTTTTCTGGGTTGCAGAAAGTAATCTCTCCTGTCCTATCCTATTTAGTCAGCTTGTGGCCCCAGTGTTTGCTCATTCTATTTTCTGTCTGTGTTTGTGCTTTCTTCTTGTCTAACCCCCATTACATGTTTAGGGGCTTTCTATTTTCTTTGGGGATCTGCTCCAGGGCAGATAGCTTTCATCTTTCTGCCTTTAGTTGTAGTTATCTCTCAGGCTGTGACGAGGTGTCTAGGATCAATGTAGGAACGCTCCACGGCTACCTCTAGTTGTGTGGTTAGTTTAGGAATCTGCAACCCATTAGTTACCAACATCTCAGGTGTTCGGCTGCCCGGCTGTTGTTTCTGTCCTCCTCAGCTACCTAACATAACAGAGAAGCTCGAAAGTGGACGCTCTGGGTCGCTGCTCCAGAGGCCCCGAGGGTGAGCAGGCCAGGTGAAACCACCCCCTATACAGGGAGTGTTAGGGGCAGGCCCAAGGGAGAGGGAATCACAACAGCTGGAACCAAAGGGGTGACTAAGGGCAACACTGGGAAGATAGAGAGGAGGACTGAGATGAGGATGAAGTACTGATGTGAGAAAGGAGATACCCAGGAACAGAGAAGTACATGAGGCAAGTGGGACCAGGAGGACCTGGGCCTGGCAGGGGCTTGATGTTGCAAGAGAGGAAAAAATAGGGACAAATGAGAGTGGAGCAAGGAGATGGACACAAGGCTAGGAGGACACAGGAGGCCAACGGAGTATAGGGATGGAAGGACAGTGGCGGGCACAGGGCAGGCAGGTATGGATGAGACACAGGGCAGGCAGGCGAGTCAGAGACACAGGGTAGACAGGCAAGGACACCGGGCAGGTAGTTAAGGCTGAGACACAGGGCAGGCAGGCAAGGCAGAGACACAGGGCAGACAGGCATGGACACTAGGCAGGTAGCTAAGGCTGAGACACAGGGCAGGCAAGCAAGGCAGAGTCACAGGGCCTGAGGGTGAGGAAGGACGCCAGACAATAGATGCTAGCACCACCGTGTGAGATAATCCGGCGTCTTACCTGAGCAGACACCATGCTGAAATACCAGGTGGGCGCCGCCATGATGGGGTGGAGCCACATGTTCAGGGCCTCCCTGGGAGACTAGCGGTGGAAGAAGCGTGACCGTGCATTTTCAAACCACCGACGTGCCGTGACCCTGAGAAGACAGGCAGGGAGCGTCAAGGGAGTGCATCGGTGATGCGCTGGGGGGCGGAGACGCTCGGGTGAGTGCTCGAGGCCGTGACACACAGCTTTCTTTGAAAAATAATGGCGACTGGGTAATTGGTACTGGGTGACTGCGACAGCCATCAGCTTTTGGAAACCTTCGGTATCCACCAGGTGGAAAGGCAGCATCTCTGTGACCAACAAATTCGAGATGGTTTAGTTCAACCTCTTAGCTTTGTCATGCATAGGAGGAAACAATCTTTTCTGTGACAACTGCGGAACCGTGGGCTGGCTGCTGTGATGTGAGAGGGGAAGTATTGAAAACCGTACAAACTGGTGGACCATGAGAGAGGTGCAGGCTGAGATGTTAGTGTGGATTGAGAAACTTCTGGTGTGATCGTTCTCTGAGATCGGTCAAAAACATCATGCATGTCCGCTTCTGTCACAGCTTAAGGCGGCCTCTCAGTCTGTGTGACTCTATCAGGTAAAGAACCCAAGGTTCTATGGTCAAATACCTCCATCTCAATAGTTGGCACGGTAACAGAGTAGGAGGAAGAAGCAGCTGTGGTGTTTGATTGAGCGGCTGATGGTGGTTTAATGTCCACTGGTCAGCATTTTTACACAGTGGGATTCCTACAGTAAAGCATGTTGATTGCGAATGTGAAGGTTCATACATGTAGTAGTGAAATTACTGCAGTTCTTACCTTGACTGTTTTTTTCAAAGTTGGCAGATTACATGAGTTGGCTCATCCTTTGCAGTGTAAAAAAAGGCGCAGGCTAGGCAACCCTTACCAACCCTGCAAGCTGCATGTAACGCTTCCCACGGCTGCGGGGCGTCGGGACATGGCATAGCTTGCCTAACTAGCCAATGCTCCCACGCCGCCAGCCACGACGACGTGAGGCATGCGTCCCAGATGGTAAGAGAATGTGGACCCACTGGACCACGGAGGGAGACCCGGGCCTGCCCGGACTAGGGAAGGGCAGCGACCGGGATCCGTGGCAGCTGAGCATGTGGGCAAGATGGCGACC
>JARQOD010000006.1:234834308-234899752 GCA_033576555.1 Oophaga sylvatica | reverse complement strand
TTGCTTATATTACCCCGTTGGAAAAAGTGAAAAAACATCAAAAAGAATATAAATAAAAATAGACACTAAAAACGCCATTTGTCCCCAAAAAAAAAACCCCACCGTACAGCCCATCACGAAAAATAAAAAATTTATAGCCTCAAATAAGTGATGAAAAAAAAATTTTTTTTTCAAAAAAATTTTTTATCGATAAAAACCAAAACAAAAAAAAGATATAAAAGGTATCACGAATTTTGTACGAACCGAAGAATAAAACTCCCTTTTAAAAATTTTACCACATGCAGAACAAAAAAAAAAAAGAAATTTCAAATTGCGGTTTTTGTTATTCACTCAAAAAATCAAATAAAATGAAAAAATAACTCATGTCCGAAAAAAGCCTTTAAAAAATGTAGCTTTTTCGCAAAAAAAACCCCACATATTTTTTTGGGCCAAAATAAAAAATTATGCTCTAAAAAGGGGGTATGCAAAAACTTTTTTTTGCAATAAAAACTTTTTTAGTTAAAGCTCCAAACAAAAAACCCGCAAAAAAACTCAAAAAATATAAATCAAACCCCTTTTTTATCACCCCCTAGTTAGGGAAAAAAAAAAAAACAAAAATGTATTTATTTTTTCCCCCATTAGGTTAGGGGGGTGAAAATTGGTTTTAGGTTGGGGGGCTAATTTAAACTTAGGGTAGGGTTGGGTTTTTAATGGGGGGGGGTTGGGTTTTTGGGGGTTGGGTATAGTTGGGTTTTGGGGGGGTTTGGGGGTTGGTTGGTTTAAAAATTGGATTTTTTCCACGTTTGGCACACGGGGCCTCCAAATGCAACATGGCGCTTTTCTTCCCCAGCCAATTCTGCGTTGAAAAAGAAACGCCCCTTTCCCCCAACCAAAAGCTATCATGGCCCAAACGGGGGGGTTTTTTCCCCCGCATAGGGCACACGTACTCGGACAAATTGCACAATAATTTTTTGGGGGCCTTGTTACCCTTGGAAAAATTGGGGGGTGAAAAATCAATTGGGAAAAAAAAGATTTTTTAACTTTAGGCCCAAAAGTTTATAAACTTTTGAACCCTTGGGGGGGTTCAAAGTGCCCCAAAAAATTAGATAAGTTTTTGGGGGGGCCTAGTTCCAAAAAGTCCGGATCCAATTAATTAAAAAATCTTTGGTGAAGTTAAGAAAAGGCCATGAAAATTCCCAACCTGCAAAACTGATCTGGCAACAGCAATCAGAGAAATTTTGGAGCCAGATTGATGAAGAGTACTGTTGACACTCATTAAGTCCATGCCTCAGAGAATGCAAGCTGTTTTGAAAGCCAGAGGTGGTGCAACAAAATTCTAGTGATGTGTTGGAGTGTTTTTTGATTGTTTGTTTTTCATGATTCCATATTTTTTTCTCTCAGAATTGAGTGATTCCATAAATTTTTCCTATACTTGGTTTAAAAAAATAACCATTACTGACTAACACATTTTTTTGTTCTTGATTTCTTTTAGTGTTTCTCTAAAGCCAAAAGTTGCCATTTGAAATTACTTCAGTTTTGTGCGATGTCAGAGATCTGCTTTTTTTAAACAAAATTAAACAACTGAATAACATCCTCTAAGGCCAGTGATTTCAATAATTTTTGCCAGGGTTTGTATAAGCGATCAGCCTGCAAAAATGAGCGTCCCATAGTAGGACAAGGTGTAAAACTTAGAATGAATAAAAAATGTAAAAATAATTTAAAAATATTAAAAAATAATTAAAAAAATAATTTAAAAAATCAATATTTATTCAATCACTAAAAAAAATATTTGAATTAAAAAAATCTAAACAATAAAATACACATATTTGTTATCGCCTCGTCATAACGACCCATCCTATAAAACTGTTCCATTGGTAACCTCTTTAGTGAACACCATAAAAAAAGCAAAAAAAACAATGCTGTATCATCATACCACCGAACAAAAAGTGGAATAACACGCATCAAAAGACAGATATAAATAAACATGGTACCCGCTGAAAACGTCATCTTGTCCCACAAAAAAAAACAAGCCACCATACAGCGTCATCAGCAAAAAGTAAAAAATTTATAGCTGTCAGAATAAAGCGATGCAAAAAACAATTATTTTTTCTATAAAATAGTTTTTATTACATAAAAGAGCCAAAACTGTTATGTTTCGGTAACTGAGGAGAGCAGGTAAAAAGCAAACACCAGAGCATTGGAATCTATGAGATTGCAGTACCCTGACTAACACCACAACTAAGGCAGCCGTGGAGCGTTCCTACGTTGGTCCTAGACGCCTCGTCACAGCCTGAGAAACTAACTACACCTAAAGATAGAAATAGAAAGCTATCTGCCCCGGAGCAGAACCCCAAAGATAATAGAAAGCCCCCAAACATGTAATGGCGGTTAGACAAAGGAAATACTGACACGAAAGAAAATAGTATGAGCAAACGCTGGGCCCAAACTATCTAAATAGAAAAGGATAGGAAGGGTACTTACTGCAATCCCAGAAAACCCTGAAAAGCACCAACTCTACTAAATTCAAAATCACCTGAGATCACACGACCTCTACCACCTAAATTAGTTCTCTGGTGTAAACAAAATCAAAACAGCAGCCACTGAAAAAACTGGAAAAAGCAAAAAGAACAAAACTCAGTGGCTGAACTAAACTGAGAGGGCAGAAGCCCCCGAGGGACCCTGAAGGCCCCCAAAGAAGTGCAGACAAAATGCAAAAATATAGCACAAACACAAAAGAAGAAAAAGTCTTATCTGATAGCAGGAGATGCAGACACGACACAGCAGGCTACAAGGGAAACTGAATGAAGGATTCAGACCAGAACAATTGATCACCGGCAACCCTGATGGGAAAATGACTCCCTTATATAAGACCAGTCAGTAACACCTGATTCCCATTCCTCACAATCTTCACTAGCACCGCTTGTAACCACCAGAGGGAGCCTCTGCTCAGAACTCATCTCAACCCATTCACAACAGTACCCCCCCCTTGAGGAGGGTCACCGAACCCTCACTTGAGCAACCAGCCGGTCAGGAGAGCTCTATGATACGCACGGATAAGTCTCCTAGCATGGATGTCCGAAGCAAACACCCAAGAATTGTCCTCCTGACCATAACCTCTCCATTTAACCAAATACTGGAGTTTCCGTCTAGAAAAACGAGAATCCAATATTTTCTCAACCACATACTCCAGATTGCCCTCAACCAAAACAGGGTCAGGGCACAGCAGCAGAACCACTGGCTCAACAAACCTCTTCAACAAGGACTTGTGGAACACGTTATGGGGTCTTAAATGTCCCTGGAAGAAGCAAACGAAAAGAAACAGGATAATAATCTCCATGATCTTATAAGGTCCAATGAACCTAGGCTTAAATTTAGGAGATGCTACCTCATAGGAATATTCTTTGAGGACAACCAGACCAAGTCCCCCACTTTAAACCGAGGACCATCAGTCCTATGCCGGTTAGCAAACCGCTGGGCCTTCTCCTGAGAGAGGGACAACCTCTCCACTACCTGGTCCCAAATCTGTTGCATACGCTCCACAACAGAGTCAACACCTGGACAGACAGAAGCCTCCGTCTGTCCTGAAGAAAATCGAGGGTGAAACCCAGAATTACAGAAAAACGGAGACATCAAAGTGGCAGAGCTAGCCCTATTATTAAGAGCAAACTCAGCCAAAGGCAAAAAAGAGACCCAGTCATCCTGATCAGCAGACACAAAGCATCTTAGATAAGTCTCCAATGTCTGGTTTGTTCTCTCAGTTTGACCATTGGTCTGAGGATGAAATGCCGAGGAGAAAGACAATTGAACACCCAGTTTAGAACAAAAAGTCCTCCAAAATCTGGAAACAAACTGGACTCCTCTGTCAGACACAATGTTCTCAGGAATGCCGTGTAAACGAACCACGTGCTGAAGGAACAACGGCACCAATTCAGAGGAGGAAGGCAACTTAGGTAATGGCACAAGATGTATCATTTTGGAAAACCTATCACAAATTACCCAGATGGTGGTCATTCTCTGAGAAACAGGAAGATCGGAAATGAAATCCATAGAGATATGGGTCCATGGTCTCTTGGGCACAGGCAATGGCACCAACAAACCACTAGAGCGAGAGCAAGGCTTGGAGCGAGAGCAAGTCCCGCAGGACTGCACAAATTTCCTGACATCACGAGACAAGGTAGGCCACCAAAAGGACCAACTAACCAAGTCTCTGGTACCAAAAATTCCGGGATGCCCAGCCAATGCGGAACAATGAATCTCAGACATCACACTCTTTTTCCATTGGTCCGGGACAAACAATTTTCCAACAGGGCAGCGCTCGGGCCTATCCTCCTGACACCCCTCCAGAGCAAGTCTCAAATTGGGCGAGATGGCGGAAAGAACTACACCCTCTTTCAAAATAACAGAAGGATCAGATAACTCAGGAGAGTCCGCAAGGAAACTCCTCGAGAGGGCATCCGCCTTAACATTCTTAGTGCCAGGAAGAAAGGAAACCACAAAATTAAAACGTGTGAAAAACAAGGCCCACCTAGCCTGTCTAGGATTGAGTCGCTTGGCAGATTCCAGATAGACCAGATTCTTATGGTCCGTAAGGACCACCACCTGATGTTTGGCTCCCTCCAGCCAATGTCTCCACTCTTCAAAAGCCCACTTCATGGCCAATAACTCCCGATTACCCACATCATAATTACGTTCAGTAGGAGAAAATTTTCGAGAGAAAAAGGCACAAGGGTTACTTTTAGAGGTCTCTGGATCTTTTTGGGACAAAACGGCACCTGCCCCAATTTCAGAGGCATCAACCTCCACCTGAAATGGCAGAGAAACATCAGGCTGCCGTAGAACAGGAGCAGAAGTGAATCTCTGCTTAAGTTCCTGAAATGCAGAGACTGCCTCAGGAGGCCAATTCACCACATCAGAACCCTTTCTGGCCAAATCAGTTAATGGTTTAACAATAACCGAGAAATTACCAATAAATTTACGATAAAAATTGGCAAAACCCAAAAATCTCTGAAGAGCCTTTAATGAAGTAGGTTGGACCCAATCACAGATGGCCTGAACCTTGACCGGGTCCATTTCAATAACAGATGGGGACAAAATGAATCCCAGAAATGAGATCCTCTGTACGCCAAAAAGACACTTTGATCCCTTCACATACAGAGCATTCTCTCTCAAAATCTGGAATACAGTTCGAACATGTTTCACATGAGAGTCCCAGTCATTAGAAAAAATCAAGATATCATCCAAATAAACAATCAGAAATTTGTCCACAAAATCCCTGAAAATGTCATTCATGAAGGACTGGAAGACGGAAGGAGCATTAGTGAGCCCAAAGGGCATCACTAGGTACTCAAAATGCCCTTCAGGGGTATTGAATGCCGTCTTCCATTCATCCCCGTGCTTAATGCGAATAAGGTTATACGCCCCCCTGAGGTCAAGCTTGGTAAACCAAGTAGCGTTTTTCACCCTGGAAAACAGGTCAGAAATCAAGGGTAATGGGTATTGATATTTCACAGTAATATTGTTCAAGAGAC
Organism: Oophaga sylvatica; assembly: GCA_033576555.1. Taxonomy (NCBI): domain Eukaryota; kingdom Metazoa; phylum Chordata; class Amphibia; order Anura; family Dendrobatidae; genus Oophaga; species Oophaga sylvatica. The sequence continues at coordinate 234,894,245 of JARQOD010000006.1, read as the reverse complement.
GATAATCAATACACGGCCTTAATGAACCATCTTTTTTGGCCACAAAGAAAAAACCGGCACCTAAGGGTGAAGAGGATGGTCTGATATGACCCTTCTCCAATGATTCCTTGATATAAGACCGCATAGCGTCATGTTCAGGTACAGACAAGTTAAAAAGGCGACCTTTAGGGAATTTACTACCCGGCACTAATTCAATAGCGCAGTCATAGCTCCTATGGGGAGGCAAGGATGCAGATTTACTTTCGCTAAACACATCAGAAAAATCAAACAAAAAGTCAGGAACATCCTGAGCCTGGGGGGAGGCAGAAAAAACAGGAGTGTTGGTATTAACACATTGGCAGCCCCAACTGGTTACAGACACAGATTTCCAATCCAAAACAGGATTATGAGTCTGTAACCAAGGGAAACCCAGCACGATAATGTCATGCAGATTATATAGAACCAAAAATTTGCAGCACTCCTGGTGATCAGGTTCAACCCTCATTATCACCTGAGTAGAAAACTGGGGTTTATTCTCAGCCAAAGGGGTAGAATCGATCCCCAGTAGGGGAATAGACTTCTGTAGGGGTATCAAGGGAAACCCACAACGTTTAGCAAAATCATAATCCATCAGGTTAATAGCTGCTCCAGAATCAACGAAAGCCTGAGCAGAAAATGAGGACAGAGAGCATATCAGAGTGACAGTTAATAAAAACTTAGTCTAACACTACCCAAGACAACTGAGCGTGCAAAACGTCTTCCCGCTTATGGCAGACTGAAATAGCATGAGAGGCATCACCACAGTAGAAACATAACCCATTGCGCTTTCGAAACTCATGACGCTGTGCCCCAGACACCACTCTATCACACTGCATGGATTCAGAAGCTGGTTCACAAGGCAACACCATTCCACGCATACTTCTCCGCTCACGCAAACGTCTGTCAATTTGAATCGCTAATGACATAGAATCATTGAGACCAGAGGGGACAGGGAATCCCACCATAACATCCTTTACATTATCTGACAGACCCTTCCGGAAAAGGGCCGCCAAAGCGTCGTCATTCCATTTGGTCAGGACTGCCCCACCTACGGAATCTCTGACAGTATAACTCAGCGTCATCAAGCCCCTGATTTAATGCCAACAAGGCTTTTTCAGCTTGATCAGTGACATTAGGCTCATCGTACAATAACCCCAAAGCCTGAAAAAACGCATCAACATCACTCAAAACAGGATCCCCAGGTATCAGGGAAAAAGCCCAATCCTGAGGATCGCCGCGCAGGAGAGAGATGATAATTTGAACCTGCTGCGCTGCGTTTCCTGAGGACTTAGATTTTAAGGCAAAAAACAATTTACAATTATTTTTGAAATTCTGAAACTTAGCTCGATCCCCTAAAAACAAATCTGGCATGGGGATCCTAGGTTCCACAACAGGCAACCTAGCAAGATATGCAGCAATACTCTGAACCTCAGTGGCAAGCTGATCCACACGGCCAGACAACTGTGCAAACTCCATTGGGAGAAAAGATCCTCCCCAGCACCCAGAGATACAGAGGAAAAAAAAAAAAATGCAACAAACAGAAAAATATCTCTGACAACTCTGACAACCTTTTTTCTTTCACAATATTTTTTCCCTTCTGTGAGTACCATACAATTTTCAATTTTAGGCCGGTGATACTGTTATGTTTCGGTAACTGAGGAGAGCAGGTAAAAAGGCAATACACCAGAGCAGTTGGAATCTATGAGATTGCAGTACCCTGACTAACCACCACAACTAGAGGCAGCCGTGGAGCGTTCCTACGTTGGTCCTAGACGCCTCGTCACAGCCTGAGAAACTAACTACACCTAAAGATAGAAATAGGAAAGCTATCTGCCCCGGAGCAGAACCCCAAAGATAATAGAAAGCCCCCAAACATGTAATGGCGGTTAGACAAGAGGAAATACTGACACAGAAAGAAAATAGTATGAGCAAACGCTGGGGCCCAAACTATCTAAATAGAAAAGGATAGGAAGGGTACTTACTGAAATCCCAGAAAACCCTGAAAAGCACCAACTCTACTAATTTCAAAATCACCTGAGATCACACGACCTCTACCACCTAAATTAGTTCTCTGGTGTAACAAAATCAAAACAGCAGCCACTGAAAAAACTGGAAAAAGCAAAAGAACAAAACTCAGTGGCTGAACTAAACTGAGAGGGCAGAAGCCCCCGGAGGGGACCCTGAAGGCCCCCAAAGAAGTGCAGGACAAAATGCAAAAATATAGCACAAACACAAAAGAAGAAAAAGTCTTATCTGATAGCAGGAGATGCAGACACGACACAGCAGGCTACAAGGGAAACTGGAATGAAGGATTCAGACCAGAACAATTGATCACCGGCAACCCTGATGGGAAAATGACTCCCTTATATAAGACCAGTCAGTAACACCTGATTCCCAGTCCTCACAATCTTCACTAGCACCGCTTGTAACCACCAGAGGGAGCCTCTGCTCAGAACTCATCTCAAACCCATTCACAACACAAAACATAAAAATGTTCTATAAATGAGGTATCGCTGTAATCATACTGACCCAAAGAATAAAACTGCATTATTAATTTTACCACATGTGGAACAGTGTAAACGCCCCCCTCAAAAGAAATTTATGCTGGTTTTTGCTCATTGTGTCTCCCAAAAATCAGAAAAGAAAGTGATCAAAAAATGTCATGTGCCCGAAAATGATATCAATAAAAACATCAACTCGTCCTGCAAAACACAAGACCTCACATGGCTCTGTGGGACAAATATTGAAAAATTATAGCTCTCAAAATGTGGCGATGCAAAAACTATTTTTTTGTAATAAAAAGCATCTTTTATGTTGTGACAGCTGCCAAACTAAAAAACCGGCTATGAAAACCTGCTATAAATAGTAAATGAAACCCCTCTTTATCAACCCCTTAGTTAGGGAAAAATAATAAAATAGAAAAATGTATTTATTTTCATTTTTCCTTTAGGGTTAGGGTTAGGGATAAAGTTAGAGTTAGGGTTGGTGCTAAAGTTAGAGTTGGGGCTAAAGTTAGGGTTAGGGCTAGGGTTGGGACTAAAGTTAGGGTTAGGGTTGGGGCTAGAGTTGGGGTTAGGGTATGTATTACAGTTAAGGTTGGGATGAGGGTTAGGGTTGGGATTAGGGTTATGGTTATGTTAGTGTTAAGTTTGTGGTTAGGTTTATGGTTAGAGTTGGGATAAGGGTTAGGGATGTGTTGGGGTTAGGGTTGGAGTTAGAATTGGGGTTTCCACTGTTTAGGCACATCAGGGGCTCTCCAAACGTGACATGACGTCTGATCTCAAATCTAGCCAATCCTGCATTGAAAAAGTCAAACGGTGCTCCTTCCCTTCTGAGCTCTGCCATGTGCCCAAACAGTGGTTTACTCCCATATATGGGGTATAAGCATGTTCTGGACAAATTGCACAACAACTTTTGAGGTCGAATTTCTCCTGTTACCCCTGCGAAAATAAAAAACTGGGGACGAAAAAATATTTTTTGTTAAAAAATATGATTTTTTTTTATTTTTATGGCTTTATGTTATAACCTTCTGTGAAGTACTTTGGGGTTCAAAGTGCTCACCACACATCTAGATAAGTTCCTTAGGGGGTCTACTTTCCAAAATGGTGTCACTTGTTGGGGGTTTCCACTATTTATGCACATCAGGGCCTCTCCAAACGCTACATGGTGTCGGATCTCAATTTCAGTCAATTTTGCATTGAAAAGTCAAACGGCACTCCTTCCCTTCCGAGCTCTGCCATGCGCCCAAACAGTGGTTTACCTGCATATATGGGGTATTAGCGTACTCAGGACAAATTGTACAACAAGTTTTGATGTCCAATTTCTCCTGTTAACCATGGTAAAATAAAACAAATTGGATCTGTATTAAATTTTTTGTGAAAAAAAAGTTAAATGTTCATTTTTTTTTAAACATTCCAAAAATTCCTGTGAAGCACCTGAAGGGGTAATAAACTTCTTGAATATGGTTTTGAGCACCTTCAGGGGTGCCGTTTTTAAAATGGTGTCACTTTTGGGTATTTTCTATCATATAGACCCCTCAAAGTGACTTCAAATGTGATGCGGTCCCTAAAAAAATGGTGTTGTAAAAATGAGAAATCGCTGCTCAAATTTTAATCCTTATAACTTTCTAACAAAAAAAAATTTTGGTTCCAAAATTGTGCTGATGTAAAGCAGACATGTTGCTTATTAAATATTTTGTGTTCCTTATCTCTGTGATTTAAGGCCATGAAAATTCAAATTTGGAAAATTGTGAAATTTTTTCATTTTTTCACAAATAAACGCAAGTCAAAAGAATAATTTTACCACTATCATGAAGTACAATATGTCACGAGAAGACAATGTTGGATTCACCAGGATATGTGGAAGCATTAGAGAGTTATTACCTCATAAAGGGACAGTGGTCAGAATTTTAAAAATTGGCCTGGTGGTTTGCACACCCTTGGGGGTAAAAGGGTTATAGTCTAGCCACAGATTTTCAATGATGTTTAGCTCAGGGGACTGTGAGGGGTCATTGTAAAACATTCAGCTTGAGTCTTTTGAGGTAGTCTATTGTTCATTTTGACGAGTTTAGAATCATTATCCATTTGTAAAAGCCATCCTCTTTACAATTTCAGCTTTTTTACAGATGTTTTTATGTTTGCTTTAAGAATTTGTTGAAATTTCATTGATTCCATTCTACCCATGAAATGTTTCCATTGACATTGACTGCAATACAACTCCTTAAAGCATGATTGATTCACTCTCATAATTAATGGTTGGTGAGATGTTCTTTTCAGGAAACTTTTGGCTCTTTTTTCGCCACATACAGTATACTTTTGATCATTGTTGCCAAAGAGTTCTATTTTAACCTCATCGTTCCACATGACTTGTTTCCAAAATGCATCAGGCTTCCTTAGATGTTATTTTGCATACTTTTAATGCAGAATTTTATGGTGTGGTTTTTTGCTGATGACTCTTGCATGAAGGCTATATCTGTGTGCTTCTACAATTTTCATTTTCAGTGTGCTAGGCAGCTGCTTAGAAGAATCAGTGGTTGCTGTTTTGGCACAAGGTTAGAGGTGGCTGGATTTTTATAAATCTGGGAAATTTGCTTCACCTGACCTTTCCCAACGATGATAGTGAACAAGCCATAACGCTAAGAGGCTAATTAAATTTGGAACTTTGGTTAACATTATCTGACCAAAAATTTTTATTTTTGCCTAAATTACAAAGGAAATGTGTCATCTTTAACTTTAACCTTTCATTTCAACTTGCCTAACTGTTCAAAATAACAGTAATTTGGACCAGGGGTGTATAAGAAATTTTACTAATTAAAATATAACTGATATTAATTACCGTATATACTCGTGTATAAGCCGAGATTTTCAGCACATATTTTTATGCTGAAAATGCCCCCCTTGGCTTATACATGAGTCATTGTCCAGAAAGCCAGTGGGGTAGGGGAGCTGCATCTCCATTGTCCCGGTACAGAAGCTCTTCCAGTGCTGAGCGGTCACATGGTACAGCTCATTAAAGAAATGAATAAGCACGCATCTCCACTCCCATAGGCGTGGAGTGCATATTCATTACCTTAATGAGCGGTACCACGTGACCGCTCAGCACAGAAAGAGCTGCAGCACAGGAGGGTGAGAAAAACAGGGGGAGGATTGGGGAGAGCCGAGTCATGCATACAAGGATGGGACAGGGGAGCCCAGCCATGCATACAAGGAAGGGACGGGAGAGCTCCGCCATGCATACAGCGATGGGATGGGAGAGCTCAGCCATGCATACAACGATGGAACGGGGAGCCCAGCCATGCATACAATGATGGGATGGGGGAGCCCAACCATGCATACAATGATAGGATGAGGGAGCCGAGCTATGCATACAAGATGGGATGGGGTAACCATGCATACGAGGGGACCGGGGGAGCCATGCATACAACAGGGGGAGCCATACAGAGCAGGACAGGATGGGGGGAGCCACAAAGAGCAGGACAGGATGGGGGAGCCACATATAGCAGGAGAGGGATGAGGGGACAATGCATACTCATCTTATACTCGAGTCAATGAGCTTACCCAGTTTTCCGTGGCAAAATTAGGTGCCTCGGCTTATTCTATGGGTCAGCTTACACTCGAGTACATATGGTACGTATAAATTTGGAATGATATAAATTAGAATATATGCAAAATTGTGCGTTCATTAGTAGATCTAAACATATATTCATGTGCTAAATATATAGTCAGCACATGAATAATTCAAATCTACACCCAAACGTATAATTTTGAATATATTCTAATTAGTATTATCTTAATTTTATAGATAATAAACGTTATATTTTAAATAGTATAATTTTTTCACACACCTTTCCCCTTTTACTTCCCATATACTGTTTATACTTCTATAAACAGCAAATTATGTTTGTGAAGACAGAATGCAAACATGTAATACCTGAAAAACAATATACTGTATATACTCATGAATAAGCCGACCCGTGTATAAGCCGACCCCCCTAATTTTGCCACAAAAAACTGGGAAAACTTATTGACTCACGTATAAGCCTAGGGTGGAAAATTCAGCAGCTACCGGTAAATTACAAAAATAAAAATAGATACCAATAAAAGTAAAATTAATTGAGACTTCAGTAGGTTAAATGTTTTTGACTATCCATATTGAATCAGGAGCCACATATAATACTCCATACAGTTAATGATGGGCCCCATAAAACAATCCATACAAAATACTCCCCATATAAAGTTCCATAAAGGTTAATAATGGCCGCATAAGATGCTCCACAGATTATGCCTCCATATGGTGCTCCATAGATTATGCGCCATATACTCCACAGATTATGCCCCATATGCTGCACAGATTATGCCCATATGCTCCATAGATTATGCCCCATATGCTCCATAGATTATGCCCATATGCTCCACAGATTATGCCCCATATGCTGCACAGATTATGCCCCATATGCTCCATAGATTATGCCCCATATGCTCCATAGATTATGCCCCATATGTTCTATAGATAATGCCCCATATGCTCCATAGAATATGCCCTATATGCTCCATAGATTATGCCCTATATGCTCCACAGATTATGCCCCATATGCTCCACAGATAATGCCCCAAATGCTCTATAGATTATGCCCCATATGCTCCACAGATAATGCCCCATATGCTCTCCAGATTATGCCCCATATGCTCCATAGATTATGCCATATGCCCACAATATGCCCATAACTCTATAGATTATGCCCCATAGCCCATAGATATGCCCATATGCATAATTATGCCCCATATGCTCCACAGATTATGCCATGTCCATAATATTCCATATGCTCCACAGATTATGCGCCATATGTCTACATTATGCCCATAGCTCCATATTATGCCCCATATGCTCTACAGATTATGCCCCCATATGCTCTATAGATTATGCCTCATATGCTCCATAGATTATACCCCATATGTTCAATAGATTATGCCCCATATGCTCTACAGATTATGCCCCATATGCTCCATATATTATGCCCCATATGCTCCACAGATTATGCCCATATGCTCTACAGATTATGCCCCATATGCTCTACAGATTATGCCCCATATGCTCCATAGATTATGCCCCATATGCTCCACAGATTATGCCCATATGCTCCACAGATTATGCCCCATATGCTCCACAGATTATGCCCCATATGCTCCACAGATTATGCCCCATATGCTCTACAGATTATGCCCCATATGCTCTACAGATTATGCCCCATATGCTCCATAGATTATGCCCCATATGCTCTACAGATTATGCCCCCATATGCTCTATAGATTATGCCTCATATGCTCCATAGATTATACCCCATATGTTCAATAGATTATGCCCCATATGCTCCACAGATTATGCCCCATATGCTCCACAGATTATGCCCCATATGCTCTACAGATTATGCCCCATATGCTCTACAGATTATGCCCCCATATGCTCTATAGATTATGCCTCATATGCTCCATAGATTATACCCCATATGTTCAATAGATTATGCCCCATATGCTCCACAGATTATGCCCCATATGCTCTACAGATTATGCCCCATATGCTCCATAGATTATGCCCCATATGCTCTACAGATTATGCCCCATATGCTCTACAGATTATGCCCCATAGGCTCCATAGATTATGCCCCATATGCTCCAGAGATTATGCCCCATATGCTCCACAGATTATGCACCATATGCTCTTCAGATTATGCCCCATATGCTCTACATATTATGCCCCATATGCTCTATAGATTATGCCTCATATGCTCCATAGATTATGCCCCATATGCTCCACAGATTATGCCCCATATGCTCTTCAGATTATGCCCCATATGCTCTACATATTATGCCCCATATGCTCTATAGATTATGCCTCATATGCTCCATAGATTATGCCCCATATGCTCCACAGATTATGCCCCATATGCTCTTCAGATTATGCCCCATATGCTCTACATATTATGCCCCATATGCTACACAGATTATGCCCCATATGCTCCACAGATTATGCCCCATATGCTCTATAGATTATGCCTCATATGCTCCATAGATTATGCCCCATATGCTCCATAGATTATGCCCCATATGCTCCACAGATTATGTCCCATGTGCTCCACAGATTATTCCCCATGTGCTCCATAGTTTAGGTCCCTTATGCTGCAGCTGCAACTAAAAAGAAAAAATGACATACTCAACTCTCATCGCTGGGGGCCAAGTGCCGGTGTCCTGAGCAGGCAGGGACACCGGCGCGCAATGGGAGACAGGTGCTGGTGTCACCGCTCGCTCAGGGCCTTGACACCTGAGATAATGTCACGCTGTATAGCAGATATATATATATGATGTCAGTAATCTATATCAAAAGGGCAACATACTATATAACATGCGCATAGATATATGATAACATAGATTTACCTGACAGAATGTCCAGTGGGTCAAAACGGAATCCGTTATACGCTGTCTCCGGCTAGAGGGTGACCGGGGTCTAAGCTGACCCTAAACTGGGGTCCTAACTAATCCCTCAACCTGGAGGTACTGTTAAAGGTACAGAGGTCTAGGCCACCAGCGTAAACCCTGTCTCCTATCAATCCCTGCCAACTGTATTCTAGTCCTAAGAAGGACCCTGAATACCACCAAAGGGAATGAACAGGTAACGGTTAATGAACAGAAAGACATACAAGAAAGACAAGAAATAAAGTAAATAAAGTCTTACATACAACACTCACACACAGTAGGAACACCTAAGGTCTCAGAGAAAAACTATAAGCTGTAAGAGTAAAAACAACTAAGGAGCTCTTAGCTTAAGTATTCTCAGAACCGATCCAGTCTGCTAGACTACATGAATGCTTTCACCGGCCTCTAACACCCAGACTGGCAGGAATATAAAGGAAACTAATTAGAACATAATCAAAAGCAGCCGGGCGAGGCTGCACCTAGCCTTAGCAAAGAGCTAGGTAAAATTAACTCTCTCATTACCAAAAAACAAAGAACCAGCAACTCAGCTGTGAGAAGTCAGAATGTGCAATCGCGACGATCTTTGTGGCGATGCACCCATGACAGTACCCCCCCTTCTACGAGGGGCCTCCGGACCCTCAGGGCCAGGTCTGCCCGGGTGAGTTGTGTGAAAGGTCCGAACCAATCGATCTGCGTTAACATCAGACGCAAGGACCCACGTCCCCTCCTCAGGACCATACCCCCTCCAATGAACTAAGTACTGAAGGGATCGGCGACTGAGACGTGAGTCAATGATTTTCGACCCATGAATTTCCACGTTATCATTGACCACCACTGAAGGAGGTAGAGGTGACGGTATGACTGGTGCCACATACTTTTTAAGTAATGACTTGTGAAACACATTATGATTTTTAAACGTAGGAGGGAGGTCCAGACGAAATGCCACAGGATTAATTATGGAACTGATCCTGTACGGCCCGATGAATCTGGGACCCAACCTCCAGGAGGAAACTTTAAGTTTTATATTCCTGGTAGACAACCACACCAGATCGTTCACCTTCAGATCCCGACCAGAAACTCTCCCCCCATCAGCCATCCGTTTGTAACGGTTCTCCGTAACCTTCAGTCTTAACTGATCTGGAACTATCAGTCTCCCTGGAAGTCCCACAGGGCATCCCCCTGAGCCCCCAACACCTCCCCCTCAAGCTCAGAGCACACAGCCGACACCACAACTCCCTCCTGAGGAACAGGAACCGGATCATCCATCCTCCCGGTCCCCGGGAAAGTACGAGATAAGGCATCAGGAAGCAACTTTATTGAGCAGTCATATGCGCGATGAGGAGGTAACTCTTTACACCCCTCCTCTGAGAACATCTCCCCAAAGTCCTCCAGAAAAGGAGGCAAAGTCCTAGGCACAACCGCACCGATGACCGTGCTCATGCAGTTATTCTTGCAAAATTCACCCCACTGGCTTATCTTTCTGGATTGCCAATCAATCACTGGGTTATGTTTAGCCAACCAAGGAAGTCCCAACACAATAGGAGTAGGTAGACCCTCCAACACATAACAAGACAATTGCTCTTTATGTATTGCCCCTACTCGAAGATCTATGTTATGAACAGCTTGTACCAAGCTACCTTGACCAAGAGGTCTAGAATCAATAGAGAGTATAGGGACCGGTTTGGCCAATACACTCAGTTGCATACCATGCACCTGGGCAAACCGAGCGTCCACCAGATTAGCCCCGGACCCACTATCAAGAAAAACAGAAATCCTCTCAGTTCTAGTACCAATCACCACCTCCGCAGGCACGAGAAACTGAGAGGGATTTGGGGACGAAATACACACTCCCAGGTTAACTCCTTGGCTCAAAGAGGTCCGGGATGGACACCCCCCAACAAAATGTCCCTCTCTCCCGCAAAAGAAACACCTTCTAGTCTTGCGGCGCACCGCCGATTCCCTCCTACAAAATGATGTCCCTCCCAACTGCATGGGTTCCTCAGAACAGACCAGGGGAACCTCAGTATAAGGGACTTTAGTAGTAGGTGGAGTCATCACGGGGGGCGGAGTTACCTCGCGTCTTCCCCGAAGTCGTCTATCAATGCGAATAGCGAGGGCCATAGCAGCCTCCAGTGATGGAGGAGAATCATACTGAGCCAACACATCTTTTAATTTGTCAGACAACCCTTGACAAAACTGGCTCCTAAGAGCTGGGTCATTCCACCGAGTATCTGTTGCCCATCTACGGAACTCAGAAGAATATTCCTCCGCTGGACGATTTCCTTGCCGTATTTTACGTAACCTTGTTTCAGCAAGGGAGACTCGATCCGGATCATCATATACCAGACCCAGGGCAGTAAAAAATCGATCCACTGACTGGAGATCTGGGGAGCCTGGAGGAATAGAGAACGCCCAAGATTGAGGGTCCCCTTGTAAGAGCGAGATAACAATTCCCACCCTCTGCTCTTCACTCCCAGATGACCGAGGCCGCAGCCGAAAGTACAATTTACATGCCTCCCGGAAAGTAAAAAATTTGTCCCGCCCACCAGTGAACCTGTCCGGGAGAGCAACCTTAGGTTCAGATCTGGTTTGCTCCGGGGGGACAAAACCTTGGACTTAATGTCTGCAAATTCCATGGACAACCCCTGCAACTGCCGGGCCAGCTGGGCTACTGGATCCATGACAGCTGGGGAGAATCTTTAGTTAGGCCGGTGAAAATGTCACGCTGTATAGCAGATATATATATGTGATGTCAGTAATCTATATCAAAAGGGCAACATACTATATAACATGCGCATAGATATATGATAACATAGATTTACCTGACAGAATGTCCAGTGGGTCAAAACGGAATCCGTTATACGCTGTCTCCGGCTAGAGGGTGACCGGGGTCTAAGCTGACCCTAAACTGGGGTCCTAACTAATCCCTCAACCTGGAGGTACTGTTAAAGGTACAGAGGTCCAGGCCACCAGCGTAAACCCTGTCTCCTATCAATCCCTGCCAACTGTATTCTAGTCCTAAGAAGGACCCTGAATACCACCAAAGGGAATGAACAGGTAACGGTTAATGAACAGAAAGACATACAAGAAAGACAAGAAATAAAGTAAATAAAGTCTTACATACAACACTCACACACAGTAGGAACACCTAAGGTCTCAGAGAAAAACTATAAGCTGTAAGAGTAAAAACAACTAAGGAGCTCTTAGCTTAAGTATTCTCAGAACCGATCCAGTCTGCTAGACTACATGAATGCTTTCACCGGCCTCTAACACCCAGACTGGCAGGAATATAAAGGAAACTAATTAGAACATAATCAAAAGCAGCCGGGCGAGGCTGCACCTAGCCTTAGCAAAGAGCTAGGTAAAATTAACTCTCTCATTACCAAAAAACAAAGAACCAGCAACTCAGCTGTGAGAAGTCAGAATGTGCAATCGCGACGATCTTTGTGGCGATGCACCCATGACAGATATTCATTTGTCCCCGGTCCACCGCTGCGCCGCTGTCTTCCGGGTCCTCTGGCAGTGAATGCTTAGGCAGAACATCACTGCCAGAGGACGAGGCGGTCAGAGCAGCGCGCAGCGGTGGACCAGGGACAGGTGAATATCGCATATACTCACCCCACCGCCGGCGCGTCTCTGCAGCCCCTGCTCTACTCCCGCAGCTCTTCCTTCCTACAGCGGTCAGGTGGTACCGCTCATTAAAGTCATGAATATGTGCATATTCATGACTTTAATGAGCGGTACCACCTGACCGCTGCAGGAAGGAGCCTGAGATCGGGGGAGATGCAGGGGGCCTGCAGAGACATGCCGGCGGAGGGGTAAGTATGATCTGACACCCCCACTCCCCCTCCAATGCCGATCCCCCGGTATATGACTCGCGTATAAGCCAAGAGGGGGACTTTCAGCCTTAAAAAATGGGCTGAAAATCTCGGCTTATACGCGAGTATATACGGTAGTAAGAAATTAAATTCTATTTCTTCAAAGTTTCCTCTTCTGCAAAGTTTGACAGCCTTTATTATCCTCCTTACACTTCTGTTCTATCTCCGACATCTAATTGTTGTTTTTCCATTGTTTATATAGGCGTTTAAGAATCTGCTTGTTTGGCTCCCTCTAGTGACCAGTGTCATATTCGCAGTTGTTTTCTTTACTGTCAGCAAAATAATTTTCTCTCCCTTTGCAGTGCATGATGGTAGCTTAGCAATGCATGATGGTAGCCTTTCAAATCATTCTGGGAGCTTTCCCTCCATCTTCCTCCATTTTCCTTCAGCCTGCATCCAGGAAGCAGCTCATGTTTTCTTCTCCTCTTGTGATAGCATCACTGGTATGTACTTATGTCTTCTGTAGCTAATTCCTGTCCCATATTAGCCTGGTTTAATCAGTCCTGCTCTGCTTAGCTATTAGTGTGCAATGTTTATTCACAGTGTACTACTGTATGTATATGTAATTCTACTATGCCCGTGTACTGATTGTATGTATATATGTTTGTATTATAGTTTCACCGCGTATCAATATATCAAGTTCAATAAAAGCACAGACCCCATTACAGTCTCCTTATTGGACTCCGGTATAAAGGTTTAACTGTCTTTATAACTGCAATGATGTCTGCCTCATTCAGTGAGGACAGAACAGTGAAACAGCGGCTATCCAGCTAGTGGGAATTCTGTGAAAAGACAGCCATCCAGCTTGCATGAACTAGTGAAACTGCTGCCATCTACCTAGTGAGATTCAAGTCACCGGCTACACAGAGACTTAATACAGCTACAGCAATCTCTGCACAGCCAAGCATTCCCCAAGACACTATGTCCCACAAATCACACAGGACAAAATCTGCTACTTCCATCTCCTCAAAGACAACATCCATCAGCAGCGCAGTCGCCATTGCCCGCGCAAATGCTGTAGCCGCAGAAATGCGAACAAGCTTTGCTGAAGAAGAGATGCGACTTAAGTTAGAGAAGGCTGAACTAGAGAGCAGGACGCAGTTAGAGAAAGCATGCGTGGATGCCGCCTTAGAGAGCCTAGCAGCAAAAAGAGAAGCTGCCGCAGCCCTCACCGAGGCAGAATCTCTAGAAGCCGCGCAAAACCCAGAGCTGCATAGCTGAAGCTGTACGTCAAGTCTGGAGTTTCCACTGCAAGATTCACCACAACGCACATCTCAGTATGTTAATGGACTTCCTGATCCAAACTATAACCCTGAACCGGCATCGGAACAAGTACATGATATCTCCAGTGAAGCGAGCGAGAGTCATTATGAGGCTCAGCTCCAAGACAGATACAAACACAAAAATGTGGAGCAAAATAACTGCTATTGACTACCTTGCCCCTCACCAGGTAACCAACGTGAATCACCTTGCTGACACACCACACGTCAGACTGAAGCATCACGATACCGGCTGGCGCCACCCAGAGGATACTAACAGGTACGAATGCACCTCACATCACTATCAGGGTGACCCATCACCAGTATACTCTGTTGACAACCAGTTCACAACAGAATTTGCTAAGTTCTTCACACGACGTGATCTGGTTACCAAGGGACTCATGAAATTCACAGACCAAGCTGAAGGTTACAGAGCTTGGAAAGCTTCCTTCCAAACTGTCACTATAAACTTGGGGCTACAAAACAGGGAAGAGATAGACCTCTTAGTCAAATACCTGGGGGAAGAGTCAGTCAAACACGCAGTAAGGATCAGAGACATTAATATAAACCACCCTGAGACTGGCCTCAAAGAGATCTGGAAGAGGCTGGATGAGTGTTACGGCTCAGCAGAGGTAATAGAAAAAGCCTTGTTCAAAAGAATTGGTGACTTTCCTAAAATATCTAACAAAGGTCTCCACAAACTTAGAGAACTAAGTGACCTGCTAAAGGAAGTCCAAGTTGCCAAATGTGAAGATGATCTACAAGGACTTGCATACCTTGACACAGCAAGAGGTGTTAACCCTATAGTCCAAAAGTTGCCCTACAATCTACAGGAGAGGGGGCTCACACATGGTTCCACGTACAAATACAAACACAGTGTTCGATTTCCTCCCTTCTCCGTTTTTGTAGACTTTCTACACCAACAAGCAAGAATCAGAAACGATCCCAGCTTTGACTTTGCATTTTCATATGCCACACCGTCACCAACTGCAAACCCACGCAGAACGTCTGTGGCAGTGCACAAGACTTATGTTTCTTCTCCAGGTTCCAATTACAGGTCTGCTGGCTGCTCTCAATCAGAGACAAAGGTGCAGGATCCCAACAAGCAGTGCCCGCTCCATCAGAAGCCTCATCCTCTCCTGAAATGCAGAGCCTTCAGAGGAAAATCTATGCCAGATCGCAGAAGCTTCCTGAAAGAGAACGGTATCTGCTACAAGTGCTGCTCATCCACAACTCATCTCGCCAAGGATTGCAAGGTCAGTGTAAAATGCACAGAATGTGGCACCACAGATCATAACACTGCCCTATATCCTGGCCCAGCTCCATGGAGTACACATAACACGCCAGCTGACAGTGAGCATGGCGGGGAGGAAAGGGACACTGATGCAGCTACACCAGAGATCACTTCACAATGTACTGAAGTCTGTAAAGGGACAATAGACAGTAGGTCCTGTTCAAAGATGTGCCTCATCAGAGTGTATCCAAAGGGTCATAGAGACTGCTGTAAGACTGTATGCTATCTTGGATGATCAAAGTAATCGATCCTTGGCTAGATCAACATTCTTTGACTTATTCAACATCAAAGGGCCAAGCACCCCCTACTCATTAAAGACGAGTGCAGGTACTGTGACAGCAGGTAGGAAAGCTACTGACTACCAAATTGAGTCCTTAGATGGTCAATTCTGCCTACCGCTACCTACTATCATCGAGTGTAATCAGATCCCAGACAACAGATCTGAAATACCTACCCCAGATGTGGTAATGCATCACGCTCACTTAAAACATATAGCACACCTCATACCGGAACTCGACCATCAGGCCCAGATAATTCTGCTGTTGGGGAGAGATATCCTGCAGGTTCATAAAGTGAGACGTCATATCAATGGACTCTACAATGCTCCCTATGCCCAAAAGCTAGACCTAGGATGGGTCATAATAGGAAACGTATGCTTGTGACGCATGCAAGCCCCATCTTCTGTGACAAGCATGCTGACAAATACATTGGAGAAAGGACGCCCATCTCTGTTTCAACCTTGTAACAATGAATTCCATATCAGAGAGCTACCACACAGCATCCAGCTGGCCAATCATCTAATAGACTTTACTCACGACAGTAGTATAGTGTCAGGAAGCTATGAAGATCAGTTAAAGTGTACAGTCTTCCAGAGAACTAAGCAAGACAACCAAGTGGCAATGTCAGTAGAGGACAAGTTGTTTTTAGAGGCAATGGACAAGGGACTTGTTAAAGATGAGACCAACAGCTGGGTCGCACCTCTTCCCTTCAGAACCCACAGACCACGTCTACCGAACAACAGAAATCAGGCATTAAAGCGTTTCTTCTCTCTCAAACATAATCTGCAAAGGAAGCCAGAGATGAAAGATCACTTTTTCTCCTTCATGTCAAAGATCTTTGAGAATTGTCATGCAGAGCTAGCTCCCACTCTCAAAGACTCTGAAGAATACTGGTTCCTACCCATGTTTGGCGAATACCACCCTAAGAAGCCAGGCCAAATTAGAATGGTGTTTGACTCCAGTGTTAAGTTTGACGATATCTCCCTGAATGATGTTCTACTGGCAGGACCAGACCTCAATAACAAACTGCTGGGAGTACTTATGCATTTCTGTAAGGATTCCATTGCCTTCATCGCTGATATCCAGCAAATGTTCCATTGTTTCCTTGTGAGAGAGAGAGAGAGAGAACAGGAACTTCCTAAGATTCTTCTGGTACAGAGACAATGATCCTGCTAATGAAGTCACAGAGTATCACATGAGAGTGCACATCTTTGGCAACAGTCCTTCACCTGCAGTCGCCATCTATGGACTAAAAAGGTTGGCTCAAGAAGGAGAAACAGAATATGGATCAGATGTCAGACAATTCATAGAAAAAGACTTTTATGTTGATGACTGTCTGAAAGCCATGCCTTCAAATGAGACTGCCATCAGTCTTCTCAGGAGAGCCCAAGAGATGCTTGTTTGCTCGAACCTCAGGCTTCACAAAATAGCCTCAAACAGCCAAGAACTCATGGAAGCATTCCCTTCACAAGACTTATGTAACAGTCTCAGAGACTTGGACTTGGGGTCAGAACCCGCACCAATGCAACGCAGCCTCGGGCTTCTCTGGAATCTACAGTCAGACACTTTCACCTTCCAGGTCAGCCAGGAAGAAAAGCCTTTCACACGTAGAGGTGTCCTGTCCACCATCAACAGTCTGTACGATCCCTTGGGTTTCGCAGCTCCTGTCACTATACAGGGCAAAGCCTTACTAAGAGACTTAACTAAAAGAAACACCTAAATATATCCCTTCAAAGTAGCCATGAAGTAATAGAACAAGAAACCCCAAAAAGGAAAACTTCACAAACGGCCAAATACCAAAAATATACAAGTTTATTAAACAGAAACGACATGCAATGATAAAAAGGCATGTACCACAAGAATCAGGAAGACAAAAAGGCGGGTGACCCTGCATATGTGAAAGCAGCAGATATATACATCTCAATACATATGTATATAATAAATACATGTCAAGTGACACAATAAAAAACACATTATCAAAAGGTAACTATATACATGAATTTCATGTCACTATGCACAACAATAATTGCAAGATTATATAATACATGTACAGTGCCCCTATAGTTGCTGTAACTTATCACAAGTAACGCCATCCAATGGGCATAAGTGATAACCTCTATGTGAGGCAACTAGTGACAATCTTAGTAATATGACAGCAGGTATAAAGGCATTAATGAACGTCAAAATATAAACAAGCAATGTAAATACACAATGTGTGCTAAGACATAGTTACAAAGTGCTGCAGACAGGGGACCCACCACACCCGACGCGCGTTTCGCACGGAAATGGACGAAGCATTTTTTATTTTCCAAAGGGTAACAGTACCCCAAAAATTATTGTGCAATTTGTCCTGAGTACGCTGATACCCCATATGTGAGGTTAAACCCCTATTTGGCGCATGGCAGAGCTCGGAAGGGAAGCAGCTCCATTTGACTTTTTTGGCTGGAATTGAGATTGGACGCCATGTCACATTTGGAGAGTCCCTGATGTGCCTAAACAATGTGACCACATTTGGACACTAGACCCCCAAGGAACTTATCTAGATGTGTGGTGAGCACTTTGAACCCCCAAGGGCTTAACAGAAGGCTATAATATAGAGCCCTAAAATTAAAAAATCATATTTTTTCCACAAAAAATGATCTTTTCACCCCCAATTTTTATTTTCCAAAGGGTAACAGTACCCCAAAAATTATTGTGCAATTTGTCCTGAGTATGCTGATACCCCATATGTGAGGGTAAACCACTATTTGGGCGCATGGCAGAGCTCGGAAGGGAAGCAGCTCCATTTGACTTTTTTGGCTGGAATTGAGATTGGACGCCATGTCGCATTTGGAGAGTCCCTGATGTGCCTAAACAATGGAAACCCCCACAAGTGACCACATTTTGGACACTAGACCCCCAAGGAACTTATCTAGATGTGTGGTGAGCACTTTGAACCCCCAAGGGCTTCACAGAAGGCTATAATGTAGAGCCCTAAAATTAAAAAATCATATTTTTTCCACAAAAATGATCTTTTCACCCCCAATTTTTATTTTCCAAAGGGGAACAGGACCCCAAAAGCTATTGTGCAATTTGTCCTGAGTATGCTGATACCCCATATGTGGGGGTAAACCTTTATTTGGGTGCATGGCAGAGCTCGAAAGGGATGGAGCGCAGTTTTGGGATGCAGACTTTGATGAAATGGTCTGTGGGGGTCATGTTGCATTTGCAGAGCCCCTGATTGTGCCTAAACAGTAGAAACCCCCCACAAGTGACCCCATTTTGAAAACTAGACCCCCAAAGGACCTTATCTAGATGTGTGGTGAGCACTTTGAACCCCCAAGTGCTTCACAGAAGTTTATAACGTAAAGCCGTGAAAATAAAAAAATCATATTTTTTTCCACAAAAATGATCTTTTTGCCCCCATATTTTTATTTTTATAAGGGTAACAGGAGAAATTGGACCCCAAAAGTTGTTGTGCAATTTGTCCTGAGTACGCTGATACCCCATATGTGGGGGTAAACCACTGTGATCGCCTTACTGCGTTCTTTGAGAGGCAGAATGAACAAATCCACAAAAGGTGAAGAATTGGTTTTATTTTTTAATGCCATTCCTCGTGCGATATTAGTGATTAAGCGACTTTATTCCTCGGGTCGGTGCGCTTTACAGCGATACCAGATTTACATCCTTTCTTCATGTTTAGCTTCTGTCACACACTAAAAGACGCTTTTTTTGGAAGAATTTTTTGTAAGAAATTTTTGCATCGCCGTATGTTTGAGAGCTATAATTTTTCCACATTTCAGCTGACAGAGTCATGTGTGGGATTATTTTTTGCGGGACGAGTGGACCTTTTTATTGGTACCATTTTCGGGCACATAACATTTTTTGATCGCTTCCTATTCCGATTTTTGCGGAAGCAGAATGAACAAAACCAGCAATTCAGGAATTGTTTTTTTTTCTCCGTTCCGCGTGTGGTAAAATTGATAAAGCAGCTTTATTCTTCGGGTCACTACGATTACAGCAATACCTCATTTATATATTTTTTTTATGTTTTGATGTTTTTTACACAATAAAAACTTTTATATAAAAAATAATTATTTTGCATAACTTTATTCTGCTATAACTTTTTTATTTTTTCGCTGATGATGCTGTATGGTGACTCGTTTTTTGCAGGGCAAGATGACGTTTTCAGCAGTACCATGATTATTTATATCCATTGTTTTGATCGCGTGTTACTGCACTTTTTCCAAGCGGTATGATGATACCGCTTGGAAAAAGTATAATTTACTACTTTTTTGTGTTTTTTTTACGGCTTTCACTGAAGGGGTTAACTAGGGTTACGCTTTTATATATGGGATTTTTACGGACGTGGCGATACCAAACATGTGTATTTTTTTTTACATAAAAATGTGTATTTTTAGGGGAATTTTTTAAATTATTTTTAATTTTTTTTACAAATTTTATAAAAAAAAATGGTTTTATTTACCTTGTCCCTTTATGGGACTTTCACTTTTTCACTTTTGATTGCAGATATAATACATTGCAATGCATTATACCTATGGTGAAAGCTGTTGAGACCAGGTTGTGAGCATGGTCTCAGGTGCTTTCCATAGCTGGATGACCCTGAGGTTGTCATGACAACCCCGGGTCATCAAGGCAGAGATTGGGCCCTGCGATTACATTGCGGGGACGCCGATCTGAGGCAGAGGGAGCTCCCGACGCACACGGCTGTCAGTGCAGGAAGCTCGGTCACTGCAGCGCTGAGCTCCTGCACTGATCGGTCAGGAGAAGCTGAAATTTCAGCCTCTCCTGCCTGATCGCTGCTGTGTTTGGTCAGTCAGATTGACTGACCAATCACAACGTTGTGGGTGCGGGGACCAATAGCATGGGTCCCTGCACCTCTTGCCGTGCCTGTTAGCTGTCATAGACAGCTGTCGGCACTGAACTACCACTGCTTTTTTAAAGGCATGACGTGCACAGTCCGTCCTGGTGCCGGAACTAACACCCGGCCATGATGGACTGTGCACGTCAATGGAAAGTAAGGGGTTAAATCAGGTTTTTGTGTTGATTGTAATGCTAAAAAATCAACATATTTTTTTCATATCACAATATTAATTTTTTTTTTACAAATTTCACAATGACCACTAGGTCTTTTTTATACTTGTAGTTCTCATAAAGAGTTTAAAGCAGGCTCCTTATTATCAGAGGCAGTGTTACAATGACAGCTAATACATAACTGATAAGACAAGTTCCACCTTTCATAATGGGTGATGTTATGTGTGACCTTGCTTAACCTCCCATCACACTGAACTTTGCACATGCTCATTAGATGAAATATAAAAGATAGGGTTAGAGTGTGTTCATTGCTGCTAATGTACAGGGCTAAAATAACAGGAAGTAAAAATCTAAACTCCCCAGTGGCTAGGGTAAAACAGGCAAAATTTATATTTTTTTATTTTAAGTAGATGTTACAAAATGAAAACAAGTCTAACAATTTAAAAAAAATTTACACAAAGCATAATCTAAACATCAATATGAGTTATAACTTTATTTCTAGTCTCTAAATTATATAATTTATATACAGGGAACATGTTTTACTTGATACCATTTTTTTCTGCCCAGCAGATGAATTATGATCTACTCCTCTGTGAGATTTACCATTCTCATCTGTCACAAATGTTTGGAAATCAATTTAAAATAGGAAGCGAGAAGAAAAATTTGTAAAGAATGGATTGTTTTATTAAATTGTCTTGATGAAGAAAACAGACAGCGCACAAATGAGCTAATATACACAAAAATAGCTTAAAACATATAGGTGGTCCTTTAAAATCTGTATGCCGCTTGAAATACAAGTATCCGACAGCTGCCAAAAAGAAGATGAAAACCTTCTAAACAGACTCTCAGTCTCTGACTGGAACCCTCGGTGCATTACCAGTGTAACATTATACTCCTGGATTTCTTTCACAGAGATAAATTGAAGCTTTTATTGCTATTTAAAAGGAAATTAATAGTTTCATTTTGCTGCTATTCTATTTTATCTGTTGTCATATCTAGTTGCCCCAACGTGATGTATATTTTCGGCTTGGCTGCATCTGGCTGTGTATCAGTGAGATCAGTGTGGACAGTACGGTTGTGATCACATAAGGTAAACCGTCCGAGGCTGTGATCAAATATGACCTCAGCACTGTACTTATAGAAACAATCACCAGTCACTATGATAACAGGCTACTGCTGGCTTTTAGGGCATGCTTTTACATAACACCTTATTGTTAATAAGAAACAAGCAGTGTAAAGTTAGAGTCCTTATACAATATTTGCTATAAACATAAAACATGTAAATCTATTAATAAAATATATATTTTAGTTTGTTAATTAATACTGAATAACTTTCATATTCTTGGTATGCTCACCCAATAAGAAGATTTAAAGTAATATTTTCTTTAAGTCGTGCACAGTTTAAAAAAAAAATAAATTGCATGTTGGAATTATGTTTAGGTTATTTTTGAGTTGGCAGTGGAGCTTGAGCTGCAGGGGTACCAAGGGGTAAGTAACACATATATTTATTTTATATCATAACAAATCCTCGTCTTCAAATTTTATAACAAGTGGCAGAAACCTAAGTAATCCAAAATGTCAGTGTTTGTATATACTGTGTGGCTAGAGATAGATAGACAGGTTGAGTGAGCACTAAAGTGCTCAAATGCTAAATACTTACGCAATTCCTAACGCTCGGATGCTCGTTTCGAATACCGAGTATAATGGCAGTCAATGGGAAATCCGAGCATTTTTCTGGCAGATCCTACTAGAGGTCTGGGGGCAGTGATAATGTTGAAATAGATGGAAAAAGTGCTAAATGAAAGGAGAACAGCATGGCTAAGGCCTCTTTCACACATCAGTCTTTTGCCGTCAGGCGCGACCCAGCATTTTTTTGTAAAACCGGATCCGGCGAAGTCTAATGCTGGAACCGTTTTTTTCCCATTTACTTATATTAGCGCCGGATCGCGCCGCATGGCCTTGCGGTTCGTCCGTTTTTTGTCAGATCCGGCTTTTTGTCTCATTCCTGCGTCTGGGAAAAAAGGCTACAGTAACGTTTTTTGTCTCCGGCGCTTCCGGCTTTTTGTTACAATGAAAGTCTATGAGCGCCGCAATGCGCCCGATCTGGAAAAAGCCGGATCCGTTTTTTTCGTCTGAGCATGCTCAGAAGTTGCCCAGCCCACAGCAAACACATATAAACCATGCCAGTGGGACCCTTAGCCATAACCATGCAGCCATCCAAGAAGGTAGTACCCAGCCGCAGGAGAAGGCAGCAGCCAACATCCCAGCAGCAGCCATCATCCCAGCAGCAGGCATCATTATCTAGTGCCCAGGATCTGACGCCTCAAGCATTATCACACACCATACAGTAAATATTACACACCCCATTCCAAAAAAAAGTTAACATGTCTAACCAAATTTTTGTGTTTCAGCCATGGCCATGCAAAATCAAAATATTCTTTGTATTTTTTTCTCTTTATTCCACAGCAGAGTCTGGCCCACAGCAGCAGCACAAGCAGCAGCAGAAACAGAGTCCCAGCAGCAGCAGGACAGTACGACGGCAGCAGACGCTAGACGGTAAATATCACACACCCCATTCCCAAAAAAATGTTAACCTGTCTAACCAATTTTTGTGTTTCAGCCAGGGCCATGCAATATCAAAATATTCATTGTATTTTTTTCTCTTTATTCTACAGCAGAGTCCGGCCCGCAGCAGCAGCAGAAACAGAGTCACAGCAGCAGCAGGACAGTACGACAGCAGCAGACGCTAGACTGTAAATATCACACACCCCATTCCAAAAAAAATTTTAACATGTCTAACCAATTTTTATGTTTCAGCCAGGGCCATGCAATATCAATATATTCATTGCATTTTTTTCTCTTTATTCCACAGCAGAGTCCATCAAGCAGCAGCAGCATCAGCTGGCCAGCAGCAGCAGACGCCGGCCAGTTCCACACGCCGCCAGCAGCAGACGGACAGCATGTCTTCTTCTTCTGGGAGCCCTCCCTCGCATCGTCAGTTTTACAGGTAAAAAAAGTATTTCTTTTAGGTATTTCACAATCCATCTCTGATATGTGGATATATCTATTAATCAACATTTTTTATTTATAACAGGAATCTGACCCTGAAGAGGTGCTCCCAGAAGAAGAACGAAGGGGTGTACAGATACCCAGAGTGGGCTCGCAATTCATAAGTTTCCTGCATCCATCACAGAAACACAACATCACACTACACACAACACATAGAAAACAAATTAGTACAGACATCACACTGCACACAACACATATGCCTACATCCAAGCACATCATTTTTTTTGTATTTATAGTCTTCTGAATCTGGTGCTCCATCAAGAGGTCCTCGCAGTGCCTCCCAGGGTAATCGACGTGAGCGACAAAGCGGTCTCCATAGTGTAAGTAACTGTATATAATTTTTTTTTACATTTTTGTTTGTATTTTTTTTGCCTCTTTTTTTTTACTTTTCTTGGTAGTTTTGAGGCTAATGTATTTTTTTCTCTTTTTTTTAACAAGCTTCACAGCGTGCTCCCTACTCTGACGGTGAGGAGGGGGGGATCGATGTTGACCTCCTCATCGATCTGATCCGAGAAAGGGAGCCTGTCATGTATAGTGTACAGTTCCTATAGCGTCTTGTGCTTGGTGCAAGGAAAACACATGAGACACAGGTTGATATGAAATGACTTGTATTACTTCATACAAGCATGCAGAAAAGGTCACACAGTTTGCAGGAACAGAGGCAGGAGACACAGCAGGCCAGAGTAACTTCAAGCACTACAATAAATCTCCAAAGCAGGTTCAGGATCTCTTCTCTGTACCGTAATTCCTCTGCAAACATGGATTCACCAGACAGCAGGTTTCCAGAGTCCAAAAGTGTTCCAAAGTTCCTCAGTAGAAAATAGCTGGAGTCCAAAATCCAAGGTTTCCAGGAGTCAGGTCACAGGCTGACTGAGGCTTGATTCAGGAGCACTGATTGTTCAGCTGAGGCTGCTTAAGAAGCAAGAGGGAGAGAATCAGGGCGGGAACATGAAAACTGGAAACTCCATATTAACTGAGGGCAAGAACTGCAGAAAGACAGAAAGCAAAATGGCCGACGGAAAACTGAGTTTCAAGGAACATGTCAAAAGAGACAAAGAACCTTACATTACTCCCCCCTTAAGGACAACCTCCAGATGACCTCAGACCAGGCTTGTCAGGGTACCTCTGATGAAACTGGCGGAGCAGGCGAGGAGCATTTACATTATTGACTGGTTCCCATGAGTTGTCCTCCACTGGGTAGCCCTGCCATTTAATCAAATATTGCAACTGATTTCTGTACAACCTGGAATCTAGAATCCTTTCCACCATAAATTCTTCCTGACCATCGACCAGCACTGGGTCAGGGCAAGGAGAAGAGCGTCCAGGAAACGTATTGGGTGTTGCAGCCTTTAGTAGGGATACATGAAAGACAGGGTGGATTCTCATAGTTCTGGGCAGTTGAAGACGACAAGCAACAGCACTTATAATCTTACTGATCTTATAAGGTCCAATGTACTTATGTCCCAATTTAGACGATGGAATCTTTAATTTAAGATTTCTGGTTGACAGCCAGACCAAATCTCCTACCTTGAAAGCTGGTGCAGGTTTACGAAATTTATCTGCTGCTTTCTTGTACCTTTCCTGAGCCAATTCTAGATTTTCCTTTAGAAGATCCATATTCTTTTGTAAAGAAGTGATTCTTTCAGCCACTGCCGGCAAGGGCGTATCTATGGGAAATCGAGGAAGAATGTTAGGATGATAACCTAGATTGGAGTAAAAAGGAGACTGCTTAGTGGAGGCGCTCTGAGAGTTGTTATAAGAGAACTCAGCCAGTGGAAGTAGATCCACCCAATCATCTTGTAGGTGGCAGATAAAGCAGCGGAGATACTGCTCCAGGGTCTGATTGGTTCGTTCTGTCTGTCCATTAGTCTGGGGATGAAAAGCAGAAGAAAGGTTTACTTTAATGTCCAATGCGGCACAGAAATTTTGCCAAAACCTTGAAGTGAATTGCACCCCTCGATCCGAAATGACCTCATCCGGTACTCCATGTAAGCGAAACACATTCTTAATCATCAAGTCTGATGTCTGTTTTGCAGTGGGTAAGCCAACACAAGGGATAAAATGAGCTGCCTTTGTTAGACGATCAACCACCACTAGAATGGTGTTCTTCCCTTGAGAGGTTGGTAACTCCACAATGAAGTCCATAGAAATGGATCCCCACGGGCGGGACGGGGTGGGAAGAGGTTGTAACAGACCAGTTGGTGAGGAGCGAGGTGTTTTGCATCTTGCACAGACTTCACATGAAGTGACATAGTTCAAAACATCTTTCCTGTAAGTGGGCCCCAAATGAAACGAGAAAGAAATTCTTGTGTCTTTAGAATTCCCCTATGCCCAGCTATCTTGGAATCGTGGATGAGTTGCAATACTCTCAATCTGACTGTTTCAGGTATATACAGACGTTGTCCCTGAATCCACACACCATTCTTAAAGACAAGACGTACGTCCCTTGGGGGTTGAGCCAACAAAGAATCCGCATGGTATGCTTCCTTGATGTCCTTAAGTAGGTCTTGATTATGAATCACTCCCAGGAATCTAGAATCAGGAAGAATAGTCTTAGGAGGAGTAAGTGGACGTGTCTCTGCTGAATGAATCCTAGAGAGTGCATCAGCCTTTCCATTGCGCTATCCTGGTCTATAAGAAATGACAAAATTAAATTGGTTTAGGAAAAGATTCCAGCGAGCCTGGCGAGGAGTCAGGCACTTAGCCGACCTGATAAATTCAAGGTTACGATGGTCTGTCAGGACGACTATTTGCTGTGCAGCTCCCTGAAGAAGGTGTCTCCATTCCTTGAAGGCGGCAATAATGGCCAACAATTCTCTATTGCCCACATCGTAGTTCCTCTCAGCCGAAGACAACTGCTGGGAAAAGAAGGCACAGGGATGCAAGACATTCTTCTCACCTGTTCTCTGAGAGAGTATAGCTCCAACGGCACAGTCTGAAGCATCCACCTCTATTATGAAGGCAAGCTCGGGGTTGGGATGTACTAAGATAGGTGCGGTGGTAAATTTATCCTTTAAACAGGAAAATGCTTCCTGAGCTTGCGGGGTCCAGGAGAACCTAGACTGTTTCCGGGTAAGTTGGGTGATAGGTGACACTACCTCAGAGAAATTCCTAATGAAACGTCTATAGAAGTTGGCAAACCCGATGAAGCGCTGCACCTCCTTCACATTTCTAGGAATTGGCCAATCCTTGATGGCTTGGGTCTTGCTTCCATCCATACTAATCCCTTGCGTAGATAGTACATACCCCAGAAATTGAATTTCGGTCCTATGGAATTCACACTTTTCAAGTTTGATGTAGAGATGGTTTTGTCTTAGGCGTTCTAAGACCATTCTCACATGTTCATGATGTTCCTCTGTGGAGTTAGAAAAAATTAGAATATCATCCAGATAAATCACCACAAATGTATCTAGGAGATCCCTGAAGATGTCATTCACCAAGTGTTGGAAAGTGGCTGGGGCGGTACTCAGACCAAAAGGCATAACTAGATATTCAAAGTGTCCATAGCGTGACCTGAATGCAGTCTTCCATTCATCCCCAGGTCTAATACGGACCAAGTTATAGGCCCCACGGAGATCCAGTTTAGAGAAAATTTTGGCATGCCGCACTCTCTCCAACAACTCAGGGATTAAAGGCAATGGATAACGGTTTCTAATAGTAACCTTATTGAGTTCCATATAGTCTATGCAGGGTCTCAGAGATCCATCTTTCTTCTTCACAAAGAAGATGGGTGCACCTGCGGGAGATGAAGAGGGGCGTATGAAGCCTTTGGCTAGATTTTCATCTATGTAGTCCTTCAAAGCTTTTAGCTCGGGCCCCGCTAGGGGGTAGATCTTACCAAAAGGTATCTCGGCTCCAGGCAATAATTCGATTGGACAATCATATGGACGGTGAGGAGGAAGCTGATCAGCGTTCTTCTTGTCACATAAATCCACATAGTCCTGGTATACAGCTATTAGTTCAGGGACTGACATGGTTCCTTTAGGAACAGAGCAAGCTGAAACTCCTTGACTCATCTGTTTCTCCGGAAAGTGTAATTCCTTGGTCTCCCAGTTAATCGTAGGATTCTGCGCCTGCAGCCATGGTAGCCCTAGAATAATGGGAAAGTGGGGAGAAGAGATAAGCATAAAAGACATTTTCTCCTGATGATCTTTACCCATAAGGACCCTCAAAGGCTCTGTTTCCTGATCCACTGGTCCAGAGGTCAGCAGGGAGCCATCCACAGTCTCCATCTGTACTGGAGTAGCCTTCTTCACTGAACGTATCCCCTGTTTCAGAGCAAAGGAGATATCCATAAAATTTCCACTTGCTCCTGAGTCGATCATAGCAGAACTAGACACCCAGACTGAGTCAACCCAGAGTTTGATGGAAAGGAAGCAATGAGAAATGTTTCTTTTACAACTCAGCTGGGACACCGCTGAGGAAACTTGAAAAATTGCAGCGTTTATACCGTCATTGTCCCCAGAACTGAGTTTAAGTCCGAGAAATCAAGATCTCTTGCAGCAGATCTCTCTGGAGTCTGAGGCTCGGACCTGACAGATCCCTCTCGCAACACTCACAGTGAATGACTGCTGCAGTAGTCTTACGAGAACGGCTGGGGCAGTTTATAATGAAGTGCCCTGACTTACCACAGTAAAAACATAGATTTTCCTTTATACGATGTTCTTTGCGTGCATCACTAACCCGTCTTTGTAAAGAGTCCACCTGCATGGGTTCAGGTTCTGGTTCCCTTGTGATCCTACTCAAAGGTTCCTTAGCTGAGGAGGGAGGTAGGAAAAGGTTAGTGCGATTGTTTCGAACCATCTCTCTTGTCTGCGTTCAGTCAGACGAGCATCAATACGGATACAATAGTTAATAAAGTCTCCTGACGCAGTGGGAGGGTCGGCACGAGCAAGTTCATCCTTAATCAGTGGAGACAACCCTTTCCGAAAAATAGATTTTTTGGCGGAAGTGTCCCAAGTGGTATCAAGAGCCCATCTCCTGAAATCCAAGGCATATTCGGCTACTGAACGCTTACCTTGGCGCAAAGTTAACATGGCTGCTTCAGCTGTTGCACCTCGATTGGGGTCATCAAACACCTGCCCATGGCTGAAATAAAAGCATCAAGGTGATTCAAACAATCATCCTCAGTCTCAATCAGAGGGTTTGCCCACATCAAAGCCTTATTGGTAAGCAACATGATTATAGTAAGCACTTTGGATCGTTCAGTGGGAAATTGTGAAGCATGTGCAGAGAAAAATAGATTGCATTGGTTAATAAATCCCCTGAATTTCTCACGTTCACCGCCAAAACGAAAAGGAGGTAACTTGGGGATCCCAGAACTCGGGGTTATGGCAGGAGCCTGGACTCGTTCCTCTAGAGCCTCAATCCTGGCTCGTAATTCCTGGGTAGTTTGTTCAAACACTTGCAAATTATGATTAGTGAGGTCCTGTAGGCTTGCAAAACGGGTCTTTATAGTCTGCATATCTGCAAGGATTGTATCAGTCACTCCGCAAAGCTCCTTTGTGCGGGCCTCCATCTTCCAGATCTTTTAAGGCAGAAGTGCTGGAAGGAGAAGAGGAAAGGAAAAAAAAAAAAACAATAGTGTTTACCTGTGGTAACACTTCAGAGTAACATTTAAGGGAATGCGCTCACCTGGAATGGTTGTGAGAAGTCACAACCACTGTCATCACAGAAGGTATTAAACGGACATCTGATATCCACAGTCACAGCAGACACGGCTTTCCCAGACCCAGCAGACACTAAACATTGGCTCCTGAATCTTGTCATGTATAGTGTACAGTTCCTATAGTGTCTTGTGCTTGGTGCAAGGAAAACACATGAGACACAGGTTGATATGAAATGACTTGTATTACTTCATACAAGCATGCAGAAAAGGTCACACAGTTTGCAGGAACAGAGGCAGGAGACACAGCAGGCCAGAGTAACTTCAAGCACTACAATAAATCTCCAAAGCAGGTTCAGGATCTCTTCTCTGTACCGTAATTCCTCTGCAAACATGGATTCACCAGACAGCAGGTTTCCAGAGTCCAAAAGTGTTCCAAAGTTCCTCAGTAGAAAATAGCTGGAGTCCAAAATCCAAGGTTTCCAGGAGTCAGGTCACAGGCTGACTGAGGCTTGATTCAGGAGCACTGATTGTTCAGCTGAGGCTGCTTAAGAAGCAAGAGGGAGAGAATCAGGGCGGGAACATGAAAACTGGAAACTCCATATTAACTGAAGGCAAGAGCTGCAGAAAGACAGAAAGCAAAATGGCCGACGGAAAACTGAGTTTCAAGGAACATGTCAAAAGAGACAAAGAACCTTACAGAGCCGCTGTGGAAATGGGAGACCGCCGCCATACTGATCTCATTGTGACCCGTTGGCTCTGGGAGGAAATCTGTTCACAACTTGTGGACCGCTGGGAGGACCTTGATGCTTGGGCCAAGATTCAAGAGCGTAAGTATATACAGTTCAGGTTGCTGAATGTAAAGCAGTGTTTCCCAAACTCCAGTCCTCGTGACACCCACGGGTCATGTGTTCAGGATTTCCTTTGTATTGTGCAGATGGTGGAAGTATCATCAAGGCATCATGAAGTCTCTCACCTGTGCAACACTATGGAAATCCTGAAAGCATGACCCGTGGGGGCCATGAGGACTGGAGTTTGGGAAACACTGATGTTGTATACTAACCAATTTGTGTTTTTTCTTTTCAGGGGAGAGAATTGTGAAGCAGTGGTTGTCTGTGAGGGATCGCTTCAAGGAGAATTTCAACAAAGAGATGCGGGCCCCAAGTGGATCTGGAGGACGCAGGAGCAAGTACAAGTACGCAAGAGCCCTGTCATTCCTCCGGGCAACAATAGTCACCAGAAGGTAAATATTCCACACCCCATGTAAAAAATTTTTTTAACATGTCTAACTACTAATTTTTTTGTTTCAGCCAGGGCCATGCAATATCACTATATTAATTGTATTTTTTGTCTCTTTATTCCACAGCACAGTGACCAGCACTCGGTAGCCTGCACAGTTGGAATCTTCTGGGGCGATCCCTCAGGAGTTCGCCACTGAGGGACACTTGACCGCCCTGGCCCATCTGCACCTTCCCTGCCTTCCCTGACATTTGAGCCCTCTGTCCCATCCACCAGCGCTGGAGCATCGTGGCCAACTGCATTGCACGAGTCTGCTCGTCAGGAGATAGCTTTCCTTTTACCCCACCCTTCTGCTGCTGCCACTTCTAGTACACCTGTGGCTACAGGGCGGCAGCGGCAGAGGGGTCAGGAAAGGAGCTATGCGCCCAAGTTCTTGCATCTCAATGCATCTTTCCAGAACAGTCTTAAAGTCTTGTCAGAGCAAATGGTCGCAGGCTTTAATCAGCTCAGCACCAGCATTCTGGAGGTAAAAACACTTCTGCAAAACATGCATTCAGAAGCAAGAAGATCTCCAAACTACAGCTTTTTCCGGTCTGCAGTCGAGCGCATGGATACGCTATCTCCTAGCCAGCAGATGCATGTAATGCATTCTTGCCACGCTGGTCTAGCGCAGGTTACCACCCAAGCTACTCCACCCACCCCAGTAGTTCCTCCCACACCTGCCCTCCCTCCAGCCACTGTCGCTCCCCCTCCTATTCAATACCAGCAACTTCCCCAGTACCAGCAACCTCCCCAGTACCAGCAACCTCCCCAGTTCCAGCAAACTCCTCCACTTCCAGCAACCTGCCCACTTTCAGCAACCTGCCCCGTACCAACATCCTTTCCTTACCAACATCCTTCCCCGTACCACTTCCCAACCACACCATCTGCTCCTCCAGTCCCTGCCCAAACCTCCTCTCCACCACCCACCACCTGTCTTGCCTCCCACATGTCCACCCGTTCTATTTCTTTTTTCCACCCCTTCACCTCTTTAACCTGATCCTTCCCCACCACCATCCCAGTCCTCTCTCCACACTCCCAATGTCGAAGTGTCCCGCAGCCCCTCCAGCAGTATCTCCACCCCACACTATGACAATTTATGAGATATTTTTTTAAATAAAAAATAAACATTTTTCGTTGGAAAAAAAATTATGTTAATTTTTTTTTTATTTAGCATACAATAAAAGTAAAATTGGTTGCTTAAAATTGTTGTCTGTCATTTATTTCTAAGGTTAAATATATGTAAAACAAAGGTAATATAATGTGGATAAATAAGGTAACATTTATTGGGTATACAAAACCAGGTACATAACTTTGGGTAAAAGGTAAAATAATTTTACCTTTTGGCCAAAGTTGTGTCCCTGTTTGTGTATTAGCCAAAGTATTTCACCTGTTACCCAAAGTTGTGTACATTGTTAGGTAATCCCCAACAAGGTACACAACTTTGATTAAAAGGTGAAATACTTTGGGTAATACACAACCAGGAACACAACTTTGGCCAAAAGGTAAAATACTGTAGATTATCCACAACAAGGTAAACAACTTTGGTTTGAAAAGGTATACTGTGGGTCAGAATGTACATGAATTTGGTTAAGGTAGCAGAGCAATTTTTTCAAACTCTGTCATCCTGCCAGTCTAGTCTTCCTTCAGGTGACAAAGTATTCTGCAAATGTATCCCTCATTCGGGAAACAGCCACAGAACTTCTATAGGTAATGTTCTGGTAATCATGCAAGGTGGTTTCTTCAGAGTGGTCTTCAATGGAAATCGGTTCCTTGCAAATAACAAAATTGTGCAAGACTACACAAGCTTTGATTACCTCGTCCACAGTTTCAGTCTTGAGTTTGATCGCAGTCAATAGGACACGCCATTTGGCTGTCAGAATCCCAAAAGCGCACTCCACCATTCTTCTTGCTCTTGTGAGGTGGTAATTAAAAATTCTTTTTGTTGATGTCAATCCACTGCTGGAGTACAGTTTCAAAAGGTGTTCTGACAGCTGGAAGGCTTCATCACCTACACAAACAAAAGGCATAGGTTGGCCAGATGTTTGAGGCAGCAGTCTAGGGGGTGGGAACTCGAAGGTGTTTCCATAGAGATGACGCCCCATAGCTGACAATTTGAAGACTTGTGAGTCATTGGACCGGCCATAGGCCCCAATATCGACAGTAATAAATTTGTATTCCACGTCAGCGATGGCCATGAGGACAATTAAAAAATATTTCTTGTAATTAAAATATTCGGATCCAGATCCAGCTGGCTTGACAATGCGAATATGTTTCCCGTCCACAGCGCCCAAGCAATTAGGAAACTGACATATTTGTAGAAACCTGTCAGCAATTTCAAGCCAACTCGCTGTTGTGGGCTGTGGTATAAATTCCTCAACTAAAGAGTCCCACAATGCATGGCATGTGTGCTTTACAATTCCAGATATGGTGGAAATTACAAGTCTGTATTGGAAATGGAGTGAGGAAAGGGATACTCCAGTTGCAAGGAATCTGTGAATAAAAAAAAGGAGACAAATGAGTTCAAAATCACAGCATTACATACCAGAACTCAGCTTTAACAATTAAAGATACTATAAAAAAGATTTATTACAAACTACCAGCAACAACATTCCAGTGCAAGTGTGCTCTCAAGTAAGCAGATCAAATAAATATGGCTTACCGAAGAGTCACCATCAGACGCTCCGCCGGTGAAATGGAGAAGCGGCAATAGGTGTCACATCTTCTTATGAGGTCTCCAATTCGCTCCACCAATAAATCAAAGTTCTCCATGTTCATCTGAACATATGAGAAAAATTTCTCAGGGTTTCCTCTAAGGTCCATGCAGAGTGTAGAATACACCCCACGCGTCATTCTCTGGGCTGTGATGGGGTGGATCCACAAACGGCGTCGACGTCGCTGACGCATCATGCGCTGCTGTCTCTTTCTCTCCTTCAGAGCAATCACTTTCAAGTGATTCGCCTCCACTGTGAAATCCACCAAATTCTTCAAATGTTTCCTATCACAACATCCATCTTCGCCAGCCACTTGCTCTTCTCTCCAACCTGCACTTGCTCTCTACAACCTGTCAAAGATGGGCTGTAGGAACAGTGTATATATAGGTATTCAGTAGCCAATCACGTTTGGAAGGCCCCCAAGGGGCAATTTTAAAAACCGGATCCATCGTAATCCGTCAAAAAACGGATAAAAAAAAGGATGAAATGGATGAAACGGATCCGGTTTTTGGTCGAATCCGCTAGACGGATCCGGCAGAAAACAGGATCTGTCTCATCCGTTTTTGCACAATTTTAGCGACGCTGGATCTTGCCTGACGGCAAAAGACTGATGTGTGAAAGTAGCCTAAAGGCTGGGTCTCACATAGCGATACACCAGCGATCCCGACAACGATCAGGATCGCTGGTGTATCGCTACATTATCGCTGCTGAGCTGCCAAACAGGCAGCTCAGGCAGCGATCAGTACAAGGGACACTGCGGGTAACATCGCTTAGTTACCCGCAGTGTACCTTGGATACCAGCGCCCTGATGCAGGGAGCTGGTAACCAAGGTACACAGCGGGTTTCCAGGCGCTGCGCGGTGCCTGGAAACCCGTTGTGTACCTTGGTTACCAGCTCCCTGCATCAGGGCGCTGGTATCCAAGGTACACTGCGGGTTTCTAGGCACAGCCCCGCGCCTGGAAACCCGCTGTGTACCTTGGTTACCAGCGGATCGCTGGTCTCCGCCTGTCACACGCAGCGATGCGTGCCTGTCAGCGGGAGACCAGCGATCAAAAAAATGTCCTGACATTTCAGCGACGATCAGCGATACCCGGCAGGGGGGCTGATCGTCGCTGAATGTCACACACAGTGATATCGCTGGTGAGCTCGCTCCTGCGTCACAAAACTAGTGACTCAGCACCGATCTCGCTAGCGATATCGCTATGTGAGACGGGGGCTTAAGACCCCTGGAAGCATCTCTGACTCCCAGATCACTGCTGAGAACAATAGAGTCACATTTTTACTTTATTTCCACTTTAAGGACTGACAATAAAACATTCAAGATCAAAAAGAAAGAGTTTACAGGGAAAAATGTTACGAAACATTCTTTCCTGTACAATGACTTGTATATAAGACAAAATATTAAAATTACACTGGACTACAAAAAAAATTTTTTTCAAGAGCTGTTTTGGTTATTCCACGTAATCTTTATGTTTTTGAGTGCGCTGAATCCGAAAATGACCTCCGTATTGTCATAGGACATCACTAGAGTTGAGCGATACTTTCCGATATCCAAAAGTATCGGAATCGGAATGGTATCGCCGATACCCAAAAAATATCGGCGATACCCGATACCGATACCGGAAGTCCAATGTAAGTCTATGGGAACAAAATATCGGAATTAAAAAAACCCCATTCTTGCCTTGTTGGTTAATTGTACATAAAGGAAAACAACAAAGAGTAATGTAGAATGTATTGGGGAAGGTGGAGGAGACATTAAAGGCATAGATGTTTAACCCAATCAAATGGAATAGCATAAATATTTTTTTTTTAAAGATGTTCGGATTGACGAAGAAATTGACAATGTTGTTCACGTTTTTTCTATTTTGGCAAATATGTATATTTCACAACTTCCATGCTCTTCACCTTTTTAACTTTTGACACACTTTCTCCTTCATAATCTTCAGCAGCATCATCTTTTTCATCAAATTATTCTTCATCTTCACCTTCTTTATCTTCTTCTTAAACTTCTTGCTATTCATCTTTTTCTTAACATTACTCATATTCTTCTTATTAAACTATTATTCTAATTCATATTGTACTTCATCTTCTTCATCATATCCTTATTTGTGACAGAGAATCCTGTACTTGTAATCTGTCAAAGTATGAATTTTTCATTCTTCCGTTCTTGCTGTCACAAAAGATTTAAATTACAACAGTATTTGTCCGTGTTCAGTTTAGCCTGCAGCAGCAGCAGGCATTTTCCAGGGGCACCACGAGGAGGAACGGACTCACCCCCATACACTGCTTAGTCTTCTTCTGCTTAGAATTTAGAGCATATATTTTGCTCTTCATTTTGGTCTTATACTTCATGTTCTTCTGCTTTTAGATCTTCTGCTTATTGTTCTTGTGTCTCTTGTTCTGTATCTTGTATTTGTAGCACAAACTTGTACCAGCTGATGTTACTGGGACACGGTTACTAAGCAGGAGGTACCTGTGATCCAAAGCACTACCAAGGACCAGCAGACGTTGCAGGAACTCGGAAACCGAGATGGAGGCACCTAGGCCAAAGGCACTGCGGAGAACCAGCTGACGGTACTGGAACCCGGACGGGTAGCAGAAGGTACAAGAGCCAATGCAAGTAACGAGGACCAGCTGACTGTGCTGGAACCTGGAGGGGCAGCAGAAGGAAAAGAGCCAATGGCACAACCGAGGACCAGCTGACATTACTGGGACACGGTTACTAAGCAGGAGGTACCTATGCTCCAAAGCACTACCAAGGACCAGCAGACGTTGCTGGAACTCGGATACCGAGATGGAGGCACCTAGGCCAAAGGCACTGCGGAGAACCAGCTGACGGTACTGGAACCCGGACGGGTAGCAGAAGGTACAAGAGCCAATGCAAGTAACGAGGACCAGCTGACTGTGCTGGAACCCGGAGGGGCAGCAGAAGGAAAAGAGCCAATGGCACAACCGAGGACCAGCTGACGTTACTGGGACACGGTTACTAAGCAGGAGGTACCTGTGCTCCAAAGCACTACCAAGGACCAGCAGACGTTGCAGGAACTCGGATACCGAGATGGAGGCACCTAGGCCAAAGGCACTGCGGAGAACCAGCTGACGGTACTGGAACCCGGACGAGTAGCAGAAGGTACAAGAGCCAATGCAAGTAACGAGGACCAGCTGACTGTGCTGGAACCCGGAGGGGCAGCAGAAGGAAAAGAGCCAATGGCACAACCGAGGACCAGCTGACGTTACTGGGATATGGTTACTAAGCATTAGGTACCTGTGCTCCAAAGCACTACCAAGGACCAGCAGACGTTGCTGGAACTCGGATACCGAGATGGAGGCACCTAGGCCAAAGGCACTGCGGAGAACCAGCTGACGGTACTGGAACCCGGACGGGTAGCAGAAGGTACAAGAGCCAATGCAAGTAACGAGGACCAGCTGACTGTGCTGGAACCCGGAGGGGCAGCAGAAGGAAAAGAGCCAATGGCACAACCGAGGACCAGCTGATGTTACTGGGACACGGTTACTAAGCAGGAGGTACCTGTGCTCCAAAGCACTACCAAGGACCAGCAGACGTTGCTGGAACTCGGATACCGAGATGGAGGCACCTAGGCCAAAGGTACTGTGGAGAACCAGCTGATGGTACTGGAACCCGGACGGGTAGCAGAAGGTACCCATGGAAATTTAAGTTGACAGGCCGCGAGCCGGCCGCAGTTACCGAATCCCACAGTACTACAGTGGGTGATTGTCCTATTGTCACAACGGAAACAGCCTTTATTTGCATATCCCGCAGCACACATAGGAAGCACCTAAACTCCAAGCACCATAGAGTCGGCTAACCCGACCGCAACACGACAGGACAACTTATTGGAGGCTAAGTGACGTTTACACTGACAGGAAACAGATGGCGTGCTGTAACCAGTCTTGGCAGGAGTGAGTACCCGTGCCAATTACACTTCCGAGAAACAACTGGCGGTGTTGTAGCCCAGGGATGAGAAAAGAACATGGTGGAGGCAGCAGGACTTTTTGCCGTACACACAGCAGGGGAACAGCTGACATTACTGAACCCCAGTAACACAGGAGCAAGTGTTCACTGTGCTAACAGCACTTCCGAGAAACAACTGGCGGTGTTGTAGCCCAGGGATGAGAAGAGAACATGGTGGAGGCAGCAGGACTTTTTGCCGTTCACACAGCAGGGGAACAGCTGACATTACTGAACCCCAGTAACACAGGAGCAAGTGTAGACTGTGCTAACAGCACTTCCGAGAAACAACTGGCGGTGTTGTAGCCCAGGGATGAGAAGAGAACATGGTGGAGGCAGCAGGACTTTTTGCCGTACACACAGCAGGGGAACAGCTGACATTACTGAACCCCAGTAACACAGGAGCAAGTGTTCACTGTGCTAACAGCACTTCCGAGAAACAACTGGCGGTGTTGTAGCCCAGGGATGAGAAGAGAACATGGTGGAGGCAGCAGGACTTTTTGCCGTTCACACAGCAGGGGAACAGCTGACATTACTGAACCCCAGTAACACAGGAGCAAGTGTAGACTGTGCTAACAGCACTTCCGAGAAACAACTGGCGGTGTTGTAGCCCAGGGATGAGAAGAGAACATGG
The DNA here is from genome assembly GCA_033576555.1 of Oophaga sylvatica. Lineage (NCBI taxonomy): Eukaryota > Metazoa > Chordata > Amphibia > Anura > Dendrobatidae > Oophaga > Oophaga sylvatica. The sequence continues at coordinate 234,856,248 of JARQOD010000006.1, read as the reverse complement.
TGGAGGCAGCAGGACTTTTTGCCGTACACACAGCAGGGGAACAGCTGACATTACTGAACCCCAGTAACACAGGAGTAAGTGTTCACTGTGCTAACAGCACTTCCGAGAAACAACTGGCGGTGTTGTAGCCCAGGGATGAGAAGAGAACATGGTGGAGGCAGCAGGACTTTTTGCCGTTCACACAGCAGGGGAACAGCTGACATTACTGAACCCCAGTAACACAGGAGCAAGTGTAGACTGTGCTAACAGCACTTCCGAGAAAAAACTGGCGGTGTTGTAGCCCAGGGATGAGAAGAGAACATGGTGGAGGCAGCAGGACTTTTGCCGTACACACAGCAGGGGAACAGTGACATTACTGAACCCCAGTAACACAGGAGCAAGTGTAGACTGTGCTAACAGCACTTCGAGAAAAACTGGCGGTGTTGTAGCCAGGGATGAGAAGAGAACATGGTGGAGGCAGAGGACTTTTTGCCGTACACACAGCAGGGACAGCTGACATTATGAACCCAGTAACACAGGAGCAAGTGTTCACTGTGCTAACAGCACTTCCAGAGAAACAATGGGGTGTTGTAGCCCAGGGATGAGAAGAGAACATGGTGGAGGCAGCAGGACTTTTTGCCGTCACACAGCAGGGGAACAGTGACATTATGAAACCCAGTAACACAGGAGCAGTGTAGACTGTGTAACAGCACTTCGAGAAACAACTGGCGGTGTTGTAGCCAGGGATGAGAAGAGAACATGGTGGAGGCAGCAGGACTTTTTGCGTACACACAGCAGGGGAACAGCTGAATTACTGAACCCCAGTAACACAGGAGCAAGTGTACTGTGTAAACAGCACTTCCGAGAAACAAGGCGGTGTTGTAGCCCGGTGAGAAGAGAACATGGTGGAGGCAGCGGACTTTTTGCCGTACACAGCAGGGGAACAGCTGACATTACTGAACCCAGTAACACAGGAGCAAGTGTAGACTGTGCTAACAGCACTTCGAGAAACAAACTGGCGGTGTTGTAGCCAGGGATTGAACGAGAAACATGGTGGAGGCAGCAGGACTTTTTGCCGTACACACAGCAGGGGAACAGCTGACATTACTGAACCCAGTAACACAGGAGCAAGTGTACTGTGCTAACAGCACTTCGAGAAACAACTGGGTGTTGTAGCCCAGGGATGAGAAGAGAACATGGTGGAGGCAGCAGGACTTTTTGCCGTCACACAGCAGGGGAACAGTGACATTATGAACCCAGTAACACAGGAGCAAGTGTAGACTGTGCTAACAGCACTTCGAGAAAACTGGCGGTGTTGTAGCCCAGGGATGAGAAGAGAACATGGTGGAGGCAGCAGGACTTTTTGCCGTCACACAGCAGGGGAACAGCTGACATTACTGAACCCAGTAACACAGGAGCAAGTGTAGACTGTGCTAACAGCACTTCCGAGAAACAACTGGCGGTGTTGTAGCCCAGGGATGAGAAGAGAACATGGTGGAGGCAGCAGGACTTTTTGCCGTACACACAGCAGGGGAACAGCTGACATTACTGAACCCCAGTAACACAGGAGCAAGTGTAGACTGTGCTAACAGCACTTCCGAGAAACAACTGGCGGTGTTGTAGCCAGGGATGAGAAGAGAACATGGTGGAGGCAGCAGGACTTTTTGCCGTACACACAGCAGGGGAACAGTGACATTATGAACCCAGTAACACAGGAGAAGTGTCACTGTGCTAACAGCACTTCGAGAACAACTGGGGTGTTGTAGCCAGGGATGAGAAGAGAACATGGTGGAGGCAGCAGGACTTTTTGCCGTTCACACAGCAGGGGAACAGTGACATTACTGAACCCCAGTAACACAGGAGCAAGTGTAGACTGTGCTAACAGCACTTCCGAGAAAAACTGGCGGTGTTGTAGCCCAGGGATGAGAAGAGAACATGGTGGAGGCAGCAGGACTTTTTGCCGTCACACAGCAGGGGAACAGCTGACATTACTGAACCCCAGTAACACAGGAGCAAGTGTTACTGTGCTAACAGCACTTCCGAGAAACAACTGGGGTGTTGTAGCCCAGGGATGAGAAGAGAACATGGTGGAGGCAGCAGGACTTTTTGCCGTCACACAGCAGGGGAACAGCTGACATTACTGAACCCAGTAACACAGGAGCAGTGTAGACTGTGCTAACAGCACTTCCGAGAAACAACTGGCGGTGTTGTAGCCCAGGATGAGAAGAGAACATGGTGGAGGCAGCAGGACTTTTTGCCGTTCACACAGCAGGGGAACAGCTGACATTATGAACCCAGTAACACAGGAGCAAGTGTAGACTGTGCTAACAGCACTTCCGAGAAAAACTGGCGGTGTTGTAGCCAGGATGAGAAGAGAACATGGTGGAGGCAGCAGGACTTTTTGCCGTACACACAGCAGGGGAACAGCTGACATACTGAACCCAGTAACACAGGCAAGTGTAACTGTGCTAACAGCACTTCCGAGAAAAACTGGCGGTGTTGTAGCCCAGGGATGAGAAGAGAACATGGTGGAGGCAGCAGGACTTTTTGCCGTACACACAGCAGGGAACAGCTGACATTACTGAACCCCAGTAACACAGGAGCAAGTGTAGACTGTGCTAACAGCACTTCGAGAAACAACTGGCGGTGTTGTAGCCCAGGGATGAGAAGAGAACATGGTGGAGGCAGCAGGACTTTTGCGTTCACACAGCAGGGGAACAGTGACATTATGAACCCAGTAACACAGGAGCAAGTGTAGACTGTGCTAACAGCACTTCCGAGAAACAACTGGCGGTGTTGTAGCCAGGGATGAGAAGAGAACATGGTGGAGGCAGCAGGACTTTTTGCCGTTCACACAGCAGGGAACAGCTGACATTACTGAACCCAGTAACACAGGAGCAAGTGTAGACTGTGCTAACAGCACTTCCGAGAAAAACTGGCGGTGTTGTAGCCCAGGGATGAGAAGAGAACATGGTGGAGGCAGCAGGACTTTTTGCTACACACAGCAGGGGACAGCTGCATTACTGAACCAGTAACACAGAGCAAGTGTTACTGTGCTAACAGCACTTCGAAACAATGGGGTGTTGTGCCAGGGATGAGAAGAGACATGGTGGAGCAGCAGATTTTTGCGTTCACACAGCAGGGGAACAGTACATACTGAACCCCAGTAAAACAGAGAAGTGTAGACTGTGCTAACAGCACTTCGAGAAACAACTGGCGGTGTTGTAGCCCAGGGATGAGAGAACATGGTGGAGGCAGCAGGACTTTTTGCCGTCACACAGCAGGGGAACAGCTGACATTACTGAACCCATAACACAGAGCAGTGTCACTGTGCTAACAGCACTTCGAGAAACAATGGCGGTGTTGTAGCCAGGGATGAGAAGAGAACATGGTGGAGGCAGCAGGACTTTTTGCGTCACACAGCAGGGGAACAGCTGACATTACTGAACCAGTAACACAGGAGCAAGTGTAGACTGTGCTAACAGCACTCGAGAAAAACTGGCGGTTTGTAGCCAGGATGAGAGAGAACATGGTGGAGGCAGCAGGACTTTTTGCGTTCACACAGCAGGGGAACAGTGACATTCTGACCCCAGTAACACAGAGCAAGTGTACTGTGCTAACAGCACTTCCGAGAAACAATGGCGGTGTTGTAGCCAGGGATGAGAAGAGAACATGGTGGAGGCAGCAGGACTTTTTAACACAGGAGCAAGTGTAGACTGTGCTAACAGCACTTCCGAGAAACAACTGGCGGTGTTGTAGCCCAGGATGAGAAGAGAACATGGTGGAGGCAGCAGGACTTTTTGCCGTTCACACAGCAGGGGAACAGCTGACATTACTGAACCCCAGTAACACAGGAGCAAGTGTAGACTGTGCTAACAGCACTTCCGAGAAACAACTGGCGGTGTTGTAGCCCAGGGTCAAGGAGGATGTTTAAATACTATATCAAGTATTTTCCTTGTTACGTGTCAATTAAAAATGTCTATACTTCAAACAAGAGAAATATAAACTTTAGTACCATAAGATGATGATTTAACTTAAAAAAATATATGTAAATTAATAATTTACAAACATAAACGCATACATTAACATGTTGAAAAGCAATGCAAACCACAATTAAAATAGGTTAAATAATCTGCTATACGGTTTAAAATAAAAGCATACAAGTACATATCAGAATCCATTAATGATGGCTAAGTAACAGTATGTACACCATATTTATTGTGTAGTCAATGAATGGCTGACTTAAAAACATAATCAGCATTACAAGTTATCTTTGACATTCATAAAACTTTACATTTGGTGAATAATCTCACTAAAAATTTTTTAAAAATATCTAAAATTTCCATCATGTAATACTGATAATATGTGCCAATCATTTTATTAACAAACAAAAAATTTAAAAAGTGCATAGTGCAGAGTGAAAACAGATATTTATGCCTGACTGTGGACTTGCAAGCATGACAACGGATAGATAAGGTATATATAGATGAGACTGCATAGCCACAGATGGTGAATGGCGATGTAATACTGTACCTCAATAAAGTGTGCGTTACTACTACATCCTTTTTTTTATATAGCTTTATAAAAGGTTACGTGCATGTATGGTTGCGCCTTTGTTTGGACGCACAGACTGGCTTCCTGCTGTGACGCGTTGGGTATTGGAGCGTCTGTACGTCTTATGACGCAGACTAACATTCACGGTGCGCATCGTTCATCATCGCAAGCGTACCGACAACACAAAGGCGTTGTCATGACTGCTTTACTCAGTAAACATGCACCTATGATGAAACATACACGCATGTGCCCTATTACGTAACAAGCTACAAGAAAAACGAGTGTGAGGTGTGACACAGCTGTTTTGTTAAGGTACAGTATTATATCGACATTGTACAGGTGTCGCTATTCAGTCTGATAAATAGATATCATTCACCTATTCTATCAGTTGTCGTTCTTTCAGCACCACTTACAGGTATATATTTTGCTATTGTGACTATGCACTATTGACTTTACCAAGGTAATTTATGATTTTTGTTAGCGATTATCATGTTTACATGAAGGACCTTTATGATATGGGCTGTTAACTTTCTAATTAAATATGTATTTTTTAAAATGACACAAATATAAGTAATGTTGAAGAGGACTATTCCTACATGCATTGTTTGCACAATATTGCAGGTCAATATATCAAAAATTTGCCTATGTTTATAAACTCTGCTCTCAACCATATTAATAAACCCCCAGATACGGTGCAAAAGACTGCCCGATAAATGAGCGCAGATTCATCAATATATTAAACATTACAATGCTTTATTGTCAAAATGATTCAATATTAATATACAAAATAGTTTATTATCACAAATATAGGTGCAAAGATAAAAATGGGGACAGAAATGAGCTTCCTCACAAAGTATATAAAGGCTATGTAAACAGGGGTTATCAACCACCACACAATATAAGAAACTGACACTTGAATCAAGAGTCAATAAGGTGATAACAAATGAGTTGAATATATTGGAGGTCTGTCTTCAATGTGTCTGCTGGAAGCCAAGATTCACAATGATGTTGGAACAACAAAATATCAATATGAGGCTATGCACACTGAAAGACTGCCATGAAGGTAACAGATTGGTGGCTGATGCCTTTACCTGAGTATATGCCGTGACGTTGGTATGGTAGGAGCTCCTGTCCCACTGCCCCGACGCGCGCGTTTCGCCCAGCCGAAGAAGCTGGGCGAAACGCGCGCGTCGGGGCAGTGGGACAGGAGCTCCTACCATACCAACGTCACGGCATATACTCAGGTAAAGGCATCAGCCACCAATCTGTTACCTTCATGGCAGTCTTTCAGTGTGCATAGCCTCATATTGATATTTTGTTGTTCCAACATCATTGTGAATCTTGGCTTCCAGCAGACACATTGAAGACAGACCTCCAATATATTCAACTCATTTGTTATCACCTTATTGACTCTTGATTCAAGTGTCAGTTTCTTATATTGTGTGGTGGTTGATAACCCCTGTTTACATAGCCTTTATATACTTTGTGAGGAAGCTCATTTCTGTCCCCATTTTTATCTTTGCACCTATATTTGTGATAATAAACTATTTTGTATATTAATATTGAATCATTTTGACAATAAAGCATTGTAATGTTTAATATATTGATGAATCTGCGCTCATTTATCGGGCAGTCTTTTGCACAATATTGCAGGTGTACATCACGTCCCTTAATCAACATTGGATTATTATATTTACTTGTATGCTTTTATTTAAAAGGCAAGAACACTGAAGTATAACCTTCGCACTGCAGCAGTTGTCAAAGTTCAACCCACATTATGCACTTCCAACATTGCAGAATTTGAGTCATGATGTGAGTTGGATTTGTCTAAGCTATGGAGTGACAAGGTTGACCATCAGTATCCTATAGCATTAAGTAGGCTTTTGTGTTTGCATTTGTTTTCGACATGTGCATATCTGTAATAATATGTCACAATTATTTTGTAACAGATTTGTGACAAAGACTAATCATTTTATGGTTTTAAAGTTGACGTTTCAAATGTTTACAGCTTAGAAATCAGGGTGTAGCCTCATATCTATGTGTAGCACTAGACACTTTGACATGTCATGTTTTTTTCACCATGATTAGGTAGCTAGCAGTAATTTTTTGCCGGACACACAGCAGGGGAACAGCAGGCGTTACTGAACCCCACAAACACATCAGCGATTGTTTTCATCTGTGCATCTAACACTTCTGAGCAGCAACTGGCGGTGTTGAAGCCCAGGGTTAAGGAGGGTGTAGGCAGAGGCCTAGTATGAGATGTTTGAAGTTGAAGTTGTAGTTAGCAGCAGTAATTTTTGCCAGACACACAGCAGGGGAACAGCAGGCGTTACTGAACCCCACAAACACATCAGCGATTGTTTTCATCTGTGCATCTAACACTTCTGAGCAGCAACTGGCGGTGTTGAAGCCCAGGGTCAAGGAGGGTGTAGGCAGAAGCCTAGTATGAGATGTTTGAAGTTGAAGTTGTAGTTAGCAGCAGTAATTTTTGCCAGACACACAGCAGGGGAACAGCAGGCGTTACTGAACCCCACAAACACATCAGCGATTGTTTTCATCTGTGCATCTAACACTTCTGAGCAGCAACTGGCGGTGTTGAAGCCCAGGGTCAAGGAGGGTGTAGGCATAAAATATTGAGTTATTGCCTTGTTACGTGGCCATTGCAAATGTATGTACTTCAAACAAGAATAAATGAAGTTTTACTAGGACAATAAAATGATGAATTTCAATTCCAAGAATAGAAAAATATTTATACTTGAGAGTCCTCTGTGGTTGATACCGTTTAATAGCTAACTGAAAATATGGTAACAAATTCCAAGCTTTCGAGACTACTCAGGTCTCTTCATCAGGCTAAGACTAAAACAAAAAATGAAGAATCACATATTTCTACACACAACAAGACACAGGAATAGGTAAGACAAGTGAGGGAGGGACAAGTGAGGGGAGACCGGCCAAAAAATGAGAACAAGGATGAATTATCAGCGCCACACAATAAGAGAAAAAATAATGGATTTACCTGTGGCAAAACAATTTTGTATGCCCGGTCATAGCATGATGGATATGGAATTACTGGTATTAAAATATAACTTCAAATATGAGAAAGATACAAAGGTTTCAGAATATAAGCTCATCATGACCTTTGACACTGTTAGTGATGGAATGAATAGATCACACGGATTTATGTCATTCTATATCAATTAAGGAATCAGCGTCTCTGCCCTTCCAGGGGCATGAAAACACAAAACCAGACCCCAATCAGAGGGCAATTAAACTTTCTATCCTTATGTAGGAACTGTTACAATATTTATGTTCATCCCTCTGTGATAATGAGAGTTCTGCTACACGTCACTTACTTGTCTTACCTATTTCACTATTCCTGTGTCCTGTTGTGTATAGAAATATGTGATGCTTCATTTTTGGTTTTAGTCTTTGCCTGATGAAGAGACGTGAGTAGCCTCGAAAGCTTGCAATTTGTTACCATCTTTTCAGTTATCCATTAAAAGGTAACAACTAGTGTTGAGCATTCCGATACCGCAAGTATCGGGTATCGGCCGATATTCGCGTTATCGGAATTCCGATACTTAATTCCGATACTTTTTCAATATCGTATACCGGAATCGGAAGTTCCCATAATTCTTTGAGAGGCAATGTGATTTTAGTCAGCCAATGAGGAATCCTACGAAGTGTGGGCACATCCTGTAATGCTGCGGTCATCTTAACTAATGGCATGGCTGTGATTGGCTGCTGAAATTATGTCAGAATGCACTATAAAAGGCGCCGCCGCCATTTTAGCGTCACTGTGCTGTGAATTCAGATAGGGACAGAACGCTGCTGTGCTGACTCTGAGGGACAGTTAGAGATTGCGATTTAGTGTACTGTGCTGTAGGCAGGCTATCACCAACGCTGTGTAAAGCTTCCTTTTGCCTGCAGTGTTGTTTTAACAGCTCTGCAAGGTGTGTGTGAGTGCAGGTGACGCTGCAGTTTGCTCTGCATCCAACGCTGTCTGTAGGCATCTGCACGTGTCACTCACAGACTCTTTTTTTTTTCTTTAGTGTAATTCTAGCTGCTCCATTCAATAGAAATTATAGTGTGATGCGCTTCCATCCGTATCCAATACATTGGTTGCAAACACTATAGAAGTAGACAAAGGAGTAGCCTTTCCCAGATTGTGGACAGTTGTGTTTCAGTGTTCACTTCAGTCTGTGTTTTTTATTTTTGAGTGCATATCACGCTCCAGTTACTTGTTCAAGCACTGCTGCTTGTACTCTGCTGAGCGTGTCTCAGTGCCTCATCCTTTTCATTTTTCTCCAATTGGTTCTGCTCCATTCCATTTAAAATCTAATCTATTAGTGTGACGCGCTTCCATCCGTATACAATACATTGGTTGCAAACACTATAGAAGTAGACAAAGGAGTAGCCTTTCCCAGATTGTGGACAGTTGTGTTTCAGTGTTCACTGCAGTCTGTGTTTTTTTTTTTTGAGTGCATATCACGCTCCAGTTACTTGTTCAAGCACTGCTGCTTGTACTCTGCTGAGCGTGTCTCAGTGGCTCATCCTTTTCATTTATCTCCAATTGGTTCTGCTCCATTCCATTTAAAATAAATATAATCTATTAGTGTGACGCGCTTCCATCCGTATACAATACATTGGTTGCAAACACTATAGAAGTAGACAAAGGAGTAGCCTTTCACAGATTGTGAATAGTTGTGTTTCAGTGTTCACTGCAGTCTGTGAGGTATTTTTTTTTTTTTTTTTTAAATGCAGATCACGCTCCATTTACTTCTTCAACCACCGCTGCGTGTACTCTGCTGAGTGTCTGTCACTGGCTCATCCTTTCATTTTTCTAAAATTGGTGCTGCTTTATTCTATTTAAAATAATCAAATCTATTACAGTGACGTGCTTCCATCCGTATACAATACATTGGTTGCAAACACATATAGTAGTACACAAGGGCCTTTCACAGTACTGAACAGTTGTGTGCACTGTTTACTGTAGTCAGAGGTTTTCATTTTTGTAGTGCAGATCCGCTCCAGTTACTTCTTCAACCACTGTGCTTGTACTCTGCTGAGCGTGTCTCACTGCCTCATCCTTCACATTTTTCTAAAATTGGTGCTGCTTTATTCTATTTAAAATAATTCAAATCTATTACAGTGACGTGCTTCCATCCGTATACAATACATTGGTTGCAAACAATATAGTAGTACACAAACGGGCCTTTCACAGCTACTGAACAGTTGTGTGCACTGTTTACTGTAGTCAGAGGTTTTCATTTTTGTAGTGCAGATCCCGCTCCAGTTACTTCTTCAACCACTGTTGCTTGTACTCTGCTGAGCGTGTCTCACTGCCTCATCCTTCACATTTTTCTAAAATTGGTGCTGCTTTATTCTATTTAAAATAATTCAAATCTATTACAGTGACGTGCTTCCATCCGTATACAATACATTGGTTGCAAACAATATAGTAGTACACAAACGGGCCTTTCACAGCTACTGAACAGTTGTGTGCACTGTTTACTGTAGTCAGAGGTTTTCATTTTTGTAGTGCAGATCCCGCTCCAGTTACTTCTTCAACCACTGTTGCTTGTACTCTGCTGAGCGTGTCTCACTGCCTCATCCTTCACATTTTTCTAAAATTGGTGCTGCTTTATTCTATTTAAAATAATTCAAATCTATTACAGTGACGTGCTTCCATCCGTATACAATACATTGGTTGCAAACAATATAGTAGTACACAAACGGGCCTTTCACAGCTACTGAACAGTTGTGTGCACTGTTTACTGTAGTCAGAGGTTTTCATTTTTGTAGTGCAGATCCCGCTCCAGTTACTTCTTCAACCACTGTTGCTTGTACTCTGCTGAGCGTGTCTCACTGCCTCATCCTTCACATTTTTCTAAATTGGTGCTGCTTTATTCTATTTAAAATAATTCAAATCTATTACAGTGACGTGCTTCCATCCGTATACAATACATTGGTTGCAAACAATATAGTAGTACACAAACGGGCCTTTCACAGCTACTGAACAGTTGTGTGCACTGTTTACTGTAGTCAGAGGTTTTCATTTTTGTAGTGCAGATCCCGCTCCAGTTACTTCTTCAACCACTGTTGCTTGTACTCTGCTGAGCGTGTCTCACTGCCTCATCCTTCACATTTTTCTAAAATTGGTGCTGCTTTATTCTATTTAAAATAATTCAAATCTATTACAGTGACGTGCTTCCATCCGTATACAATACATTGGTTGCAAACAATATAGTAGTACACAAACGGGCCTTTCACAGCTACTGAACAGTTGTGTGCACTGTTTACTGTAGTCAGAGGTTTTCATTTTTGTAGTGCAGATCCCGCTCCAGTTACTTCTTCAACCACTGTTGCTTGTACTCTGCTGAGCGTGTCTCACTGCCTCATCCTTCACATTTTTCTAAAATTGGTGCTGCTTTATTCTATTTAAAATAATTCAAATCTATTACAGTGACGTGCTTCCATCCGTATACAATACATTGGTTGCAAACAATATAGTAGTACACAAACGGGCCTTTCACAGCTACTGAACAGTTGTGTGCACTGTTTACTGTAGTCAGAGGTTTTCATTTTTGTAGTGCAGATCCCGCTCCAGTTACTTCTTCAACCACTGTTGCTTGTACTCTGCTGAGCGTGTCTCACTGCCTCATCCTTCACATTTTTCTCGAATTGGTGCTGCTTTATTCTATTTAAAATAATTCAAATCTATTACAGTGACGTGCTTCCATCCGTATACAATACATTGGTTGCAAACAATATAGAAGTACACAAACGGGCCTTTCACAGCTACTGAACATGGGTTTTTAATTTTTAACTAAAATATGTATTTTTTCAAATGACACAAATATAAGTAATGTTGAAGAGGAATAGTCCTACATCCATTGTTTGCACAATATTACAGGTGTACATCATGTCCCTTAATCAACAATGTATTATTATATTTACTTGTATGCTTTTATTTAAAAGCCAAGAACACAGAAGGATAACCTTCGCACTGCAGCTGTTGTCAAAGTTCAACCCACATTATGCACTTCCAACATTGCAGCATTTGAGGCATGATGTGAGTTGGATTTGTCAAAGTTATGGAGTGAGAAGGTTCACCATCAGTACCTATAGCATAAGTATGCTTTTGTGTTAGCATTTGTGTTAGACATGTGGATATCTGCCATAATATGTCACAATTATTTAGTTACAGATTTGTTACCAACACTAATCATTGAATGGTTTTAAATTTGACGTTTCACTTGTTTACAGCTTAGAAATAAGGGTGTAGCCTGATATCTATGTGTAGCACTAGCCACTTTAACATGTCATGTTTGTTTTCAACATGTGTAGCTAGGTAGCAGTAATTTTTGCCGGACACACAGCAGGGGAACAGCAGGCGTTACTGAACCCCACAAACACATCATCGATTGTTTTGATCTGTGCATCCAACACTTCTGAGCCCAGGGTCAAGGAGGGTGTAGCCTGAGGCCTAGTATGAGATGTTTGAACTTTAATTTGAACTTTAATTTGGAGTTAGCAGCATTAATTTTTGTCAGACACGCAGCAGGGGAACAGCAGGCGTTACTGAACCCCACTATCACTATAGCTTGTGTATTGGCTGTGGACACGACACTTCTGAGCAGCAACTGGCAGTGTTGTAGCCCAGGGAGTATAGCTCAGGTGGTAGAAAGATGAACATAACAGGAGACATGGAAAACGTTGCCAACCAGTTAGTTAATCTGAAACCGGACAGGCAAATTCAGGCGATATCCATGCCTAGTTCATTTTCAGAAAAGTAAGCCGTTCTACATTATCGGAGGATAGTCGCATGCAACGGTCTGTTAATACACCACCTGCAGCAGTAAAGACGCGCTCCGATAATACACTGGCAGCAGGGCAAGCCAGCACCTCCAATGCATACTGGCTAAGCTCTGGCCATGTATCCAGCTTAGAGACACAAAAGTTGAATGGGGAAGAGCCATCTGGGAGTACACTGAGAGGGCAAGACATGTAGTCTGTCACCATCTTACGGAAATGTTGCGTCCTGCTGACTGGAGCCGTCTCGGATGGTGTAGACATTGGTGGCGCTGCCACAAAACTTCGACACATTTGGAACATACTGTTCTTGCCCTGTGCAGAGGCGCTGCTTGTGCTCCCTCTTGTTGCAGAGCTGTCTCCACTGCCTCGACGCACAGAGCTGCTTTGTAAAGCAGTAGCAGCAGCGCTCTCGGCTGGAATGGAGAACATTATGGATTGCACCAGTGTGTCTTGGTACTTCCGCATTTTACGCTCCCGGTTCAACGGTGTGATGAGGCTTTGTAAGTTGTCCCGGTAGCGAGGGTCTAGGAGGGTGTACACCCAATAATCAGACGTGGTGTGAATGTGTTCGATGCGGCGGTCGTTTCTCAGCCACTGCAGCATGAAATCAACCATGTGCTGCAGACTCCCAACTGGCCAAGAAACGTTGTCCCCTGCAAGAGGCGTCATCTCTGCCTGCTGTGCATCACCCCACCCTTGGTCTACATACTGACTAGAGCATTGTCTACCTCCCTCTGGAGCGATGTCTTCCTCCTCCATTGACTCCTCCTCATCCTCCTCACAAAGTCCTTCAAATACATAAAAATTTACAAAATTTAAAACTCAAAATTTAAAAACTTTGTATCATAATTCTGTAACATCAGTTTATGGAAACACAATAGCATTACAAAAGGATAGACAAAAACTGTACATTATGTGCTTTGTAAATACATTAAAAGTTTGTAATGGTTATGAAAATATAGACAGCGACTCTGGAGGTTCAATTGTTGATACAGCATGGTACTTTGAAAGTCCTCCAGCCCTTTGTGAGGAACCACGTTGCGCTGACTGTCCAGAAGGTGATGGAATTTGTGACTCCTCATCCTCCACCTCTTCCAAAACCTCATGCCTTAGTGCTTGCAGTGTTTTTTGAAGCAGGCAGATAAGGGGGACAGTCAGGCTGACTAGTGCATCATCTGCACTCGCCATCCGCGTTGACTCATCAAAAGCACGCAAAACATGGCAGATATCCTTCATAGAGTCCTTCGGCACTCATTACACTGGCAGTGGCTGCCCATTCATTATAGGATCCAATTCTAATTACTGGTTCTCACCAACAAAGCTCTCCACAGCGCAGCACCCCCCTACATCTCCTCCCTTATTTATATTTATCGGCCTAACCGACTGCTGCACTCTGCAAACGACCTTCGACTAACCTCTGCACTAATCCGTACCTCCCACTCCCAACTCCAAGACTTCTCCCGCGCTGCGCCAATCCTCTGGAATGCTCTACCCCAAGAAATTCGGACTATCCGCAATTTGGATGGTTTCAGGCGCTCCCTCAAAACACATTTGTTCACAGTGGCCTATCACATTCACTAATCAAAGTCATTCTATGTGTAATTCTGTGTGTGTAGCCCATTCACTATCTCCATGCATACCTCACTCCCTTAAAATGGCTGGACCATCATTGTAAAAACACCATTGTATATAAACACCTGTACTTTGTATCTCCCCCACCTCATTGTAGATTGTAAGCTTTCACCAGCAGGGGCGGCTGATTTTGCTTTAATTATTGTATTGTTAACGTTGTTACTTATGACTTGTGTTTTGAAACTGTTAAACTGTAAAGCACTGCGGAATATTATGGCGCTATATAAATAAATAATATTATTATTATTCTTATTATAGAGGCCCACTCAGTAGTGGTGAAGTGTGAACGGCGCAAATTGCGAGTTGACTGCGCCTGATGCAGCTGATACTCCATTACTGTTGGCTGCTGCTCACACAACCGCTCCAACATATGTAACGAGGAATTCCACCTGGTGGGTACGTCACATATGATGCGATGTTCATGAAGGTGAAATCTGCGTTGCAGAGCTGCAATCAGCGATCTGGCCATGCTGGAACGTCGCAAGTGAGCGCACTCTAGGCGGACCTTGTGCAGCAGTGCATCAAGATCCGGATAGTCCCTCAAAAAACTCTGCACGACCAAGTTGAGCACATATGACAGACATGGTATGTGAGTGAGGTTGCCAAGGCCCAGAGCTGACACCAGATTTCGGCCATTGTCACACACTACCAAGCCTGCCTGTAGATTCTCTTCCAAAAACCACACGTCGCTCTCCTGCTTTATGGCATTACAGAGCTCCTGCGCTGTGTGGCTAAGATTCCCCATGGAAATTAATTTCAGGACGGCCTGTTGACATTTGGACACGGCTGTGCTCATATCGGTCGCAACAGGTAAACGTTCACGGGTCAATGTGGAGGTAGACCGTGACGGCTCCTGCAGCGATGATTCTGAGGAACTGGAGTAGGAGGAGGAATCAATGTGTACAGACTTGATTCCTGCAATCCTTGGAGTTGGCAGAACACGTACAGCGCCACTCGCAAGATCAGTACCCGGCTGCACAACATTGACCCAATGGGCAGTGAGGGAAAGGTATTGTCCCTGGCCATGGGTGTTAGAACCCTCTTGTTAGGTTTTGTTTCAGTTTGCTGGTCACATGACCTTTTTTCCCTATTTAGTCTGGCTCCGCCCTTCTGGCTTTGCTTGACTTCATTGTATTATCTACTGTTAAGCTAGCTGGGTGCTTAGGTGCCTTAATCTGTCAGTTTTGCTTGATGTTAGGATCACAAAGTATTTATTTTTCTGTTTAATTATCCATGCTACAATTTATGTTAGGAGGTGTCCACCTTTTCTCCCAGTCCCTAGATCTTGTAGGGATTACTCCCTCGCAACTATAGGTCTTCGTTCACACTAGATGAGGACTTTAGCGGGTCTGGTCGCAGGATCAGGTTCCCCGTTACATCGTAGGGATTCAGCTTAGTTGTATTGTAGGGACAGAATTCCCTTCTTTCCTTACTGGTTGTAGCAGATCATAACAATGGGTACTGCTCCACGCATCGGTGGTCAGGTGGACCTTGCTACTGAGGGCTTTTAGTAGCGCATGTTTAATTTTTCCCTCAACATGCTTTTGCAGACCAGGGACGGCTTGCCTGCTGAAATGAAATCGGCTTGGCACATTGTATTGTGGGACTGACAATGATATTCAGTTACGGAAACTGTCTGTCTCCACCAGCCTGAATCACAGCATTTCAAGGGACAGGAGTTTTGCAATGCCAGCATTCAGAGCCTGTGCTCGTGCATGGTTTGCGGAGTATGGCCGTCTTTTATCCCATGCCTGTGCTACCGATGGCTGTTTTGTGGCCTGGGAGTGTGAGGATGACAGGTGACAGGGAACTTGCTGCTGTGTGTGGAATAACAGTTTGTCTCTGGACAACAGTGGCCGAGGTTCTTCCATGGCGATCCTGTGAGGAAGCAGAACCAGCTGTGTGTGAGCTCGATGAAGAGGCTTCAACACAACCTGAAGATGTAGGTGCTGCTGTAGGTTGGCCTACATCTCCAGTGTGTCTTTGTAACTCAACTACGTGCTTTGTCCGCACATGTTTCCACATATTTGTGGTATTGAGGTGACTGACACTTTTAGCTATTTTTAATTTTTGATTACACAGCTTGCATTTCACATAGCAAATATCATGTGCAAGTGTGTGAAAAAAGGACCACGCAGTGCAAGTCCTTGGAGCGCACGTTTTGACTTTTGGAAGACAACTGCTCCGAACAGGTGCCAAACTGGAGGCTACAGGCAACCGAGTCTGCAGCCTAACTCTCCCTCCTGTTTGTACCGTTGGGGCAATGTCTTCCTCTATCTTCCTTCTATCACTAACCATTTCTCTAGGCCTCTCCCAGCTTTCAACCAAAGTACTGGTTCTCAGCCACAAAGCTATCCACAGTGCAGCACCCCTCCTACATCTCCTCCCTCATTTCTATCTATCGGCCTAACCGACTGCTGCGCTCTGCAAACGACTTTCGACTAACCTCTGCACTAATACGTACATCCCACTCCCGACTCCAAGACTTCTCCCGCTCTACGCCAATCCTCTGGAATGCTGTACCCCAAGAAATTAGGACTATCCACAATTTGCATGGTTTCAGGCGCTCCCTCAAAACACATTTGTTCAGAGCGGCCTATCACATTCACTAATCAAAGTCATTCTATGTATTCTGTGTAAGTGTGTGTGTGTCTCTAGCCCATTCACTATCTCCATCCCTCAGTCCCTTAAGATGGCTGGAACATCATTGTAAATGCACCATTGTATATAAACACCTATACTTTGTATCTCCCCCATCTCATTGTACATTGTAAGCTGTCACGAGCAGGGGCGACTTATTTAACTTAAATTATTGTATTGTTAACGTTGTTACTTATGACTGTGTTCTGAAACTGCTAAACTGTAAAGCGCTGCGGAATATGATGGCGCTATATAAATAAATATTATTATTATTCCTCTGAGCTGCTCCCACCACCTTCCTGTTCCTCATGCCATGTTGGGTCTTGGACCTCATCATCTCCACTACCCTCTTCCAACACCTGCTGTTGGGTGGTCTGCCCAGCACCATGCTCAACAGAAACTGGCACCTGGGTCTCATCATCATCAGATGCGTTCTGCGGTGTGCTGACCATCGGCACTGTCTCACCCGCCTCTTCAGATTCAGAGAGACACAGCTGTTGCGCATCACTGCATACTCCCTCTTCACATTACAGAATGCTGCTTGGCTGGGCCCCTGTTTGCAAGCCAATAGATTCTGAGAACAGAAGCAGACACTCAGCTGGCTCCTGTACAGAACTCTCTGACTGCCTGGGCAATTTGCCAGGCGGTGAAGAGACAGATGGTTGCCCAACAGTGCTGTGGTCCTGAGAGGAGGTGGAAGCAATTGAAGTCGATGCATTGGCTGACATCCAAACAACAACGGCTTCAATTTGTTCTTCCCGCAGCAGGGGGGTACTCCGAGCTCCTACAAAAGTGCGCATAAAGGAACGCTCACGGGGAAAACTGGTGGATGCTGTGTCACTGGGGGCCGCAGCAGCCACAGAATCCCCACGTCCTCTCCCTGAAGAAACTCCACGACCACGTGCCTTACTCCCTGCCTTCTTCATCTTGGTAGATTGATAAAGAAAGTCTGAAAAGTTATAAGGTCTAAGTGTGGTTATTCCGCAGAGACTGCAGTGAACACTGCACACAACTGTTCACTACCCAACGCGTCTCAGCAGGAAGGCAGTCTGTGCGTCAAAACAAAGGCACAAGCATACATCTATGTACCCTGTTTATAAAGCTATATAAAAAAAATTATGTAGTAGTGACGCACACTTTATTGAGGTACAGTATTACATCGCCATTCACCATCTGTGGCTATGCAATGTCATCTATATATACCTTATCTATCTGTTGTCATTAGAGTTGAGCGATACTTTCCGATATCCTAAAGTATCGGAATCGGAATGGTATCGCCGATATCACTAAAATATCGGCGATACCCGATACCGATACCGGAAGTCCCATGTAAGTCTATGGGAACAAAATATCGCAACTAAAAAAAACCCATTCTTTCCTTGTAAACACTAAATATACACACATAGAATACGTATATATATATATATATATATATATATACATGTCATTGTGACATATATATATACATATATGTATAGTTTATACACTTCTACATAGTAAAATATATCCTCTGATTCAATTGCCGGGTAAAGCCGGCTTCAGTGAAAAGACAGAAGCACCCGACATGAAATGACACTTGGTGTACATAGGGTTAACCATGTCTTTTCATGTGGTTTGCTATCTGATTTGCACAAACAATTAAATCAGTCTATGTGTGCAAAATTTCACACCTGTAGGGGTTAATTAAAGGTGTAAATTCGTTGTTAAAAAAACGGACTTTTTTGCTACGAATTTACACCTTTAATTAACCCCTACAGGTGTGAAATTTTGCACACATAGTCTGATTTAATTGTGCAAATTAGATAGCAAAGGACATGAAAAGACATGGTTAACCCTATGTACACCAAGTGTCATTTCATGTCGGGTCATAGGTCATAGGTCATAGGTGTTCGGTCTGGATGCCGAACTTTACTGTTCGGGTTCGCCCATCTCTACTTGCAAAATCACCAATCTATAGCACTAGCTTCTCCAAGAGCAGTTCTCCTAATCACAGCTCTGACTATCCTGAGCTATGTGCTTGTTCAAGTGCCATTATCTCTATATGTACCGTAAATACAGTGATAGCAGTGTACATTATAAAACAAATCACTAATAGCTGAATGTGTTACAGCAGAACTTTATAGTTCTACTAATACTATAACTCAGCCTATCCTATCAGAAACAAAGAAGTAAAGAGCAACATAGCTCTGACCTGCTCCAGAGACAAATTGAGAATATTTCTTTAATTGTAACCACAACAATACCAGCACATTAAAAAGTTGTTGTTGTCCAATGTCCATATAGTACTATATTATGCTAAACAGTGGCCAGAGACCGCCATACCATGCCACAATAGTCCCATAGTTTGTTTTCATAGGACAGTGCGATTCTGTGCCTGCACACAGCCATATACTTTGCATAAAGTACCATATTCTACCTGCAAAGAACCAAATTGTGTGTTTGCAGTCCTACAATGAGCCTATATTGCACCCAATAAACTACACATTAGACCCAAATTAGAGTAATACTTGCCCATGTACATAGATGCCAGAGAGAACCACGTTTGTAAGTTACTGTGTATAACAACGCACATTATTCCATATTGTGCCCTGTTTGATTGATCCGATTCCTAACTGAAGGTGGTTTTCCAATCCTTAAAGAAAACTTCAAACTTGCTCCAAATAGTAAAACATAATCTAATATATTCATGTTTTACCCTTACCCCTCCTGTGCTGCTGGCCACAGGACCAACCGTGTGTTGCTTTCCATTGCGCTTGACAGCAGTGATTGGCTGCCTGAGTGACATGGCATTCAATCGACCTCAAAGCATGGTTAACAACTCCTGAAGGTTCTCAGCTCCCAAAACTTTCATGAATGGGCTAATCTCTAAATCCCACCCTTGCCCACTCAAATTGTATAAAATATAGACATGCGGACCCTCGATTTTACCTGATCCGTAGACCATATTGTTTTATATCCATTCAGGAGTTAGGAACACTCTGGCACAACAAGATACTTCTCTTTTATATCCTAAATATGCATGCATGCTAATATTCTGTTACTTTTGATGATGCCAAACCCTATATAGATTTGTATAATCATTGGGTCACATGGCAAAACAAAAATAGGGACAAAGTCAAGTTTGACACCAAATCAGACAAATTCACATTTAGGAGAATCAAAGAACAATCAGACTAATGATCTGTTGAGACTGGGTACACCTTTAGAATACATATAGCCAGTGGCACAACATAAATCTTTTACACGTCAATGCAAAGTCAATAACATGGCCCTCTATAATTGAAAATAAAAATAGTTTGCGCACATAAAAACTACAAGACACAAAAGGATCTGTAGAAAAATAGGAATATGCATGTGTCAAATGGAAAACAATACATAAATTCAGACGCACTCTGTAGAACAGTTTGAGATGCAGATGTAATAATACAGTAATAAATAAATATT
Source organism: Oophaga sylvatica (assembly GCA_033576555.1). Classification (NCBI taxonomy): domain Eukaryota; kingdom Metazoa; phylum Chordata; class Amphibia; order Anura; family Dendrobatidae; genus Oophaga; species Oophaga sylvatica. Next base: position 234,836,181 of record JARQOD010000006.1, on the reverse strand, counting down.
GCACTAAGACCCGTGAGAAAAAGGTGATGAGAAAAGCCTGTAGTCTATTATGTAGTAAACCCCAAACCAAAGGACTAAATAGTCATAATACGCATAAGGTATTTATTCATATGGGTATTAATATGGACAAACCCTGAAAAAGTAAAAGAGGTCCTCTTTTAACGATGGAGCAGAAAAACGCTGCAGAAATCCTAAAAAACCTTTTATGCAGAAAGGTCAGAAGAAATTGACACTGTCCCGGCCGGTGACAGCTCAGATGAATGAGTATTAGTGGTGCACTGTGGAGAAAATAGTCCTGTTTGCACAGGTTTTACCTGACAACCCCGATGGGTCACTTGCAATAGAAAGTCCAATTTCAGCCTCCTCTGGCCTGCTGACAACCCCGATGGGTCACTTGCAGTAGAAAGTCCGACTTCAGCCTCCTATGGCCCGCAGACGAAACTTACATCCGTTGATGAAAGCCGGTGATCTCTGGCCTCCGTGGCCAGATCAGGAACGCCGGCTGATGATGTTGAATCCTCACTAGGAAGAAGGATGTGGGCAGGACCTGTTGGTAAACTAGCCTGCCTCAAGCACAGTAGTACACAAAATCGCAATATCTAACTGTCCCTCAGAGTGAGCAGAGTAGCGTTCTGTCCCTAACTGAGTTCACAGCACAGTGACGCTAAAATGGCGGCGGCGCCTTTTATAGTGCATTCTGACATCATTTCAGCAGCCAATCACAGCCATGCCATTAGTTAAGATGACCGCAGCATTACAGGATGTGCCCACACTTCATAAGATTCATCATTGGCTGACTAACATCACATTGCCTCTCAAAGAATTATGGGAACTTCCGATTCCGGTATACGATATTGAAAAAGTATCGGAATTAAGTATCGGAATTCCGATAACGCGAATATCGGCCGATACCCGATACTTGCGGTATCGGAATGCTCAACACTAGTTGTCATGCTTCCAAGTCGACAGTCAGCCATAAATAGCAATTTTCACTATGCACTATGCACTTTTTAAAGGTTATGTTTGTTAATAAAAATGATTATTGCCACATATTATGAGTATTACATGATGGAAATTGTATAATTTTGTATAAACTATTTAGTAACATTATTCAGCAAATGGAACATTTTAGTAATATCACAGATAACTTGTAATGCTGATGATGTTTTTGAAGTCAGACATTCATTGTCTATACAATAAAAATGGTGTACATACTGTTACTTATCCATCATTAATGGATTCAGATATGTACTTGTATGCTTTTATGTACAACCGTATAGCAGATTCCTTAACTAATTTATTTTGTGGTTTGCATTGCTGTTCAACATGTTAATGTATGTGTTTATGTTTGTCAATTCTTTATTTATCTAGATATTAGTTTAAATGAAATCATCATCTTATGGTAGTAAAGGTTATCTTTCTCTTGTTTGAAGTATAGACATTTAAAATTGACAGGTAACAAGGAAATTACTTGATTTAGTATTTAAACATCCTCCTTGACCCTGGGCTCCAACACCGCCAGTTGTTGCTCGGAAGTGCTGTTAGCACAGTCAACACTTGCTCCTGTGTTACTGGGGTTCAGTAACGTCAGCTGGTCCTCGGTTGTGCCATTGGCTCTTTTCCTTCTGCTGCCCCTCCGGTTCCAGTACCGTCAGCTGGTTCTCCGCAGTGCCTTTGGCCTAGGTGCCTCCATCTCGGTATCCGAGTTCCAGCAACGTCTGCTGGTCCTTGGTAGTGCTTTGGAGCACAGGTACCTCCTGCTTAGTAACCGTGTCCCAGTAACGTCAGCTGGTCTTCGGTTGTGCCATTGGCTCTTTTCCTTCTGCTGCTCCTCCGGGTTCCAGTACCGTCAGCTGGTTCTCCGCAGTGCCTT
>JARQOD010000006.1:234744076-234834208 GCA_033576555.1 Oophaga sylvatica | reverse complement strand
TTCGGAAGGTTAATAACCCATAAAAGAATTGTCCAGAAATGTAAAAAAAGTGTAATAAATTGGGGGGAATTAAAATCGGACAAATTTTTTTATGTTTTTTTTTGCAGTTTTAAATAAACAGAAAGTACCAAAATCAACAATATGTAGGGTGACAATATAGACATTTTTTCACCCCCCCAAAAAATATTTACGCATTTGCTATTTTTTTTCAATAAACGTGAAGCCCTCATCTGCAAAAAAATTTATTTTACCTCTCCCAATGCCCCTTGGTTAAAGTAGAATGTATTGTGCAAAACAGAAAAAAATGGTTTAGCCTTCAAAGGGATTTTTTGTTGAGGGTTCAAAATCAGCACTACCAAACGCTAGAGGCCTGAAAAGTTAATTGCAAAAGAAACCCTGAAAAATCATTCTCTATTGCAATAAAAACTGTTGAGCTGTGCGTGAATTAGATGCTGAGGCGTGACCCCTTCCTTTTTCAAATTATAGGAATGACCCACCATAATAGCAATGCCACTCCCAAAGAAGGAAATTTTACGTGATATCAGGTGACCCCACTGTTTGTGGTGGTAACAGGTCCCAAAACAGCAGGGTTAATTTCAGCATTAATTGGCCCCGAAATGCCTTTGGGAAAGCACACCCGAGCCCCCAGATATGCAAATGATCGAGAAACCCCGACACGCTTGTTTTTTTCCCACTTATTAACTTTTTTTTGTTTTTTATTAACCATTTTTTATATATTTTTCAGATTTCCTATCTTTTCATATATATGTTTTTTTTGTTTTTTTGTTTACATGTACATATTTTTTTCATTCTAGTACATTTCGAATCGGTCCATATATATAATTGTCCCTTTACCTTCATTCCCCCACCCACATATGTCACACTCCCCCTAACATGTATTTATTTTGTCAATTGCATAGTAAATCCCCAATTGGTCAAAAATATATAATTTTCTTCCCCGTTCATCAATATACATGTCACACTCTACCAACATATATTTATTATTACCACTTACACTTTTTAATCACATTTCATATTCCTTTCATTTAAATTTGTACAAAATTTTTTTCAACACATCTCTACCTTTTATTCTTTTTTCACACACTGTATATTGTAAACCATTTTACTATTAAAAGGTATTCACTGTATTTGTTCAATTTTTTCTCTGATTCAGTGTGTTATATAAGGCTATGAAATAAAACATAATTTGTTTTGATTCTGTTCACTTTTCAATACTTACTGATCTGTGATGCAGAGGTCATATGACCTCTTCATCATTTTGTTCTATTGACTGCCCTATCGCTTTGTCCTATGGTTGCTCCATCACATTGTTCCTTATGCATATTCATTAAGTATTTCTATCATGACACAAATATCTCATGACTATTGTCATGTGTTTTTCCCTCTGAGTTAACTTATTGGGTTGTGTGCGTACATGCACATTACAAATCATTGACCCAGTTGCATCATCAGGGGACCAGTGTTACATGTCTTTCACTTTGGCTTGACCAATTGGTCTGCTTGTGTTTATGCGCACAACTAATTTCTGCATGAGCTGCGTTACAGCCATGATGCAGATGTCAGATGATTATTACATCGACCTGTTATTGGACCGTGCTTGTGCGGTTCAGCATCAGACATTTGGTAACAAATTAATACATATTTGAGGTTTGTATTGCGCATGCACCAGCATGTATATCAAGCAAGTCACTCTTTTTTCATCCTCCTGTAAGTGTTTTATTTATTTTCACCTGTTCTTATCCTAATTGCACTCTTGTCATTGGCTACCTGTATTTTAAATAGTCTGTCTACTATCTTACCAACCACCACTATGAAGCATTTGAGAAATGCGCGTCGGGTGTTTTTGTGTGAGTTATTTATTAATTTATACTATATATTATACCTGTTTGTGATTTTCTGACCTGTAGGATATTTTTATATATATTTAAATGGTCATAGATATTGATTGACCAGTTTCTAAAATCATGTATCCTGCACTGTATTTATATGATTGCTTATTATGCATACATATGTTATCCGATTAGCGGGACTTTTTTTTCTGGGGTTCCTACAGTTAAGGGTATGCCACACTAAACAGCGTCGCTAACGAGATCGCTAAAATACGTCACTATTTAGTGATCTCGTTAGTGACGCTGTTGTGTGTGGCATGTAGCAACGACGTGGCCCCTGCTGTGATCTCGCTGATCGTTCACTAGAGTTCTGGACCGTATTTTGATCGTTGGCGTCCCGCTGGTGAGCCTACATCGCTGTGTCTGGCACGTTTTGTGAACGATGTGTGCTGTTTTTTACATCGCAAAGTCGTTAAGGAGATCGCAAACCGCTTATGCGTCGTTAACGAGATCGCTAAGTGTGGCAGCTACTAGCGACATTAAAACGATCACAAAAACGATCGCATTAGTATGCGTCGTTATTGTGATCGTTAGCGGGAGCGTTTAGTGTGGCAGTACCTTTACTCACACACTAATTTGTCCTTGTGTCTGTATCTTGGTTTTGTACTTAATACAATTTGAATTTTTTATCTAATTGTTGTGATTTCAGTCCTGGTACATTTGTTCTTTTAGGGTTTATTTCTGTCTTATAGAGCCATGGGAAACATTCCCCTCATCTGTGTTGGCAGATTTTTGATGTTATGTCATATATTGGGAAGAAGTTATTCCTCATGTACATAAACATGACATCTGTCTGAAAAGTCACTTAAAAATACAGATTTACTTTAATCTAGAAACAGTACAGTAACTTTCAAAGCTCATTCTTGTGGTAACTACAATGAGAATTTTTTTTTCAAGTAAATTATCAAAGCAAGCACACGTTCTGCAGCAAAGTATCCAGAAGCTGCAGTTATTTCAACGGCCGGGAATTAACATCCATCTCCTCTTCTCTCTTCACACAGGTACAACTCTATAACTCTGCTTGCTGTGTATCATCTGCTGCGTTATCATCCTGCAACAAATTTTTAATGGTATCTAACAGTGCTTGCTGAATCTTAGCTATAATTAATTTGTTTCATTGTAGTCAATACTCAATGCTGTATATCCATGGTTGGGGTCTTTGATCATCTATCCACCCCTGGTGTGCTGGCCAGCTTCTAATTTATCCCAAACCAGCTCCCACAATCCCTCTCACCTGATCCTCTTCTAAGTCCTATAAATTTAGTAGCATTCTAGGGTGCACGCGTGGGGGGGCAAGCACACGTCCTGAAGCAAAGTATCCAGAAGCTACAGTTATTTCTACCACAGTTAGACACTGCAGGAGTCAGGACCCCACACTATGTACCTGTCTCCTTTGGGTATGTCTGCCGAGTTAGGAACTCATTACTTGTACCTAACTTTTCTATTAACCCATCTTACTCCTTCACCACATTTACATATGCCCTTACAGTGTTTACTCCACTAATAGTCACTCTCCTTCGCCATCCCCAAACCCCAGCACCTTCTAAACAAATAATCATCTCCCCTTCTCTCTTACCCCAACCTGACCTCCTCTGCTGACCTGCTCCTCAATCTCTGACCTGTCCTAATAAAACATAAAACGAGCCAGCCACTCTTTTTCTCCACCTGTTCTCCCTCTCTCTGCTTCTCCTCACTGCTGGCAACATATCTCCCAATCCTGGACCCCCACAGCTAATACCTCCCATGAATTACCCCTCATACCGCTCCCTATCTAATATTATCTACCGCAATTTCTCCAATGTAAAACCTATGCCCTTGACACCCAACCCCTGCTCCCTCTCTCTGGAGCACTCTGGAATGCCCGCTCTATCTGCAATAAGCTTGATGTCATTCATGACCTCTTTCTCTCTCGCAATATTGCCTTCCTCGGCCTCACAGAAACATGGCTGACACCCTCCGACACCGCCTCACCTGCTGTGCTGTATTACAGTGGCCTTCACTTCACCCACACTCCTCGCCCTTGCAACAGACATGGTAGAATTATGGGTATTCTCCTTTCTACAAACTGCATCTTTAACCCAATCCCACCTCTACGGTCTCTTATCCTCCCCTCTTTTGAAGTCCTCTCTGTCCGTATCTACTCTCCCTCCAACCTCCAAGTTGCCATCATATACCGACCTCTGAATCTGGCCACTGTCTTTATTGACCAATGCTCTACCTGACTACTTCACTTTCTTTCCACTGACATTCCCACTATCATCATGGGTGACTTCAACATTCATACTGATACTGTCATGGTTTGAACAGGGTTGTGTTTGGCCTCCTTTTTTTATCTGGTAGGGGTATTTATACCCACTCTGAACCAGGGTTCTCTGTCAGTTATATTCTCGTTCTGTCTGTGTGTCTGACCCCCTGGTGTGCGTGTGCATACTACTTGTGTTTGACTTCTTTCCGTGTTTACTCACTCAGCTTTTCTTCTCAGTGCCTCTTGTTTGTTTGATTCTCTCGGTTCTGACAGTCAGGCCTGTTTGATCTGACTATCCTTCTGTCTCACCCTCGGTATCTCATTTACCTCCTGGTTTTGACCTTGGCACGTTTGACTTCTCTCCGGCGCCATCCTGTTCCCCTGCACCAGGCGCCTGTCTCTGCCCTCGGCTACTCCCCCCTCAGTTGCGTGGTTCAGGTACTGCTCTCTAACTGGTGAGTGCTCCGCCTCTCTTCTCGTGGCCCACTTACTGCGGGTAGTCACCCACCTCGGAGCAGGTACACTGGGGTTCGTGACAGATACCCTTCAGCCTCCAAACTCCTGTCCATTACTTCATCTTTTTGACTTACTCAGTGGTCCTCCTCAGTCACCCACACAGACTGACATATATTAGACCTGATCTTCACCGGTCTATGCTCTCTAACTTCACAACCTCCCCTCTCCCTTTATCTGACCACCATCTACTCACTTTCTCATCTCTGTTCTCCTCACCTGTCACCCATGTCCAGCAACAAGCGCACCCCCACAGAAACCACGCACACCTAGACACCCACACACTCTCTGACTCTATTCTAGCACTGGCATACATATCCTCACTCCACGACACAAAAAGTGCAACTGATTTCTACAATGCCACTCTCGCATCAGCTATTGACAGGGTCGCCCCACTCGTTCATGGCAGAGTGCGACGTATCAATAGACAACCCTGGCACATTGACAACACTGAAAAGCTCCGGTAAGTGTCCAGGGTTACAGAGCAGCATAGGAAAAAAAGAAATTTGCAAGATGATTTCACTGCACTCAAACAAGCAACACTCGCTTTCTAATCTCCTCTCACAACTGCTGAGCAGGCCTACTTCACAACCCACATCTTCCCTTTCGCACAACCCCAGTTATTCAAAACTTTCAACTCCCTTCTCTGCCCACCACCGCCCCCTCCAACCTCCCTCATCTCTGCTGAGGACTTTTCCACTTACTACAAAAATAAAATCGACCAAAAAAGACAAGTCTTTATTGTTCAACCACCACAACCCTTTTTTATACCAGACCAATGCCCAAACCCCATAACCTTCCTCTCCAACACCTCACCACTTGTGCACTAGACCTGATCCCCTCCGATTTCCTCCCCAACCTCACTACCGCACTTATCTCATCCCTAAACCATCTCTTCAACCTACCACTAACTTCTGGTACCTTCCCTTCTGCTTTCAAACATGCCACAATCACGCCTATCCTTAAAAAGCCAACCCTCGACTCAACTGCTATGTCCAACTATCGCCCAATATCGCTGCTCCCATTCGCTTCCAAACTCCTGGAGCAGCACGTCCACACTGAACCTTCCTCCCACCTCTCATCTAATTTGCTCTTTGACAATCTACAATCTGGTTTCCGTCCCCATCATTCCACCGAGACTGCCCTGACCAAAATTACTAACGACCTACTTACAGCCAATGCTAACAGACAGTACTCTATACTCCTCTAGACTCCTTCTAGACCTGTCCTCTGCTTTCGACACAATTGACCACTGGCTCCAACTACAGATCCTCTCTTCCTTTGGCATCAAAGACTTCACCCTATCCTGGATCTCCTTATACCTTTCCAACCGCACATTCAGCATCTCCCACTCCCACACTACCTCCTTATCCCATCCTCTCTCTGTTGGAATCCCCCAAGGCTCTGTTCTAGGACCACTACTCTTCTCAATCTATACACTTGGCTTAGGACAAGTCCCATGGATTTCAGTACCACATTTATGCTGATGACACTCAGATCTATGTTTCTGGCCCAGACATCACCTCTCTGCTGTCCAGAATCCCAGAGTGTCTATCAGCCATATCCTCCTTCTTCTCCTCTCGCTTCCTCAAACTCAATGTGGACAAATCTGAACTCATCATCTTTCCTCCATATCACAGATCTTCCTTACCTTGACCTATCTAGCACAATAAATGACATCACACTTTCCCCCATACAGGAAGTCCACTGCCTCGGAGTAACCGTTGACTCAGCCCTGTCCATAAAACCGCACATCCGTCCTTTCCTCAGTCCTCAAAATACTAAAATTCTTGTGCATGCCCTCATCATCTCCCTCCTCGACTACTGCAACATCTTTTTCTGTTGCCTCCCTGCTAACACTCTCGCACCTCTCCAGTCCAACCTTAACTCTGCTTCCCAACTAATTCATCTCTCTCCTCGCTACTCCTCCACTTCTGTCCTTCTCAAATCTCTGCACTGGCTCCCATTCCCTCAGTGTATCCAGTTAAAATTACTTATAGTGACCTACATAGCCATCCATATCCTGTCTCCTCCATATATCTCTGAACTAATCTCCTGATATCTTCTCTCACGTAATCTCCGGTCCTCCCAAGACCTCCTTCTCTCCTCCACACTTATTCGCTCCTCATCTAATCGCCTCCAAGATTTCTCCCAAATATCCCCCATCTTCTGGAATTCTGTGCCCCAACACGTCCGACTATCAACCACATTTGGATCCTTCAGATGGAACCTGCAAACCCACCTCTTCAAGAAAGCTTACAGCCTTCAATGACCCCACTACCTCCTCACCACTACCGGAGCTACCGCCTCACCAACACAGAAGTCGCTGCAACCCCCCAACCTACTATCTACTTCCCCACAATCCTGTAGGATATAAGACCACAAAAGCAGCGTACTCTCCCCTCTGTATCAGTCTGTCATTGTTAGTTTGCTTACTGTAAGTGATATCTGTAATTTGTGTGTAACCCCTCCTCATGTACAGCACCATGGAATCAATGGTGCTATATAAATAAATAATAATAATAGCAACAGTATTGTGACTGTGGCTGGTTACTGTATTTCCATCTCCTATTTGAATTAATAGTTGGCATATGTAGTAATACCAGACAAGGCCACACTACAGTTGACTGAATTGTTCAGCTCCACAAATTGAGCCCTTCTGGCCACCGCCAGCATTGGTAACAGAGAAAAGTCCCAGAAAACCCTTTTAGATGACATCTACATGTGTGAAAGTCACTTTTCTTTTACTTCTAAAGAGACCCCAAATTATGTTCTGGTTAATTCATTTGAAGAAAACTTTGCACCCTTTACAAAGATTTGATCAGATATTGATGACTTATTTTAAGGATAAACTAACAAATTAGTACATTAAACCCAAAGACACCAGTTCAGGACTAGCCATATACCACCAGTAAAATATTTGGTGGGATCTCATGAACTGACCAATTTATGCATTAAGTTCCTTTATTTTTTAAAGTATATGCTATTTAACAGTAATGGAGTTCAAATATCATATATTCAATTTTGAATACATCTTAGCTCTTATAGCATGCTGCTATATTATTTTGTTTGTCTTTCTTTAGAGTAAGCCATCTATATCTGATCAAATCTATAAAAAGGGTGCAAAGTTTTTTGCAAAGAAAGTTTCCTTACATCTTAACGCTTACAGAGTGCTGCTGTATTCTTTTGTTTATTCAGTGGCTTGTGATAGTTCTCACCCCTTTGCTTTTTACCTATTATGTTACAACCTGTGTTTAAATATTTTTGTAATCTGATTTGTGTGTTATGTATCAACACTAAATATTCTAAGTTGGTGAAGTGAAGTGAAGTAAGAAAAATATAGGCATAAATAAATGATGGGATTAAATAACCAAAAATTTGCATATACATATGTATTCACCCCCTTTGCTATGAAGCCCCTTAAAAATTCTGGTGCAAGCAATTACGTTCATAAGTCACGTGCAAAGTGAAAGGATGTCCATCTGTATGAAACAACATTAAGCAAGAGGCGCCACTAAGCAAACAACACCATGAAGACCAAGGGGATAGCCAAACAAGTCAGGGACAAATTTATTGAGAAGCACAAGTCAGGATTAGGTTCTGAAAAATATCCCAATCGCTGATGATCCCCCAGATCACCAGCACCATTAAATCCATTATCATCAAAAGGAAATGAAACGGTGCCACAGCAAACCTGCTAAGAGAGGGTCGCCCACCAAAACTCTCAGTCTGGGCAAGGAGGTAATTAATCAGAGTGGCAGTAAAGACACCAAAGGTACCCCTGAAGGAGCTGTAGAGTTCCCAAGCAGAGTATCTGTCCATACGACCACAATAAGCTGTACACTTCATAGAGGTGGCCTTTGTGTAAGAGTGATCAGGAAAAAGTCTTTACTTACACACACAAATTGTAAGACTCATTTTAAGTTTGCCAAAAGACATGGGGGAGACTCCCTAAATGTATGGGGGAAGGTGCTGTGGTCAGATGAGACCAAAATTTTACTTTTTGGCCACCAAGGTAAGCGCTATATCTGGCCCCAAACCAACACAGCTCATCACCCCAAGAACACCATCCCCACAATGAATCATGGTTGTAGCCGCATCATGCGATAGGGATGTTTCTCAGAAGCAGTGTCAAGGAAAATAGTCCGAGTCAAGGGGAAGATATATGATGCAAAGTACAGGAATATTCATAAGCAAAACCTGTTTAGTCAGTCTGTGAAATGAGACTGGGGTGGCTGTTCACCTTCCAACAAGACAATGACCTAAAATATGCTGCTGAAGCAACACTTGAGTGGTTCAAGGGGAAATGTGCAAATTTTTTAGCGTGTCAAACTCAGACTTTAATCCAATTGAGAATCTGTGGTCAGACTTGAGGAGGTGGAAATCTCATAGAGACTTATCCAAAGTGACTTGCAACTGTAATTGCTGCGAAAGGAGGATCTACAAAGTACTGACTTTAGGGGATGAATAGTTAAGCACACTGAAGATTTCATCTATTTGTCCTATTTGTTGTTTGTCTCACAATAAAAAGAAATCCAAATATTCACAATTGCAGTCATGTTCTTTATATGAACTGATGTAAACCTTCAAAAGAAAAAAAACAGCAAAATTTGAAGTTGTGAGATAGCAAAACAGATAAATTGCCAAGGAGTGTAAATACTTTTGCAAGCCACCGTATATTATGCAGTCATAGCAGAGTGCATCTGTTTACATAAGCTTATTCTGCTAAGATGTGCTGGACAATTGTTTTTTGTATTTTTGTTAACATAGGTCATCAATGTAAAAGTTCTGGACATCCCTTTTTAAGGATACATAGTCTCAACAATTTGATCTACAAATTTTAAAAAAATTATAATAAACCAAAACTTAATTTTGAATAACATTTTTTTCAGAAATCCTATCCAAATCATGGTATGCCAATTTTAGTAAATATAAAAAATGTTTTTAGACAGGTGATCCCATAGAATGTTTATTATGGGTCCATTAATGAAGTCAAACAAGGCCAGGTGTAAACATTATTATATGAGAATGTGATTTTATGCTTACCCTTTCATGTTAGCATAAACAAGCAGAAATGCACAAGTTTGAAGTTAAATGCTAACAGGCAGTTTTAGGGCTGAGTGAATATGCGGTGACTAAGTGTGATTACTGTCAAATTTGCTATGACTTTTCTACCTCAGGCAACAAAAATCTGGTGTTACTGATATACCTGGAGGCACACTTTAAACAATGAGCTAGTGCTTGTAAATTAAACCTCACAAGACACATTCGAGACTAAAGTGTAACAAGACAAGCTTACATTTCAAACATTTTCCACAACAAGCCAAAGACAAGAAAGATAAAAAAAATTCAGTCAAGAGGAACCACACACTTGCCACAAAAGTGAACAAAAGAGTTTTCTTCCTAGTTAGTATGGGCATCTAAATCCATATCTCATTTTGCCAATTAAACAATATATCATACAACCACATTTCTACAGGCATTTTGTCTAGATGAAAGACTTAATAAATTGATAATGAGACAAATGTATGCACATAACCCTTTAGGAATTTGGGAGTAAAGGATCAAAAATTAGATATTTTAAGTTAACAAGCTCAGTTTATGTGACATAACATTAATTAATGATTCTTTATTTCATTAGCTGGATGTACATTAATATTTGGCTCAAAGTCACTACTAGAACAAATAAAATTTATCTTACAATAATACTTCTCCACAAAGTTCAGCATCAAAATTTGTAGAATATAGTTAACAAAAAAACTCAGGAATCATTAAAAGTTATATGTTTATATATTGCAATTATTCTCATGTCATTGCATTGTTACTGTTTTGCTCCTAAAAATCTAAATTTAAATTTCTATTATTTTGCTAGTATTGTGTAAATTCACCTTTGGCTTTCAAAACTGCCTGAAACTTTCTGGGCATGATCTCGATCAGATACAGGCATGTCTCAACCAAAATATGATCCCAGGTCTCTTCTACACGTTCCCAAAGTTGGTGCATACTGGTTGACTCATTTGGATATGTTTACAGCTTTTTCTTCAACTCTGCCCACAAGTGTTGTGAATGTGCTAGAAATGAATTCTGAGCAGAAGCTCCCTCTGGTGGTTACAAACAGTACTGAACTATTCAATGAAGATTGTGAAGATTGGCGATCAGGTGTTACTGACTGGTCTTATATAAGGGAGGTTCCCTCCCATCAGGGTTGCCGGTGATCAATTGTTCTGGTCTCAACTTTTGTTCCTGGTTCACTTTGGAGCTTGCTGTTTCGTGCCTGCATCTTCTGCTAACAGATAAGACATTTTCTTCTTTTAGTTTTTTGTGCTTGCTTTTTGCATTTTGTCCTGCTCTTCTGTGGGGGTCTGCCTGGTCCCCTCCGGGGGCTTGTGCTCCTCTCAGTTTAGTTCAGCCAGTTGTTTGTTCATTTGCCTTTTCCAGTTTTTTCTGTGGCTGCGGCTTAGTTTTGTTACACCAGAGAACTAATTTAGGTGGTAGAGGTCGTGTGATCTCATGTGTTTTTGCAATTAGTGTGTTGGTATTTTTTAGGGTTTTTTGGATTGCAGTAAGTGACCTACCTATCCTTTTCTTTCTAGGAAGATTGGGCCCCAATGTTTGCTCATACTATTTTCTGTCTGTGTCTGTATTTCCTCTTGTCTAACCGCCATTACATGTTTGGGGGCTTCCTATGCTCTTTGGGGATCTGCTCCGGGGCAGATAGTTTTCCTCTTTCTATCTTTAGGTGAAGTTAGCTTCTCAGGCTGTGACGAGGCGTCTAGGACCAACGTAGGTACGCTCCACGGCTGCCTTTAGTTGTGGTGGTTAGTCAGGTTACTGCAATCCAATAGATTCCAACCTCTCTGGTGTATTGCCTTTTTTGCCTGCTCTCCTCAGCTACCAAATCATAACACACAAGTGTTCGATTGGTTTGAGGTCTGGGACTGTGGAGGCCAATCAAGCACCTCTACTTCATTGTCATTGAACCATTTCTTAGCCAAGCTCGACATATGCTTTGGGTCATTGTCCTGCTGGAACCCTATGTCATTATTTTCATACTCATTGTCCTCGAGTGTGCAAAGTATCTAATCTTGTAGCATACTCACATATAGCTCAGCATTGAGACCATCATCGATCCTGATCAAGTATCCAACTACTATGGCTGTGAAACAACCTATATCATCAGGCTTCCTCCACTGAACTTGACAGTTCCTTCCGTTTCTCAATCCGTTAGCCCCTTTTTTCCTTATTTCTTCCACACTCATTTGCACCAATCAGAGCCTAGTCTATTGACGTTCGTCTCATCTTTCAAAATCATTCTTTTCCAATCTTCTACTGTCCACTTTTCATATTTTTTTGCAGACTTGAGCAGACGCTTCTTATGACAATATTGAGTTTGAGGCTACTTCACCTTTTTTCGGGCCACCATTTCAGATTTGTGTAACATGCGTCGCATGGTGCTTGTATGGACGTCTGTGATCTCACTATTACAAAGCACAGGAGCAAACTCCACTGTTTTATGTGCCAGAACTGATAGACCTTGTGATGAGCTGCTTTGTTGACTCTGATATTTTGCCTAGATGTCCACCTCTTCGTTTTTGAATGGATGGATGGACTTAGTTTCATATTCTTTCAATTGTCATGGCACTCTCATGAAGCAGTATGGCAATTTTCTTGGCTGATAGATCACTACTGATGAGATAGATGATTCTGTTTCTCTTATCTTGGGATATCTTCTTCATGACTGCTCGTCGATTCGAACCAGTGACCTGTCACTTGTGAATTATTATTATTATTAGTGAATCAAGTGAAGTGAATTAGTGAATCGAGTGAATCAATCTAATAACACACTGAGCTATTAGTGAATGTGAGAACAGGTTGTAATTTTTAGTATAGAAGAAGGAAAATATTTTCCACCACAAGGAGAAACACAGTAACAATGCCGTGACATGATAAGAATCTGCTTAACTAATCATATGCCAAATAGTTGCAAGTCAGATTCATCTGTGAGATAGCCAAGATGATTGTCGATAAAATGATGGTAGTCTCACATTCAAAGCAGTAGTGGATGGTGAGATATGGGGCCTGAAAGTCAAAAGTTCGAAACATTGTTGCTCTTATTCTCATTCATTACTCTATTAAACGGGAATTCACACACTTCTCTCACCCACTTCAAACTTGGTCCAGAATTAATTATCTATAAATGAGTAGAGAATTATTGAACTAAATGTAAAGAAACAAAAATTGAGGAAATGGTGATTTCTGACCATGCCCCAATATCACTACATTTATTAGAGCAGTATGCAAAAGGAACAGATTATATATGGAGGTTACCGGCCTTTCTTCTTAGAGACCAACAATTTAAAGTAGTATTTAAAAAATGGTGGGACGTATATTCGTTACACAACTCTTCAGATAATTTAAATACACAGACATATTGGCAGGCAGGAAACGCAGTTTTGAGAGGAAAAATAGTAGCGCATCTGCATACATTAAAGACAAAAATGTCCATCTAATATGAAATTTTAGCAATAAACTAAGAGACAAATATGTAGTCTTCCTGTTCTGCCCACTTATGTGCAGCGAGTTCATTCATAGCGCAGTACCAGCTATAGCCATTAGAGGTTATTAGGTACCCATTTGTCCTGTTCCAGGTTTCAGGACCATTTCCCCTTTAACGGAGCAGTGTGTTCTGGTTAAGAACTGCCCCCATAGCTTCCCAGGAGTAAAACTAGACATGCAGACATTTTCTCTCAGGCTCAGAGTGAATCACACTTGCTCTTAGCTCTCGCTCCCTACAATCACATCTCCTTTCCAGCAGATCCGGTGACAGTTTTATGCAGGCATATGTGTGTATTAGAATCTGTATATGTGAGCCTTATGCAGCCTCCGTACAGCATATTGTAAGTGAGGCATATTGTGCTCTGTATCTTCCAGTTAGGTTATAATGTTGTTTACTCTGCATATAGATAGGTGCATTTTCTGTATGGTGCAGGGCAGTGCTAGTAGCATTTCTGTATTATTCACTCTCTATCATTCTTTGCTGTAATGTCCCAGTTACTTATGTAATTGCACACTGTACATGCCAGTATTGATACGATCTTTATTCTTTACAGTTTTTACCAAATAATCATCCACCATTGTTGTTCTCTGTTACCAAGTTCACATCATCATCTCAATAAATATAGACTTAAGAATCCATACAGTCATTTTATTGGGAAGTGGATGAAAGGTTTAGCCGTATGCTGGAATCCACACAGCAATATACGTGGAGGAAGGCAGAACACTTCCAACAACAAAAAACTGAAAAGCCAGAGAAAATTGGAAGGAGGTAATTTCAGAAACTTTGCAAGAGTCTTGTTTACAAATCCCACGGCAAAAATGAAAACCCCTGAATATCTCTCATTAAGCTTCCCACTTGAGAAAGGGATGCGCCAGGGGGTCCTTTGTCACCACTTATATTTGATTTAGCACTTCAACCCTTGGCATGCTACTTGGAACAACATGAGGGATTTGAAGGGATAAGAGTCGGGGGCATGAGAATCAAAGTCTCATATTTTGCTGATGATATAATACTTTATAAGGCAAATGTGGAGAGAAATTTGCCAGAGTATTAGATCTCTTAAAAGTTTTTGGTAGATTTTCAGGTTTTACCTTAAATAAAAGTAAATGCGAAATTCTACAATTGTCAGACAAAGAGAGAAATGACGCAGGACAAAAATAAATAAATGGTATTCTGGTAGCTGGAATGCATATCACATATTTGGGCATCAAGTTAGGTAGAAAACCAGAGTCAGTCTATAATTTAAATCCCACCCCTGTTATATCTAAAATACAACAGGAACTGGAAAGATGGAAAAATCTGCCTTTCAACTTATTGGGAAGGATACTTCCTTTAAAAATGGTGAGTATTTCAAAACCCATGCCTCCATTACAGATAATAGCATTTCTCCTAAAACATGTTGACATGGGGAGGATACATTCAGCTATCAAGAAATTCATATGGAAGGTGCTGGAGAGGTAACATAGTAACATAGTTAGCAAGGCCGAAAAAAGACATTTGTCCATCCAGTTCAGCCTATATTCAGTCAGAATAAATCCCCAGATCTACGTCTTTCTAAAGAACCTAATAACTGTAAGATACAATATTGTTACGATCCAGGAAGACATCCAGACCTCTCTTGCACCCCACGACTGAGTTCGCCATCACCACCTCCTCAAGCAAGGAATTCCTGTTTCTCACTGCCCTAACAGTAAAGAATCATCTTCTATGTAGGTGGAAAAACCTTCTCTCCTCCAGATGCAGGGAATGCCCCCTTGTGACAGTCACCTTCCTTGGTATAAACAGATCCTCGAAGGGATATTTGTATTGTCCCCTTATATACTTATACATGGTTATTAGATCGCCCCTCAGTCATCTTTTTTGTAGACTAAATAATCCTAATTTTGCTAATCTCTCTAGGTATTGCAGTTTGTTCCCCCAGCTCCTTTATTAATTTTATTGCCCTCCTTTGTACTCACTCTAGTTCCATTATATCCTTCCTGAGCTCCAGTGCCCAAAACTGTACACAGTACTCCATGTGCAGTCTAAACAGGGATTTGTACAGAGGCAGTATAATGCTCTCATCATGTGTATCCAGATCTCTTTTAACCCTTAACGACCAAGCCATTTTGTAGGTTAAAGACTAGGCCAATTTTTACAATTCTGACCACTATCACTTTATGTGCTTATAACTCTGGAAGGCTTCAACTGATCTTGGCGATTCTGAGAATGTTTCTCGTGACATATTGTACTTCATGATAGTGGTAAAATTTCTTCAATATAACTTGCGCTTATTTATGAAAAAAATGGAAATATGGCAAAAATTTTGAAAATTTTGCAATTTTCAAACTTTTAATTTTTATGCCATTGAATCAGAGAGATATGTCACAAAAAATAGTTAATAAATAACATTTTCCACATGTCTACTTTACATCAGCACAATTTTGGAAGCAAAATTTTTTTTTGTTAGAAAGTTATAAGTGTTAAAAGTTGACCAGCAATTTCTCATTTTTCCAACAAAATTTACAAAACCATTTTTTTTAGGGACCACCTCACATTTGAAGTGAATTTGAGGGGTCAATATGACAGAAAATACCCAAAAGTGACACCATTCTAAAAACTGCACCCCTCAAGGTGTTCAAAGCCACATTCAAGAAGTTTATTAACCCTTTAGGTACTTCACAAGAATTGAAGCAATGTGGAAGGAAAAAATGAACATTTAACTTTTTTTCCCAAAATTTTTCTTTCGACACAATTTTTTTAAATTTTGTCAAGAGTATCAGTAGAAAATGAACCACAATATTTGTTGTACAATTTCTCCTGAGTACAACGATACCCCATGTGTGGGGGTAAACCACTATTTGGGCGCATGGCAGAGCTCAGAAGGGAAGCAGCGCCATTTGACTTTTTTGGCTGGAATTGAGATTGGACGCCATGTCGCATTTGGAGAGTCCCTGTGTGCCTAAACAGTGGAAACCCCCCAAAAGTGACTCCATTTTGGAAACTAGACCCCCAAGGAACTAATCTAGATGTGTGGTGAGAGCTTTGAACCCCCAAGGGCTTCACAGAAGGTTATAACGTAGAGCCGTAAAATTAAAAAATCATATCTTTTCCACAAAAATTATTTTTCCACCCCCAATTTTTATTTTCCAAAGGGTAACAGGACCCCAAAAGTTATTGTGCAATTTGTCCTGAGTACACTGATACCCCATATGTGGGGGTAAACCACTATTTGGGCGCATGGCAGAGCTCGGAAGGGAAGCAGCGCCATTTGACTTTTTTGGCTGGAATTGAGATTGGATGCCATGTCGCATTTGGAGAGTCCCTGTGTGCCTAAACAGTGGAAACCCCCCAAAAGTGACTCCATTTTGGAAACTAGACCCCCAAGGAACTTATCTAGATGTGTGGTGAGAGCTTTGAACCCCCAAGGGCTTCACAGAAGGTTATAACGTAGAGCCGTAAAATTAAAAAATCATATCTTTTCCACAAAAATTATTTTTCCACCCCCAATTTTTATTTTCCAAAGGGTAACAGGATCCCAAAAGTTATTGTGCAATTTTTCCTGAGTACGCTGATACCCCATATGTGGGGGTAAACCACTATTTGGGCGCATGGCAGAGCTCGGAAGGGAAGCAGCGCCATTTGACTTTTTTGGCTAGAATTGAGATTGGACGCCATGTCGCATTTGGAGAGTCCCTGTGTGCCTAAACAGTGGAAACCCCCAAAAGTGACCCCATTTTGGAAACTAGACCCCCCAAGGAACTTATCTAGATGTGTGGTGAGATCTTTGAACCCCAAGGGCTTCACAGAAGGTTATAACGTAGAGCTGTAAAATTAAAAAATCATATCTTTTCCACAAAAATGATCTTTCCACCCCAATATTTATTTTCCAAAGGGTAACAGGACCCCAAAAGTTATTGTGCAATTTGTCCTGAGTATGCTGATACCCCATATGTGGGGGGGAACCACTATTTTGACGCATGGCAGAGCTCGGAAGGGAAGGAGCGCCTTTTTCAAATGCAGACTTTGATGGAATGGTCTGCGGGTGTCATGTCACGTTTGGAGAGCCCCTGATGTGCCTAAACAGTAGAAACCCCCACAAGTGACTCCATTTTGGAAACTAGACCCCCCAAGGAACTTATCTAGATATTATGGTGAGCACTTTGAACCCCCAAGTGCTTCACAGAAGTTTATAACGTAGAGCCGTGAAAATAAAAAAATCATATTTTTTTCCACAAAAAGGGTAACAGGAGAAATAGGACCCCAAAAGCTATTGTGCAATTTGTCCTGAGTACGCTGATACCCCATATGTGGGGGGGAACCACTATTTTGATGCATGGCAGAGCTCGGAAGGGAAGGAGCACCGTTTTTAAATGCAGACTTTGATGGAATGGTCTGTGGATGTCATGTCGCGCTTGGAGAGCCCCTGATGTGCCTAAACAGTAGAAACCCCCCACAAATGACCCCATTTTGCAGACTAGACCCCCCAAGGAACTTATCTAGAAGTGTGGTCAGCACTTTGAACCCCCAAGGGCTTCAGGCTGTGGTTCCACGGTCCGGAAACCACAGCGCTTTGGACGGAGCGGAAATTCTGCACCGCCCAAGGCCCCAACCCCTTTTTGATGCGCGCTCTTTCCGGATGTGTTCCGGACACCTCCGGTACACATCCGGAAAGAACGCAGGGCTGCATAGCCCTGTGTTATTTCCGTTGCGGCGACGCAGCGTCGCCACAACGGGCTAGGACATGCTGCGGTCTGAAAAGACGCGCCGCATGTCCGGATACGCAGGTCTTCCGCCTGCGTGTTTTACAGCATAGTGGAGACGGGATTTCACTATGCTGTAACATCTGGATGCTGCGTGTTTGACGCTGCGCCAACGCACAGCGTAAAACACGCAGCATTTCCTGAAGCATTCCGGATCATGGAAACTCACCCTCACAGAAGTTTATAACGTACAGTCATGGCCAAAAGTTTTGAGAATGACACAAATATTATATTTTCACATGATCTGCTGCCCTCTGGTTTTTATGTGTGTTTGACAGATGTTTTTATCACAGACAGAAATATAATAATTGCAAACATATGAGTAACAAAAGCTTATATTGACAGTTAGAATGAGTTAATGCAGCAAGTCAATATTTGCAGTGTTGACTCTTCTTCTTCAGGACCTCTGCAATTCTCCCTAGCATGCTCTCAATCAACTTCTGGACCAAATCCTGACTGATAGCAGTCCATTCTTGCACAATCAATGCTTTCATTTTGTCAGAATTTTTAGGTTTTTGTTTGTCCACCCGTCTCTTGATGATTGACCACAAGTTCTCAATGGGATTAAGATCTGGGGAGTTTCCAGGCCATGGACCCAAAATCTCTATGTTTTGTTCCCTGAGCCATTTAGTTATCACCTTTGCTTTATGGCAAGGTGCTCCATCATGCTGGAAAAGGCATTGTTGATCGCCAAACTGCTCTTGGAGGGTTGGGAGAAGTTGCTCTTGGAGGACATTCTGGTACCATTATTTATTCATGGCTGGGTTTTTAGGCAAAACTGTGAGAGAGCCGATTCCCTTGGCTGAGAAGCAACCCCACACATGAATGGTTTCAGGATGCTTAACAGTTGGCATGAGACAAGACTGGTGGTAGCGCTCACCTTGTTTTCTCCGAATGAGGCGTTTTCCTGATGTCCCAAACAATCGAAAAGGGGATTCATCAGAGAAAATAACTTTACCCCAGTCCTCAGCAGTCCACTGCGATTTACCTTTTGCAGAATATCAGTCTGTCCATGATGTTTTTTCTGGAGAGAAGTGGCTTCTTTGCTGCCCTCCTTGAGACCAGGCCTTGCTCCAAGAGTCTCCGCCTCACAGTGCGTGCAGATGCACTCACACCTGCCTGCTGCCATTCCTGAGCAAGCTCTGCACTGCTGGTAGCCCGATCCCGCAGCTGAAACACTTTTAAGAGACGGTCCTGGCGCTTGCTGGTCTTTCTTGGGCGCCCTGAAGCCTTTTTGGCAACAATGGAACCTCTCTCCTTGAAGTTCTTGATGATGCGATAGATTGTTGACTGAGGTGCAATCTTTCTAGCTGCGATACTCTTCCCTGTTAGGCCATTTTTGTGCATTGCAATGATGACTGCACGTGTTTCTTTAGAGATAACCATGGTTAACAGAAGAGAAACAATGATGCCAAGCACCAGCCTCCTTTTAAAGTGTCCAGTGGTGTCATTCTTACTTGAATCATGACAGATTGATCTCCAGCCATGTCCTCATCAACACCCACACCTGTGTTAATGGAGCAATCACTGAAAAGAGGTTAGCTGGTCCCTTTAAGGCAGGCTGCAATAATGTTGAAATGTGTTTTGTCGGATAAAGTTCATTTTCTAGCCAAATACTGACTTTGCAAGTAATTGCTATTAAGCTGATCACTCTTTATAACATTCTGGAGTATATGCAAATTGCCATTAGAAAAAGTGAAGCAGTAGACTTTGTAAAAATTAATATTTGTGTCATTCTCAAAACTTTTGGCCATGACTGTAGAGCCATGAAAATAAAAAAATCATATTTTTTTCCACAAAAATGACCTTTTTGCCCCCAAATTTTTATTTTTATAAGGGTAACAGGAGAAATAGGGCCCCAAAAGTTGAAGTGCATTTTGTCCTGAGTACGCTGATACCCCATATGTGGGGCTAAACCACTGTGATCGCCTTACTGCGATCTTTGGGAGGCTGAATGAACAAATCCTCAAAAGGAGAAGAATTGGTTTTATTTTTTACGCTGTTCCTCGTGCGGTATTACTGATTAGGCGACTTCATTTTTCGGGTCGGCGATACCAGATTTACACCCTTTTTTATGTTTAGCTTCTGTCACACTCTAAAAGACGCTTTTTTTGGAATAATTTTTTGTAAGAAATTTTTGCATCGCCGTATTTTGAGAGCTATAATTTTTCCATATTTCGACTGACAGAGTTATCTGTGGGCTTATTTTTTGCGGGACGAGCTGACGTATTTATTGGTACCATATTCGGGCACATAACGTTTTTTGATCGCTTCCTATTCCGATTTTTGTGGAAGCAGAATGAACAAAAACCAGCAATTCAGGAATTTTTTTTTTCCCTCCGTTCCGCATGTGGTAAAATTGATAAAGCAGCTTTATTCTTCGGGTCACTATGATTACAGCGATGCCTCATTTATATATTTTTTATGTTTTGGCGTTTTTTACACAATAAAACATTTTATAGAAAAAAAAATTATTTTTGCATCAGTTTATTCCGCGAGCTATAACTTTTTATTTTTTCGCTGATGATGCTGTATAGCAGCTTGTTTTTTGCGGGACAAGATGACGTTTTCAGTGGTACCATGGTTATTTATATCCCACTTTTTGATCGAGTGTTATTGCACTTTTTCCAAGCGGTATGATAATACCGCTTGGAAAAAGTATAATTTACTACTTTTTTGTGTATTTTTTTACGGCTTTCATTGAAGGGGTTAACTAGGGTTACGCTTTTATAGATGGGATTTTTTCGGACGCGGCAATACCAAACATGTGTGTTTTTTTGTTTTTTTGTTTTTTTTATTACATAAAAATGTGTATTTTTAGGGGATTTTTTTAAAATTATTTTTTAATATTTTTTTTTCAATTTTTAAAAAAAAAATTGCTTTTTTTTAACTTGTCCCTTTATGGGAATTTCACTTTTTTACTTTTTATTGCAGTTACAATGCATTGCAATGCTCCAGCATTGCAATGCATTGTAACTATAGTGAAAGCTGCTGTGACCATGATCACAGCAGCTTTCCGTAGCTAGATGATCCGGAGGTTGTCATGACAACCCCCGGGTCATCAAGGCAGAGATCGGGCCCTGCAAATACATTGCAGGGCGCCGATCTGAGGCAAAGGGAGCTCCCAACCCTCTGCCTCCCCCCCTGAGCGCTGCGATCGCTCTCGATCGCAGCAGTCAGGGGGTTAACAGCCAGGGTCGGTGGGGGCGCCGCTCCTGGCTGTCAAGTGCAGGAAGCTCGGCCACTGCAGCGCCGGCTCCTGCATTGATAGCGCTGGAGATGCTGACATTTCAGCATCTCCTGCGCGATCGCTGCTGTGTTTGGTCAGTCAGATTGACTGACCAATCACAGCGCTGTAGGTGCGGGGACCAACGGCATAGGTCCCCGCACCACTTGCCGTGCCTGTCAGCTGTCTGTGACAGCTGTCGGCACTGAACTACCACTGCGTGTTTACACGCAGTGGTAGTTCAAAGGTATGACTGCACAGTCCGTCAAGGTGCCAAAACTGACACCTTGCCATGACGGACTGTGCACGTCAGTGGACATTAAGGGGTTAATGCATCCCATGATCCTGTTTGCCTTGGCAGCCGCTGGCTGGCACTGGCTGCTCCAGGAAAGATTATCATTAACTAGGATCCCCAAGTCCTTCTCCATGCCAGTTTTACCCAGTGGTTTCCCGTTCAGTGTGTAATGGTGATATTGATTCCTTCTTTCCATGTGTATAAGTGAGGAAGGTGTACAGCAAAAAGATAAGAACTAACCCCAAAATACCATGCAATCTGTTTAATAGCAAAGGAAGATTGTTAAAACATTGGTTATCTGAATCTATTCCAAATTGGAAAGAGATAATAGGCCAAGTGAAGGCCATGTTTTATTTAGGATGTATGGAAGCAGAACGTGATAAGGAAAGATATGTAAAATCGCTTATGATAAAACGGAAAGGTTTTTTACTCAATTATTGCTCAAAGGAGGATCTTCATAAAAGAATGAATCCCTTTGTCCAGACCGGTTGGTGTTTACTAGAAGACTTGGGTGGAACATTGCAAAAGAGTGGGGCAGCGCAACACTTTGTAGAGACCAATATATATGCAAACACAAGACCTAATATTATTGCTGAATAAACTGTACTAAAAATATATATATTTAAAAGTACTTAAAAAAATGAAGGTTCTTAGAGCATAAATAGCCAATTCATGTGAGCCCGTCAACCGTGGCAAGCTGACACTTCTCTGATGGGTCCTAGCATCCTAAATATGCCTCTCTTGGGCTATAAGCCTACCGTGTGAATGGGCAAACAAGCATCTTTTGGGTTACAAACCTGGAACATTTTGGAAGTAAAAAATAATTGATCCAAATGTGGAGGGAAAAGCGGTGAGAGATACAGGCTAACAGAACATTGTATAGAGATTAAACAAGGAGGTGCAACATCAGAGATGCTATTTTGGTCAAGAGAATGATAGGATAGAAGTGAACAATGGAAATATAAATAGTATATCCTGCATGTCTGAGTAGAGGGAGGGTAGATGGGGAAGTGTATGTTTTTTCTTGTTTTTTTTTTCTTTTTCAATTACTTTGTTACAATTCATTTTGAAAATGGAAGAAAGGAAACTAAATCTGAGAGTTTCTAAAATAAGTGTATATAATTTTATTGTATAATTATAGATAATTAGTTAAAATCAATAAAAAATATTGTTTAAAAAATAGATCCATATTTTTGGTTTGTGTTACTGATGGAATGTCCTATTTTCACTTATTTTGTAGATCATACTTGGATCTTAAATTCTACAGGGATTGATTTAAACTGGATTAAACAAACAAGATATAATTTACTTCAGAACTTCATACGATTTTCATCTATTTTTCATAGACTCATTGCTAACCATCAATGGTTAAAATAGTTTAAGGCAGTCTACCTGCTTCAGTAAAAAAAAGCTGAATGAGAAAAAGAAATGGATGCAACTAGGATGACACCTGAGAAAAAAGCCGGTCCATTTTATTCAGATACAAACACTCTGTGTTTGTGACATGCCTATGTGAATGTAGCCTTATTCACAGGAGGCTTATAGACTAGGAAAGTGTATGTAAAATAAGTTAACTGCAAACTGGCAATACCTTTTATTCCTAGGTCTAGAGGAGGGTTGTTTAGCTGCTATAACATGAGAATTACTCAGGAACCAGCAATAAACTGTGACAAATCGGGTGTGGTATAGGGGCTAAAAGGCCAGAGGCCTTTACAAGTGACATGTCATTTATTAGCTAATGGTTTCCGTATATTGTGCTTTTTACATATCCTTAATATGTTGCCTCTTCTAGAGATCGAGTACTAAAATGCTCAGATGCTCGTTACTCAAGCCAAGCAATTTCTAATGCTCGGGTGCTTGTTTCGAGTAATGAGTATAATGAGAGTCAATGGAAAATCCAAACATTTTTCCGGCAGACCTGCAAGAAAGTTTAGGGGGTAGTGAAAAAGTTGAAATGGTAGGAAAAAGTGTTCAATGGAAAGAGAACAGCATGTGGAAGACCCCTAGAATGCATCTCAGACTCTCATATCACTGCTGAGAACAATGATGTCAAACTTTTATTCCACTTTATGGACTTTAAAGCCCGACAATCAAACATTTAAAATAGACGAGAGATTGGAGTTTACAGAAAAAAAATGTTAAGAAACATTTTTTCCTGTATAGTGACTTTATAAGGCTAAATTTAAAAATGATTTAAAAAAATATATAATTTAATTTAACCAAAATTGAAATTTTTGGTAAAAAATTTGAAATTTCAGTGGAATATATGAAGAAAGCAAGAACTGCCAAAATGTGATATAAAAGGGACTCCGATATACCCTGTAAAAGACATAAAGGAGGGCCTCATACACATTCCATTCAAATTGTCATGTAGTGGTACTCCTAGACAATCAGGGTCATCCATACACCCTTGAAGGCAAAAACTGTAGTGCCTAAATAAAATATTGTGTAAAAAGTGTAGTTGTGCTACTCTTGCACTCATAAAAGCTCTGCACACAATGCAAAGTCTGATTATAATTGCAATCAGGGTCATCCATATACCCCTGAAGGCGCCAACTGTAGTGCCTCAAAAAATTAAGAAAGTGTACTCTTGCTGCTTCTACACTTACTCACAAAGGCTTTGCACAAAGTGCAAAGCCAGGAAAAAAATTGGAAGTAAGTTCATCCAGTCATCTAAAGACCCTAGAAGCTAACAACTGGCTTGCCTCATTCAAATATTCATGTGCTGCTGTCTTTTGGTGATGTGGAAAATTCAGGTCTAATCCAGGCTTTTTCATTGTTATTAGAGTGTGCTTGTCAGCACTTTTTATTTGCAGCCGAAAGCGCCTTTCTGTTATGACCCCTCAAATGGCACTAAAAACCCACTCAGACAAGATGCTAGTGGCATGGCGGCACAACATTTCCAAGGCATAGAGGGACAGCTCATGCCAGGTGTCCAGCTTTGAGACCATATTGCTGAAGGTTGCAGTGGAATGTGGAAGGTTCAGTGGCAAAACCCACAGATATGTCTATTCTGTTATTCCTTTAAGTAACTCTTTCGTGGTGTGTGATTTGTCTCCTAGACAAACTACCGTATTTTTCTGACTATAGGATGCACTTTTTTCACCAAAAATTTTGGGGTAAAATGGAGGTGCGTCTTATAGTAGGAAAATTCTCTCAAATACTGTCCCGGTCCGACACTGCACGGCGTTGCAGCCTCCCTTCCCTGGCTGGTGCAGCAGTTATGCTCTGGGATGCAGCGGTCGTCCTCTAGGATGCAGCGGTCATCCTCTGGGATGCAGCAGTCCTCTGGGATGCGGCAGTCGTTCTTTGGGATGCGGCTGGTCTCCGCCGGCTTGCTGTGAAAGCTCGGAGGCCCCTGCGGATCCATTGCTGCCATGCAGTGGCCTCCGAGAAAATGGCCGCCGGGGACGCCAATGCTCAGATTCAGATCTCGTTGCCAAGATCTGAATCTGAGGATGCGCCGACACTGGTGGCCATTTTCCCAGAGCCACCGCATTGCAGCAGATTGAAATCTCGGCAACGAGATCTCATCCCAAGATCTCGGGAGACGAGATCTCAGGACGAGATCTCATTGCCGAGATCTCAATCTGAGCATGCGCCTCCCCTGTTGCCATTTTCCCAGAGCACCACCGCCGCATGACAGAGCACCACCGCCACACCAGCCTTGGATGGGATTTCCCGGAGGCCACCACACCAGCCTGGACCACTGAACAACCCCTGTGACCACGCTCCCCTGTGACCACTCTACCACCTGTGCGGATTCCCCGGTAAGCTGAATTCGCACTGTAAGACAGACCCCCATTTGACACGATAATTTTTTCCCCTATTTTCCTTCTGAAAATTTGGAGTGAATCTTATGGCCCGGTGGGTCTTTCAGTCCAAAAAATATGGTAGCTTCAGCAGAGTCGGTTTCCGCTTTTGCTATGGCAATGCTGTCAAGGCTTCCATCAGATATGGGCAATGTGCTCTGAGATAACAAATCAGATATGGAGGATGAGGAGGTGCAAGAGAGGGTGCAGGAACTTATGTATGAGGTGGATGATACCTTCATAGATGTAGGGTCACTAACACATGTGCCATGTCAGGGTGGGACTCAGACCCGACTCCAACAATGTTCACACAGTGTGCCATCAGTGAAATGTGGCGCCCCTGACCACAAGCATTTGTGTATATGACTGTCGTTAAGTGGACAATCCCAGTAATTGAGTGGGTAAGGGCACGGGTGTTCCTGGACATGTGCTGGCACAAGGAGTGGAAGCTACACCAGGAGAAATAGTGGCAGCTGGGGATCAAGTACGGCTGCCACCATCAGTCAGCAGAAACCCTCCATGTCAACAAGAATAATGTCATGATCCCGGCCGGGGTTAGTTTCATGGTTTTCTCTCCCAGGTTTGGTCATGAGGAGGTTAACCTTCTCTGCCTCATTTTGGGATCTGTGTGGCTATTTTAGTCTGCTGTGGCCTGCAGACCAATGTCAGTGATAGTTCAGGCTCCCAGGCTAGAGTAGCTGACCCCTTGATACCATGTTTTGTCCTGTGCCCGTTTACTCTGTTCCTGTGACTTCCCTTTCCTGCCACCCCTCTTGTCTTAGTGTTCACTCCCTGTGCTTGAACCTTTTGGTATGTGACTTGCTTGTCTTCTGACCTGTTTGACTGTCTCTCGTCGTGGTTATATCTGCTCCCTCTGGCTCTGACTTCTGGCTTGTATTTGACCACATGTATTGCTGTTACCTCCTGCACTTCTTGTCCTGACTGCTTCTGACTCGGCTCATCTGACCTCTCTTTCGCCACCTGGTGGTGCTTGTGCTGCTGCTCAGTGGTGTTTCACTGTGTGTGCAAATTCTCTTCCCTCAACAACATCCCCTAGTGGAGGTTACGCTATACTGCACTGCAGCAGCATTACACCTAAATGGCAATATTTCCATGGCAAGCAGCCTGGATATATGCCTATTTAGTGTTTGAGTCTGTGGATGGGTAGGTACAAACTTTTTCTTTCGTTCCAAGACCTGAGGTAGGGACAGCTGAAAGCTGTGCTGGGACAAGGATTTGGAAGTGCCTGATGAGGGTGCATCAGAATGTGCAAAGACAGGTGCAGGGTTGGAGGCATCTGCTCCAGTGTCATGGACAGATGATTGGGAAGCACCTTGCACAGTGGAAGAGGAAGTGATGTCACCCGCTGGCACCAATCATGGGCCCAGGCGTTCGGCCTACTGACTCGGGTGGTTAGATGACATGTGCATGACCATGCTGATGGTGGTTATGCTCTTAGTGATCAGGCCCCTCATGATCTTGGCATGGCACAGGTTGCAAATTACCATTTTTTTGTCTCAGAACTCTCTTTGAAAAACTGTCAGACTAGGGAACATCTAACTCCTTGATAGACAAATTCACTAGTGTTGGTGCTCTTTGAACAGTTGCCTGCCTCCTCCCTCAGGTCACCCCATTGCCTCTCCCTGCCTGTTTCAGTGCTGCTGATCCCTCACCCTCAGCATTGCTGGCCTCATTCTGCACGCCAGCTTCCCAGGTTGGGTTGGTGACTTCATCATCCACCACCTCGTCTTCCACCACCGCACCCTGGTTCTCCTGACTTGGTGACTTAAAAACAACGTGAGTTACCTGCTAGAATTTTGATCTTGTGCTGACTGCCCCAACCTGGGACCGTCTGACTATTTTTCTGTCTTGCTTATCTGTTCCCCGTCCCGAGTTTCTGAACCTTTGGTCATATACTGCAGTCCTGAAGACTGCCCTGGAGTGGTACCTAGTTTCAATCCATGGCCCATCCTATCCTCACCATCAGACTACCCGGTAGACACTTACTCAAGCATCCCGGTGGGTGGTGCACTGGGTCAACACTAGTGATGTACAGATCCCTGGAGTCCAAAGGGTTCGGCCGAAAAGTTAAAAAAATTTTGAGTACCTGAACCCGTACCAAATTCACTTGAATGGGAGGCCCGAACATCCAATGTTTTCCACGCTGCCATGAGTATGACAGCACGGCAAACACTACTTCTGATTTGTGGTAAAATTATTAATGCCGGTTAACCAGCCATGGTTCCCACACTGTAAAACGACAGGGTGAGCCTGCAGCTGTGATGGGAGGTAAAAAGTTTACCTCGGTCACTGGCGTCGGCTGATGGGACTACTGCTCCCATCAACATACGCTTGCAGTCGCTAATAACAGTGAGAGCTGGCGGCAGCTGATCGGAGTATTCATCAGCTGGCGCTGTGATCTAAATAAATAATTTAAAAAAAAACAGCATCCATTCCCCTGTATGTTTGATAACAAGCCATGCAAACCTGACATCTGGGGCTGCATCTCTCAGCTGTCACCGTTAGCAAGGTTGCTCCACACGCTGTTTTTTAATATTTTAAAATAAATAATAAAAAAAAACATGGGGTCCCCTGCATTTTTGACAACCAGCCTTGCTAAAGCAGACAGCTGGGTACTGGTATTTTTAGCCTGGTAAGTGGCCATGAATATTGACCACTCAGCCTAAAAATAGCAGCCCGTTGATTCCCAGAAAAGGCGCAACTATTAGATGCGCCAATTCTAGGCTTTGCCCATCTCTTCCCATTTGCCCTGTAGCAGTGGCAAGTGAGGTTCATATTTGTGGGGTTGATGCCACCTTTGTATTGTCTGGTGACATCAAGCCCATTGCTTAGTAATGGAGAGGCATTTATAAGACAAAAATCCATTACTAATCCTATAGTTATATTGGAAATAAACACACAGTCAGAATAAAGTCATTGCATTGGAAGAATGGCACAGACTCATTTAATGATTCTTAATTAAACCATACTCACGTCATTGGCTATTCCAGTGAAGCCATCGTCCCTTTAAGAAAACAAAAATAAAAACAACCATATCTCTCACCTGTCTATCGCACTGCCCATGCCATAATCTATGTCTGGAGATAAACAGTTTTCCACCCTACCGATGCCAAGGTGCGACAGTCCAGGCTGAGAACCACTGGGAAACTGAACTGCTGCGAGCGCAGAATCAGTGATTAGCGGTGACATCATTGAGGTTACTGCCGGTCACTGGGGCTGCATTCCCAGCCAGGCCCATGAACTGTGGTGACTCTGGGAGATCCCTGCTAGCACTGTGAGAAAGTCTCACTGTGCAGTGCTGAGCTCAGAGAGTTCACCGTAGTTCACTGTGAGAATTTTTTCCCGGTGAACTGCTATGAACTCACCACTGCACCGTGTGACTTATTCTCACTGTGCAAATGCTGATCTCACCGAGGTCCCTGCTGTTCAGGGGCCCATCTGGGAATGCATCCTCATTGACCTGCGGTAAACTCGATGACGCCACTGCTGCTTACTGATGCTGCGCTCGTAGCAGCTGATTCATCGGTAATTCTCAGCCTGGATGGTTGCATCTTGCCATTGTCCAGGTTGAAAACTGTTTATCCCCAGACATGGATTACGGTGTCAGACAGAACAATGTACAGGTTCATGATATGGTTGTTTTTTCAATAGTTCGTTGAGCTGGATTTCTCATGTTTTGATTGCTCATTGCCTTGACACAGCATTCCCTATCCTCCGAACACCTAAGGATGTCTACTACGGTGAGCTGGACTTTTTTCTGCTTTGTTTTTATTTTTGTTTTATTACAGGAGACAAGGGCTTCAATGGAGTGAGCGATAACATGAGTATGGTTTATTTTATAATAATTGAAAGAAATGTGGGCTGCATCACACTCACTTGTTGTGTCCGGGCATCCATCCTCAGGAGCCTTCACACACAATTCAAGGGACATCAAGTTCATTGCAACAAGCAAATGTTTACTGGTCAGTTCACGTTCATCAGGTTGTAACATTTGGGATATGGCAAAGCACTTCATATTTCTTATTTCCTTAGTACAATGCATCTCCCGTCCTACTATGCATTCGTCCAGGACTGTACCCAAGCCCACTTACTACCTCAGCCTCAGGGATTTCCTATCCACTTCAGCAGTGCACCCGGGATCCACTATTTTCCGTCTAGGAGAGGTCCCTGTCCATCTTCCACTGTACGCCAGAGAACTTGATGAGCCCTGCAGCCCCTATGCCAGACTTGTGCTCCGAATATGACAGGGGCGTCCGCTCGGAATTCCAGTATAATTTCCCACTGCTTTGAATGACTGGTACATGCTGGCCCCAGTGGTGCACTGAGCACTGAACTTCAACTTGAACTTGTTACTGCATTTTCCTATCTGAGTCACCACCAAGAAGGGCCACTTTTAACTAACACTAGTCTCCACCCAATGAACTAATTCTCTACATCTTATGTTCTATACTGTTTCTATGCTACTTAACTAGATGAACAGCACTCAAATTTTTCCAAGTCTATTCCTGTGTTTACCCTGCACTATGCACTACTCACATTAAATATTACCACCAGTGCCACTTTATATTACTTATATATTGTACATTACCATCACGCAGCGTGATTGTTGTCTTCAAGGGTAGGAACAAGCAATATAAAAGGCGCACATCACTATTCATATTACAAGTAAAACCACATGACACTGTACACATAGCACAATTGTTCTCTTCAGGGGTAGGAACATAGCAGAACAATCCATCACTTTTACATTAGCACATCAGGCACTATGTTCCTTTCGGATGTAAATACATTACTCAGTTTATTGTGGTGCTTAATCTAAAATTAAATTTAAAGATTTAGATAATATAATAGTTATAACACAAATAATACACTAAAAATAATAATAAGTCTTAATAGTCTATGCTATTCTTGAATTCATTCTATGCATATTATTCCCTAAATCAAGAAACATGTTGATATATCTCCAGTAGATTTATGTCATATTTGCTTTTCCAGCAGCCCAACTAAAAAGTGATCTTGTCTTTCTTCTTTCATCTTAACACCCTGGCTGCCACAAAGGCCAAGCTGGCATTATTCCTCTCTGTTTTGCAGTCCCCTCTAGCAGCAAAATGATTAAAATTGTGAAATCTTTGCGTTGTTCCCCAGGAGAGTTCATTTAGCTGAGATAAGCATATCTATTCTACCATCTAAGTTTAAAAATCAACCAGAGGAAGAAAAGATGAGATTTACATATAACGCAGAATAAATCTAGATAGAAGAAAAAAAGACAGACAGACAGACAGACAGACAGACAGACAGACAGACAGACAGACAGACAGACAGACAGATAGATAGATAGATAGATAGATAGATAGATAGATAGATAGATAGATAGAAAGATAAACAAGAGAAAAGAAGGCAGCACTCCATATATTTCAGGTGAAAAAGGTGGATTTTATTCAAACCCACATGGCGTGGTGACATTTCGGCTCACACTGAGCCTTTCTCAAGCCTCTTGAACAAGTCTCAGTGTGAGCTGAAACATCACCACACTATGTGGGTCTGAATAAAATCCACCTTTTTCGCCTGAAATAAATGGAGTGCTGCCTTATTTTCTCTTTTTTATGGACTTGGGCAAGTATTGGATGAACTACTGGGTAGGCCTGTGCACCCACTTATGTGATTTTTGTGCTGTTCCACTTTTTTCTATTAGATGGATACATAGCTAGATACATAGCTAGACAGACAGACGATAGATAGATAGATAGATAGATAGATAGATAGATAGATAGATAGATAATAGATAGATAGATAGTACTCTGACCCCTTTAAATGTTTTACTCTGTTTTATTGCAGTCAAAAAAATTCAAAAAGGTAAATTCAAAAAGTTCATTTTTTCTCATTAATGTACACTCTGCACCCCATCTTGACTGAAAGAAAACAGAAATGTAAAAATTTTTGAAAATGTATAAAAAAAATGAAATATCACATGGTCATAAGTATTCAGACTCAGTATTGAGTAGAAGCATCCTTTTGAGCTAGTACAGCTTTTTCACATATGGATTTGGGATCCTCTGCCATTATTCCTTGCAGATCCTCTCCAGTTCCATCAGGTTGGATGGAGAACATTGGTGGACAACCATTTTCAGGTCTCTCCAGAGATGCTCAATTGGGTTTTAGTCAGGGCTCTGGCTGGGCCAGTGAAGAATGGTCACAGAGTTGTTCTCAAGCCCCTCCTTTGTTATTTTAGTTGTGTGCTTAGGGTCATTGTCTTGTTGGAAGGTGAACCTTCAGTCAAGTCTGAGGTCCAGAACACTCTGGAAAAGCTTTTCATCAAGGATATCTCTGTACTTGGTCGCATTGATGTTTCCTTCAATTGCAACCAGTCATCCTGTCCCTGCAGCTGAAAAACACCCCTATAGCATGATGCTGCCACCACCATGTTTTAATGTTGGGATTGTATTGGGTAGGTGATGAGCAGTGCCTGGTTTTCTCCACACATACCACTTAGAATTATCACGAAAAAGTTCTATCTTCATCTCATCAGAACAGAGAATCTTATTTCTCATAGTCTTGGAGTCCTCTATGTGTTTTTTAGCAAACTCTATGCAGGCTTTCATATGTCTGGTACTGAGGAGAGACTTCCATTGGGCCATTCTGCCATAAAGGCCCGACTGGAGGAGGGCTGCAGTGTGTGACGCTTCCCACGGCTGCGGGGCGTCGGGACATGGCATAGCTTGCCTAACTAGCCAATGCTCCCACGCCGCCAGTCCACGACGACGTGAGGCATGCGTCCCAGATGGTAAGAGAATGTGGACCCACTGGACCACGGAGGGAGACACGGGCCTGCCCGGACTAGGGAAGGGCAGCGACCGGGATCCGTGGCAGCTGAGCATGTGGGCTAGATGGCGACCTGCAGGACTAGACAACACCGCACAACTTCAGGTATGAAGAAACATAAAGTTTACATAAAGAAACACAGTACATAAACAGAACATAAGACCGGGCTCCCGATTCCGCACATCAGAGAAGGGTACACGACTCAGGATCACAGATGAGTGCAGGAGGACATCACGGGTAGATGCAGTCCAGGGTTATCTGGCATGGGCATACTTGGGCAGCCTCTCTCTCAGGCCTCAGGCGTAGCACAGGCTCAGCAGGAGAACATCAGACACTGACCTCAGACAGACTTCAGACGATGGCGGGGTCATCACGGGTAGATGCAGTCCAGGATCATCTGGCACGGGCATACTAGTATGACCTCACTCTCAGGCCTCAGGCGTAGCACAGGCTCAGCAGGAGAACATCAGACACCGACCCAGGACAGACGTCATCACAGGGTAGACCAAGGAGGAACCGGCAGGACATCGGAACATCAGGAACACGGACTGGATCTCAGGGACACAGGAACACGGACAGGACATCAGGAACACGGATTGGATCTCAGGGACACAGGAACACGGACAGGACATCAGGAACACGGATTGGATCTCAGGGAGTCAGGAACACGGACTGGACATCAGGAACACGGATTGGATCTCAGGAACACGGACAGGACATCAGGAACACGGATTGGATCTCAGGAACACGGACAGGACATCAGGAACACGGATTGGATCCCAGGAACACGGACAGGACATCGACATCGGACTCCGGACATCTGACAACGATCGGCAGGCTCCGGACATCTGGCAACGATCGTCAGGCTCCGGACATCAGGCAGGGAGGATAGGATCCGGACATCTGGAAGTGGTCGTCGGACATCGGACATCAGGCCATGGTCATCAGGCATAGGATCCGGACATCTGGCAGCGACCTGAAAAGGAACCCCAGCGGTCTGGTGCAAGCCCCGCCAGGCTCAACGGGAGCTGGCCGGGAATTGCACAGAAGCTGAGCACAGAGTAACAGAAACTCAGCACACACCGGACTCCTCCTTCCAAGATGAACTCAGGTTATATAGCAAGGATTCACAGTCACTGGCACAGGGTTCAGGACACAGCAGGATTTCAGGAACATAACACAGAGGACACAGTTCAGACAGTCAGGTACAGGATGCGATCCAGGATCAGGGGTTCAGGTAATTAGACACAGCAGGAACAGGCCTGGATATACAGCCTCCAGGAACAGCGATCTGGGTAATCAGCCCCCAGCATAGGCGGAAACACAAGACACAGTTCAGACATTCAGGTACCGGGTTAGGTCCAGGATCAGGGATTCAGGAAACAAGACACAGCAGGAACAGGCCTGGATATACAGCCTCCAGGAACGGCGATCTGGGTAATCAGCCCCCAGCATGGGCGGAAACACAAGACACAGTTCAGACATTCAGGTACTGGGTTAGATCCAGGATCAGGGATTCAGGAAACAAGATACAACAGGAACAGGCCTGGATATGCAGCCTCCAGGAACGGCGATCTGGGTACTCAGCCCCAGGCAGAAACACAAGAAAGGACAAGGGGAATCAGCTCTCCAGAGCTGATCAAACTCAGAGCAGGAGCTGAACACACAACCACATACGGCTAGGTTCAGGAATTCAATGTGGATTCAATGTGAAGCTCTGGCAATGCCCCTCAGGGCTGGGGAACTTTATATATGAGCTGCTTCACAGCAATAGGCTGGAGCAGTAATTCTAGTACACACCCAATTCTCATAAAAGCAGGACAGGTGTGGGCCGCGCCCCCTATGCAGAGCCAGACAACTCATCAAAGAGGAACACCTGACAGTGGCTGCTGCCACACACGTAGTAAGTCATGCACAGTGCAGAGGACTTTGCAACCTACGGATGGTCTTCACAGCAGGCCAGGCGCCTGACAGTAGCTGCTGCCACACACGTAGTAAGTCATGCACCACTGCAGAGGACTTTGTAAGCTACGGATGGCTTTTACAGCAGGTCAGGGACCGCACATGCGGGTGGTCATGCAACGCAGCGGAGACACTCACGCAAGTACGGCTACGCAGCAGAGCTGGGAACTGAGCAGCATCCATACAGGTAACAGACAACAGTATCCCAGCTGGTTAGGGGGAAAGGAGCAAAAGGGTTAAAGCAAAGACATGCAGAGTAACGCTGGAAAACAAAGTACAGACAATACCAGCGTTACACAGTGATAGTTGACTTTGTGGAACTTTCTCCCATTTCCCTACTGCATCTGCGGAGCTCAGCCACAGGGAACTTGGGGTTCTTCTTTTCCTTTCTCACCAAGGCATTTCTCCCATGATTTCTCAGTTTGGCTGGACATCAAGGTCTAGGAAAACTTCTGGTGGTCCCAAACTTCCATTTAAGGATTATATAGGCCTCTGTGCTCTTAGGAACCTTGACTACTGCAGAAATTCTTTTGTAACCTTGGCCAGATGTGTGCCTTGCCACAATTCTGTCTCTGAGCTCCTTGGCCAGTTTCTTTGACCTCATGATTCTCATTTGGTCTGACATGAACTGTGAGGTCTTATATAGACAGGTGTGCCTTTACAAATCAAGTCCTATCAGTATAATTAAACAGAGCTGGACTCCAATGAAGGAGTAGAACCATCTCATGGAGGATCACAAGGAAATGGACAGCATGTGACTTAAATATGAGTGTCTGAGCAACGGCACAACATGAAAAATAGCCTAACCAAATCTTGTCAAATGACCAACACACTAGCAGGATGCAGCAGGCTCCCATAGATAAAGGCTGGAGAAGCACAGGTGCCCTCCACTGATGAGAACAGCAACCCTATTACAAAAAAAGTGATGATGAAGGTGTTAGCTGACTTGTGGAAAAAAGCACACAAATAAGGCTTGCTTAGGACATAAGTCACACAGGAAAGTGCAATTCATAGTGTCTGGATGGCAGCCTATTTATAATGCCTATAATGGAAGGCGGGTGGAGTTGAGCAAAACAGGTCAGTCAGATTGAAAAGTCGCCGACTTTCACCAAAGTCGGCTTTCGTTGGCCGAAACGCGACCATAGCGTGAGGTCGGCCATGCGGTCGTCGAAATGAACGCCAAAGTCGAGTTTCCCAGAATGCTTTCAGGCGCCTTTTTCCAGCCAATGAGTAAGGACATTCACTGTGGGCAACGAGATGACATGCGCAGCGTCCACCACCATCTTAGAGAAGGGCATTGCAGTGATTGGCTTGCTTTTGGGGGCGTCATAGTGTCTATAAAAGCCCTGACCGCCGACCGCCATTTTACTTCTGCTGATCTAAACAGTAGGGAGAGGTTGCTGACGCTGTTTATCAGTAGGGAGAGACTTAGGACTGGACAGAGAAGTGCTTGTGCTGATATCAATTGTGTTGTACAGTTAGTGGGCAGTGACAGGGGAGGATTTTCTTGTGTGCAGCAGCGCTGGTTAATAGGCTGCCTACTAGCTGTATTGCTGTGTGTACACTGCTGTGCAGACTGCTTTTTACACAGCACTAATACTTTTATTCTCTTTTTCTGCACAGTTACTGAGCGTTCATTTTTTCCCACACCGTATAGAGCTGTATCCTCCTCACACACTACCGTGTACCGGCTGGTCTCACGGACAAATACATGCTGACTATCTGTGTGTGACTCTGGAAATATATGCGTAGATTAAAAATTACCCCAACACTGTATACAGCTGAACGCTACTGATGCAGTACCATATATCTCTTGGTATTTTGGGTACATTTTCCCAAACATGAGGAAGTATAGTGGAAGAGGACTTGGGCAGGGGAGCAGCTGTTATTCCCCATTGACTTGCATTGGGGTCGGGTTTCGTTTTTTTGTCGACCTCCGACTTTTGCAGCGAGCTAGTCGGCCGATCTCGTTTGACTCGACTTTTGCGAAAGTCGGGTGGTCCGAAACCCGACTCGCCCCGAAAAAAGGCAAAGTCGCTCATCTCTAAAGGCGGGCTGTTCAGCACCATATATGCACAACACAGAAAACCAAGCCATCAAAAAGGAGCCTAGCTGCATCCTGCAAAAATTGATAAAAAGTGCAAAATAATGCTTATGATAAATGCATTAAATGAGGTATTAGTTACTATTTTGGCCAAAGCAGATATGTTCGCAACCCAACGTCAAGGGTCCCCATTATATTGCGATACTCTTGACGTTGGGTTGCGAGCTTATCTGCTTTGGCCAAAATAGTAATTAAAGGCACTGCCACACTTAGCGATCGCACCAGCGATCACGACAACGACTTAACCTGGCGAGATCGCTAGTGCGATCACTATGTGATCGCTAGTTAGTTTCCAAACACAACTCATCAGCGATCTGTATAACGACCTCTGCGGTCGTTGGAAAAACCTAGTCCCACCTGCGATGCTGGTGAAGTCATTCATAAAGGGTGTCACACTCAGCGATTCAGGCTCACCAGTGGGACACCAATGACCAAAAAACGGCTCAGAATGTTCATAAGCGATCAGCGACATCTCACCACATCGCTGCTACATGTCACACACAGCTAAGTCACTAAGGAGATCGCTACAGCATCATAAATGGTGACGCAGTAGCGATCTCGTTAGCGATCTCGCTAGCGATCTCGCTTAGTGTGGCATACCCTTAATACCTCATTTAATGCATTCATCATATGCATTATTTTACTTTTCATAGGCACAGCCATTAAAGGATTTGTTTTTTTGCATGATGAATTGTAATTTTGAATGAAACATTCATTTTGCCATATAAAGTACTGAGAAACAAGCAAATTAAATTCCTTGGTGCTGTGAAATGGAAAAAAAAATACAATTTTGTGATAGTTTTTTAGGGCTTTGTTTTTCCAGCATTCATTGTGCAGTAAGAAATAGCCTACTAACATAATTTTCCATGTCAGGGCAACTTGTATGGTTTTATTTTTTTATTTAAATTTTGAAATTAGTGAAAAATAAAAATTTGGTATTTGTTGCCATTTTCTGAGAAATGAACACAAACTCTACTGCAATTAAATAAGTAAAAGCAATAGTGCATATAAAAACCATAGGGTCATTGGTAAACACCATTTTTGATAAAAAGAAAAAGATAAAAGCCATTCTACCATCGTCAAGGTGTACACAAATCTGGATGTTCCTAGCCTCTAATATAAAAACCTTACTATGTGTCAAAGTGACGTCAATGTGAATAATGGTCTAGCAGTACCAGGTCCCGAATGTGGATACCTAGCAATGGGGAGCTATATGTACGTATTGCCTAGCTCAAAGAAAGGAGGCCACACCCTTACCTGCACTGAGTCCAGAAATCTGAAACGAAACAGAAAAAATAACTGGAGTATTAGTTGGTATGCATGCACTTATATGAGTGCATATTCAATGAAAAAAAAAATCAACATAATATAATACAACCAAACTAAAGGGCTTCTACATATAGAGGGAAAGCGGTAATTGTGAACAGAAAGGGGGATGTGTTTGATGAGACAGGTCATTCGCTGATCGGTGATCACTCTGGCTCCGGCCATTTGTTCAACATATTCACCATCATGTATATGTACTAGTAAAAGAAACATGGCCAATTATGACATCTGTATCCATGCCTGCCCTTCCTGTCTCTGTCTCTGTCGCCAGACGCTGCTGCACTCTCGTTGAATGCAATGTGAAGCAACAGCTCCATTTCTGTGTCCTCTGTGACTTGTAGTTCCATCCTTACTGGGAGATCAAGAGTTTATTTTTTGACAGTGTTTGCTTCCTCCAGTTTGGCCCTGGCATAGCTACAAACTATTTAACCTCCTGAAAGCCTTCAGTCAACTGCCAATTATAATTTGACTAGCTCCAGTGAAGATCTTAGTATCCTGCTTTGCTTCCCAGTAGATATTTCTGATATTGACCTAGGCTTGTTTTTTGGCTTCTCTCTTGACTTTTGACCTCCCCCACTGACCTCCTGGTTCTGACTCAGCTACCAGACCATTGTTCTTGCAAGTTCACACCACCAAACAGCAAGTAACTCTGTGGCCTCACCCTAGAGGTCCATATGAAGTCCAGATCTCTGTATAGGGGTTAAAGAGTAAAGCAAAGTGTAAAGCTAATAAGCAAAGAAAATACAAATCAATATCATTCGCCTTCAAAACAGGCTTGCACAAAACCATCTGTTTCTTCATATAATCAAACACAGAGTCAATGATGATGAGATCAGGGTTCTGTGGTGGCCGTGTCATCATTTTCATTAAATTTTGATGTTTATGCTTAAGATGTGTTCTTAATGACATTTGCTGTATGTTTGGGGTCATTGTCCTGCTGTAGAATAAGAGCCAATCAGATACCTCCTTGATAATACCGCATGATGGATAAGTATCTGTCTGTATTTATATACAGTATATTAAGATATATTGTACATTATATTTTATGACAAAATAATTTGATTTATGATATTGTATACGAGCAACATTATTTGGCTTGCATAAAATAATCATATGCAAGCATGTATATATATACGAGTATAGTTAGATTTATTTTTGCCATCGCCGCATCTTATCACTGATTTTGGTTATGAGCACTTAATACATCACAAATATTACTTATTTTTCTTTTTGCTCATAAACTCACATTTTTCTTAATAATTAGCTTCTATTTCAAAAGATATATGATGTGTCACTTTAGCATGATATTACTAATCTTCTGCAAGTTCCTATACTTACATGCTGTTGAAATATTTTGTATACTTCACAAATGGAATATGCATATTTATCTACATTTTCTTTTACACTTTATATATGTTTTAGAAATGCGCATGGTCCTAGAGTTGTATTTTCAACCTGTTTTGTATCGCAGGATTCTCTTTCATGTGAACATAGTATTTGTACTTGGAACACAGGATCTGGCTTTGCGCATGCTATTTTCTTACTATTAATATACTGTACACTAGCTGAAGAGCCGGCGTTGCCCGGGCATAGTAACTAACTGTGTAACTGTGGTTAGTTATAACAAATAACGGCGGCAGTTAAGCGGCCTTATTCCTCCTGCACCTCATGCTTCTTTTTACACAGCCTCCTCCTGCACCTCACGCTCCTCATTTACAGTGCCTTGCGAAAGTATTCGGCCCCCTGGAACTTTTCAACCTGTTCCCACATATCATGCTTCAAACATAAAGATACCAAATGTAAATTTTTGGTGAAGAATTAACAAGTGGGACACAATTGTGAAGTTGAACGAAATTTATTGGTTATTTTAAATTTTTGAGGAAATACAAAAATTGAAAAGTGAGGCGTGCAATATTATTCGGCCCCTTTACTTTCAGTGCAGCAAACTCACTCCAGAAGTTCATTGTGGATCTCTGAATGATCAAATGTTGTCCTAAATGACTAGTACTGATGATAAATATAATTCACCTGTGTGTAATCAAGTCTCCGTATAAATGCACCTGCTATGTGATAGTCTCAGGGTTCTGTTTGAAGCACAGAGAGCATCATGAAGACCAAGGAACACAACAGGCAGGTCCGTGATACTGTTGTGGAGAAGTTTAAAGCCGGATTTGGATACAAATTGATTTCCAAAACTTTAAACATCCCTAGGAACACTGTGCAAGTGATCATATTGAAATGGAAGGAGTATCATACCACTGCAACCACTGTAAATCTTTCCAAGACCTGACCGTCCCTCTAAACTTTTCCTGGTGTTAGAATGGCCAAGTCAAAGTCCAAACCTGAATCCAATCGAGAATCTGTGGAAAGAGCTGAAAACTGCTGTTCACAAACGAGCTCCATCTCTAGGGTCTTATATCACATCACTGGGGGAAGTATAGTGGCCTCAAATACATGGGATCAGAGTGGTCCTGTAGCAGAGCTTTGTGTGCAATGTATGTGAGGCTAAGCTGTGTGTCACAACTATTGTCAGGTGTCCCTGGACCAGGGGTTCTTTCCCTGTGGCTATGCGGAGTGGGCGGGGCTCTGTGGAGTGGGTGTTGCTTGATACATGCACACACACACACACATGCATACACTCAGCTTTATATATAGATGTGAACATTAGAGATGAGCGATAGTGCTGCAGTATGATGAGCGGTAGGGACATGTTTGATGAGAATAGGTGGTGGGGAGAGGTCAAAGGAGCAGTGGACTGTTTTTTTTTAATTAACTTAATGTGTAGAGATTTTGGAGCCAATCAGTGTGCAGAAACCATCCACAACGTCCAGACATAAGGGCTTCTGTCATTGGCTGCCGAAGTCACATGTCCCTCTATAAAAAGCTGACATATTATTTTGATGGTGTCATTTTGTCAGTTTAACAGCACAGACAGGCTGCTGCAAGTTGTCAGAGAGTTAGATAGGTGGTTTATTGTCAGCTACTTCTGCTAGATAGTATCCTGTGTGAAATCGACCTTCGAACATCTAATTAGTTTGTGTTAATTGGCAAATTAATTGGCAAAGCAGCTGGGCCTGATGGCCTCAGCCCACGTGTCCTCAGAGCATGTGCAAACCAACTGTGTACTGTCTTCCAGCACCTGTTTAACTGGAGCCTTCAATCACAGGGGGTACCAGAACTGTGGAAGACCACCTGCCTGGTGCCGGTTCCTAAGACCACTTTTCCAACTTCCCTACACGACTATCGTCCAGTGGCCTTAACATCACATGCTATGAAGTCCTTGGAGAGAATAATACTCGCCTACTTGTGCCCGAAGGTGAGGGCCTGCACTGACCCCCTGCAGTTTGCATACCAGCAGAGATTGGGGGTGGATGATGCTGTAGTGTCTCTTCTACATACAATGCATTCGTTCTTGGACAATGATGGCACTGCAGTGCGTGCCATGTTTTTTGACTTCTCAAGTGCTTTCAATACCTTACAGCCACCTTTACTACGTAGTAAGTTGACTGATATGGCGGTAGATGAGGGGATGGTGAACGGGATAAGTAACTACCCAATAGACAGGCCGCAGTTTGTAAGGATGGGGGAGGTGGTATCTGGCAGTGTACAGAGCAGTGTTGGAGCCCCTCAGGGTACAGTGCTGTCACCCTTCCTCTTCACATTGTATACAGCTGACTTTCAGCATAAATCTGATTTTTGTCACCTCCAAAAATTCTCAGATGACTCCGTGATTGTAGGGGGCATTGTGGGGGGCCGGGGGGGAGGAGGAATATAGAAGGGTGGTTTCTGACTTTGTGGATTGGTGTCAGACTAACTGTCTAGTACTAAATGTAAAGAAATCCAAGGAGATGGTGGTGAGTTATAGAAGGAAAAAGGAGGATTACTTACCGATCACTATTGCTGGCCAGGAGGTTGAGATTGTTGAGAGCTACAAATATTTGGGGGTTCACCTTGACAGTAAACTTGATTGGAGGTGTCTTACTGAAAAGGTTTACAAGAAGGGAATGAGCAGACTGTACTTTCTGCGGAAGCTCAGGTCGTTCAATGTGTGCAGTAAAATGCTGGAGATGTTCTACCAGTCCGTTGTAGCAAGCGCCATCTTTTTTGCTATCATTTGATGGGGCAGTAGTGTGCGAGTCGCTGACACTAATAAGCTCAACAAACTTATCAAGAAGGCAAGTTCAGCTGTTGGCCTCCATCTTGACTCTTTTGAGGAGGTATTGGAGGATAGAATTCAGAAGAAGTGTAGGGCTATAATGAACAATAATACACACCCACTATACTAGCTGTTCTTGAAGCAGAAGAGCACATTCAGCAGCCGTCTAATCCTATTAAGGTGCAAGAAGGAGAAATTCATGAAATCGTTTGTACCTACTGCTATGGGGATGTATAATAATTTCCTAAGGGTGGTAGAAAATAATGACTGATGGCTGGTGTACTAATGTCAATTAACATTAACTTATATACACCTGAACTACCCACTTTTATTTATTATGTAATGTTTGTATACCTGTGCAAGATTTGTGTCCTAATATTTTATGTACTGCTGTTTGTATTGCTGCTGTAATACTGTAATTTCCCCTGGGATCAATAAAGTGTATCGTATCGTCTCGTATCGTAATAGTTGTCACGGGTTTACCGCAACAGAGAGGAGCCAGAAGACCGCAGTGTCTGATTTCTCCTCCTTAAATTTTTCTAAAATTAGTGGTCTACCAAGCTGATATTTGTTCCAGCTGAGTGTGACTGAGCTAAAAAACTGTTTTAGCTGTTGCATGAGGTATTAGGGCTCCCAGCAAAGCAGGCTTACACCGGTCCCTTACCCACCTCGTCTTAATTTAAGCTTAAATTCAAAACTGTAAATGCCAGCCAAGACCCTGATACCTCATACATGACCCATGGCTGACTGCCTGCTGTGCTATTGTAAGGAAGAAGACTGGGCTGCGGGTACTTGCATCATGCTGGGTCCGGAAATGTCGATGCTGGGTCCAGTGTTGCCGGAGGAAAAGAATGGAGAACGAGACAGGTCCCATGACCCGGAGAGAAGGGTGAGGTGAGCAGGAAGCACGGGAAAGAGTTCTTAATTTCCCACTGGCAGTAAGAGAGGAGGCAGGTGTGCGGCTTGCTTCGCAGTGAGAGAGGCAGCGCGGAGTCGTGCCCTAAGAGAAATTGCATGAACGCTCTGGTGAGCCAGTGTGTATGCAGAGCACCGTGCGCCCAGCTAAGCAGAATGCAGTGCTCACGTGGAGGAGTGGGGGTCAGGTACAGAACCCTGAGGTGCGTTCTCCATTGCTGACAGACACGCAGAAGCACAGGTTTTGGACAGAGACTTCTGCAATGCTCCCCACTTCTTCTGCACAGATTTATGGACTAAGG
This sequence comes from Oophaga sylvatica, assembly GCA_033576555.1. NCBI lineage: Eukaryota > Metazoa > Chordata > Amphibia > Anura > Dendrobatidae > Oophaga > Oophaga sylvatica. The sequence continues at coordinate 234,791,303 of JARQOD010000006.1, read as the reverse complement.
GCACAGCGGGCAAAACCAGTGACCACCCGTTGCCACCAGAAGCTGGTTTGCTAGACTTCATTTGAGGACACCACGCAGGCCGTTGCTGGTACTTGAACTCCCATCAGACTGTATGTGGATGAGGATCAGAGAAGACTATGATAAGTGCCGCTTGAATATCAGACTGTCGCATTAACCCTTTACTTCCCTTATTTATTGTTTACTAACTCTTGTGGGGAGACAATTTTTATCCTTTTGTTAAAAATTAAATAACATTATTATGCAGCATTGTCCTGCAATGCCTTCGTTACTGCATCCCGCACCTGCTTACACTATTATCACATTTCTACTGTGGGTGAATTGATCATCAGTCAACTACCTGTGTTACTATCCTTACATTTTTCAACCAATAGTAGTCTATGAAACTGATGTTTGTGGCAACTGAGTGTGGCTGAGTAGAAAAGCAGTTTGAGTTGATGTATGATGTATCAGAGCTTTCAGCACAGCAGACCTACTCTGGTCCTTCACCCACATCTTCTTAATTTAAACTTAAATTCAAAGCTGTAAATGCTGGCGCAGACCCTGATATCTCATATTTGACCCATGGCTGACAGCCTGCTGTGCTATTATCACATTTCTACTGTGGGTGAATTGTTCATCAGTTAAATACTGATGATGCCATTATAAATTTCTACTGTGGGACAAGTGATGCCACTTTTTCTGGTGTCTGCCCCTAATTTTTGGAAATAATTGGACTCCAAGTTGGGCCTACTTCATATGTGTTGCATGAATTTTGCAGGGCTCTCAGAGCACCAGGCCTACACATGTCACTCATCCACCTGTTACTGATAAATGTTTAAGCTAGAAATATTGGTCCAAGCCCTGTCCCGGGCACTGACCCATGCATCCATGCTGCACAATTATAATATTTGTACTCTTTCTACTGTGGGTCAAGTGATGCCACTTTTCCTGGTGTCTGACCCTAATTTGAGCTGTTTTGATGACTTATTGGACCCCCCTAAAGGTGTTGTATATGTTTTTGGTTTTGCCTCCCATTAAATTCAATTGGGTTCGGGTTTGTTCGGAGAACCGTTTGGCGAGCATATCCGGCAAACATCGGGACGTTCACCAAACCAAACCGAACCTTGAAAGGTTCTCTCATCTCCACTCAATATGCCATTTAGGACATAAGTGACTTAATCACATGATGAACTTCAGTAACAGGATGAGACTATACCTTCCTTTTTCTGTTGGATAAATAATCATGGAGTAAGTTGCTTGCATTTGCTTCTAATTAGACATGGAGCTATAATGTGCTGTCTCAACATACTTTTTTGCATTTTTATTGTAAGCATTTTATGACATATATTGTATTTGTTTCTCTATATTGGTATTATATAAATCGGCAACTCTCACTCCTAGTTGTTACCCCAGAGATTTCATACCAGTGTTACATTTTGGGATTGCTTCAATCACATGGACGTTTTTATTGAAACTCCCATCTGTGGCATAGTTGCACTTATCATACCTATTTGTTATTGTATACCCTAAAGCAAATACTTCTTTGATATTTTATTATACTTCAATGCCAGTGCTATATATCTCTCTTGATTGGCTGATACCTTGTAATATAATATACTTTGCCCTTTTTTGTAATTTTTTGGTAACTTTTATATTGGTCTTAGCTTTCTATTGTATTAATTGGCTGAGATATGTCTAAAAAATTAACTTTTTTGTATATGATATTATTCAATTTGTATCATTTTTGTAAAATATTTAGAATTGAGAGTCCTCAGTGGTTGATACCTTTTAATGGCTAACTGAAAAGATGGTAACAAATTGCAAGCTTTCGAGACTACTCAGGTCTCTTCATCAGGCATAGACTAATGCAGAATCTGAAGAATCACATATGGATGACAAACCTCTTAGCACACTATTGCCAATCACTAGCACTGCTGGCACCTGCCTGCAGAAGCGTTATTTTTTTTTTAATTCAGTATGTGATGGTATTCATTATACTAACTAGGGAGCAGGTCAGTGAGGGATCAGTGACCTGTCAGCAGTCTGCATTATGAATATCAAATCAGAACACCAAATACCTCAGCTCCGCTTTAGGACACGAGCATATCATTAACACAAAACTGAAAATAAAGTTTAAGAAACAGCCACAAAACAGTTTTCATCAACCAAGGTATCATTTTATTCAGTATAATGGTGCTGACCTGACAGTGTGTGTAGGTTACTGTGCATAACACTGCTGACAGGTTCCCTTTAAATGGTTAGTACATCATTGGGATAAAAATCTGCAATCACTCTATGGTTTCACATTTGCGTATCGGTGCGCAGCGTTTGATCCACATAGATTTGCATACGTCATGCGTACATATCTTTAACACGGTGAATGCAGGGACATGCGTTTGCATGCATTTGCTCACGCATGTGTCATTTCACGGTGTGCGGCGAACGCAACATGTTGCATTCTTTGAAGCGTCAAAAATCAGTCAAATATGCGCCGTCATGCTCATGCGGATGAGTGCGTCAAAAAAGCGCATTACTGTCTATGGGAACGCATTCGTATGCAAGCACATGTGCATGGATGAGTTCAATGCGCATGCGGACTTCAGACTGCACATGTCCAGGAACTGATTACAGCACCTGGAAATATCCAACGCATGTGCATAAACAGCACAAACGCATACAAAAATGCATGCAAATGCATGCACATGCAACGTTTTTGCATCATGTGTAAGCTGATGCGGATAAAAAAAGCTGCGTTAGCATGCATTTTAGCATGCGTTTGTACATGCAGATGATACACTGCGCACACAAACGCTCATGTGAACCTAGCCTAACTGCAGACTTCTGAATCTTACAGTACAAGCAACATAGCTGTCAGGATTGTCCATTGACAGTAGTAAGAGCAGGCAGTCATATGACCACAAGTATGCAATTTGCGTGGAGTGACTGCAAACTTTAATTCCAAACCTGGCCAACACCTTTAAGGGCTACTGTATGCTTCAATAAACAGGCAAATAAAGTCTTGTTATCTGCGATATGTCACAACTGAGAGACTGAGTTTGTTGGATGCACAACAGAAGTAATTGCCTATAGGCTTGGTGGTTATACTACTAGAATTAAAACAGTATCTGCAATTGGATGTTGTGACGACCCAGTATTTATTGTTAATTAGGCCAGATGTATTTTTTAGCAGGTCAGACTCAGGAGACATACAGTCATGGCCAAAAGTTTTGAGAATGACACAAATATTATATTTTCACATGATCTGCTGCCCTCTGGTTTTTATGTGTGTTTGACAGATGTTTTTATCACAGACAGAAATATAATTGCAAACATATGAGTAACAAAAGCTTATATTGACAGTTAGAATGAGTTAATGCAGCAAGTCAATATTTGCAGTGTTGACCCTTCTTCTTCAGGACCTCTGCAATTCTCCCTGGCATGCTCTCAATCAACTTCTGGACCAAATCCTGACTGATAGCAGTCCATTCTTGCACAATCAATGCTTTCATTTTGTCAGAATTTTTAGGTTTTTTGTTTGTCCACCCGTCTCTTGATGATTGACCACAAGTTCTCAATGGGATTAAGATCTGGGGAGTTTCCAGGCCATGGACCGAAAATCTCTATGTTTTGTTCCCTTAGGCATTTAGTTATCACCTTTGCTTTATGGTAAGGTGCTCCATCATGCTGGAAAAGGCATTGTTGATTGCTAAACTGCTCTTGGAGGGTTGGGAGAAGTTGCTCTTGTGTTTTTAGGCAAGACTGTGAGAGAACCGATTCCCTTGGCTGAGAAGCAACCCCACACATGAATGGTTTCAGGATGCTTAACAGTTGGCATGAGACAAGACAGGTGGTAGCGCTCACCTTGTCTTCTCCGAATGAGACGTTTTCCTGATGTCCCAAACAATCGAAAAGGGGATTCATCAGAGAAAATAACTTTACCCCAGTCCTCAGCAGTCCACTGCCTGTACCTTTTGCAGAATATCAGTCTGTCCATGATGTTTTTTCTGGAGAGAAGTGGCTTCTTTGCTTCCCTCCTTGAGACCAGGCCTTGCTCCAAGAGTCTCCACCTCACAGTGCGTGCAGATGCACTCACACCTGCCTGCTGCCATTCCTGAGCAAGCTCTGCACTGCTGGTAGCCCGATCCCGCAGCTGAAACACTTTTAAGAGACGGTCCTGGCGCTTGCTGGTCTTTCTTGGGCGCCCTGGAGCCTTTTTGGCAACAATGGAACCTCTCTCCTTGAAGTTCTTGATGATGCGATAGATTGTTGACTGAGGTGCAATCTTTCTAGCTGCGATACTCTTCCCTGTTAGGCCATTTTTGTGCATTGCAATGATGACTGCACGTGTTTCTTTAGAGATAACCATGGTTAACAGAAGAGAAACAATGATGCCAAGCACCAGCCTCCTTTTAAAGTGTCCAGTGGTGTCATTCTTACTTAATCATGACAGATTGATCTCCAGCCATGTCCTCATCAACACCCACACCTGTGTTAATGGAGCAATCACTGAAAAGAGGTTAGCTGGTCCTTTTAAGGCAGGGCTGCAATGATGTTGAAATGTGTTTTGGGGGATAAAGTTCATTTTATAGTCAAATATTGACTTTGCAAGTAATTGCTGTTAAGCTGATCACTCTTTATAACATTCTGGAGTATATTCAAATTGCCATTAGAAAAAGTGAAGCAGTAGACTTTGTAAAAATTAATATTTGTGTCATTCTCAAAACTTTTGGCCATGACTGTAGACTATTGTTCATATGAGTTTGAACCTTGATTCTTCTTGTACATTTAATTAATTTTTGTGAATTGCAGAATGGTGCTGTTTACCTATTATGTAAGCTCTGGCAGGTCATTGTGGTGCTTTCCTTGGAGTACAGGGACGCAGGTTCTTTAAACTATCAATGTTTTCTAATACGTTGATTACTCATTGTATAAGTCCAGTACCTTGTTGACTTGCAAACAGTGAAGGACAAACTATGCAGATTGATTAAATACTCAAACAATGAGAGTGGACCTCACCCCACTTTTCCTCCTGAGCTTTGGATGATGGCCTGAAGGATAGATGTGGGTATTAAACCGGACCTTTATCCTTTTGCAAAGAGACTCTACAGTACAGCAGCCTGGACACCATGGCCGCAACTGGAGTGATACAGATTTGAGACACCCTACAGGAAATCAGCATAATGGACCAGGGAGCAATACAGATCTGAGCCCTTGGCCATCAATGAACCCATGGAGATATTCAGAGAAACCAGGGTGGGATCATGCAGTCACCTGGCCCCATGGAAACGTTCAGAGAAGAGAACCTAAGCAATATACAACAAGTATCTATTAAGAAGAAAACAAAAAAGCTAGAAAAAACTCATTATGACCTCAAGAGGTTATGACCTCTAGCTAGAGATCATAACCCTTGGATGTCCTGATTTATTAGCTTTGGGTCCTTAATGGTATTTCAGTAATACAAATTAAAGGTATTTTTAAGACATTCAGAGAAGCCAGGTTGTGACAATCAGGACAACTGGCCACATACCTCAATGGACGGTCAGCTTCCGCAGCTTGTCGTTACCTCTTTTCTGTAGATGCCTGCCAAAATCGGGGTTCCACTAGTTTGGGCAATCGGCCCTGGAAGCCCCGAAGTCGCAACTGCTTTAATCCCAGCGAGCCAGCGGAGTGGTGAGACTCTGCAATTTGTACCATCTTATGTACTTGTTGGGACTGTTCTGTATGTTATGTCTGTTGGTGGTTTAATAAAGCAATGTGATGCTGTGTTACTCTCATTCTGTGTTGTCTGAGTAGTATTATGCCCACAGGAAAGGAGTACAGGCGTTCAGTGAGATGATTTCTGGTCCACATGGTCTTTCTAAAGACTGCCAGGCCAGCAGATGAGAACACCCACTAACCCTTGTGTCTCCACAATGTTGCTTTGCTACTGTATGTACTGTGCAGTGTCTGCGTCTGACCATGCTATGACATGATCTGAATATACCAGACTAGACTTTACATACTAGACAAGGTGAGAAAGCAAAAGAGAGTATACAGACATTACAGCATGGGATCTCAGTTTATTGTTTCTGTGAGGTAAAAAGTTTTTAAAAGACAGGGAAAGGTTTTCCCTCATAGAAAATAGCAGATGCAATCCCATGCTGTAATATAAAATTAAATATTTACAAGTAACAGGTTCAATTTAAAGGGTTATTCCCATCTTTAGAAGTTATCAGCTATACATAGAATAAGTTATAACTTGTTGTTCAGTGGGGATCTATTCTGGGGATCGGTGGGATCTGACTACCTATGTAGGTGATAACTTCTAAAGATAAGAATAAGCTTTCAGTAAAGCTTATCACACCTGTAATTATTTAGGCTAAATCATTATATATTATATTTGTGAAAGAGTATGCTTCACATTTCACTAAGGATTTCATCTCTTAGCTGCTTACCAGCAATCCCCTCTCCCTCTCTCAAATGCTTTGTTGCTTACAATGTAAATAGTGACTTGCTTGCTGCCAAAAGACAAGGTTCTAAGTCAGTATATTACAACAGGTCACTTTAAGCACCTTCACTTCATTTGTCATGCCTTCCACCCACACGTTGTTGACGGTTTTATGTTTTTAATTCATATAAATTTGCTGTGTTTAACAAAGAGTAATGTGTTTAGGTAATATGTTTTATGCTTCAGTTGGAATCATAAAGTAGTGGAAACAAATTATTTTCTTTCAGCCAATATTGATAGAAGCCGCTGCTGAAAAGTTTGGATTCAGCAGTTGTTCATGTTGTGACTTTTGTATGATTTTTTTTTTTAAACTGAATTTTAAGGCGATAGTTTAATAGTGACAGTAATGGCTATTACTCTACATTATTTGTACAAAAATTAGGAATTTTTCTATCATTTATTATTTTATTTGATAAGGTGATTTTTTTATTAGGTGATATTTTAGTTGTGACTGTGCTGGTTAATACACTACTTTATTCATAAAAAAAATAGGAATTTTTTTTATTTATTATCAGATTTTATTAGGTGGAATATTTTTATTAGGCAGTATTTTTGTATTGATACTGATTGTTAATATACTGCTTTATTCATATAAAAATAAGATTTTTATTTTAAAACAAACCTAAATTCTAGTAAGAATATGTTTTGGGGTCTGTAGATCAAATTGTCAGACTGAAACTGTATCTTATAGACTACAATATCAGGAGCATGAAAAAAAGCCAAAAGCACATGCCATAAGAGTATATTAAACCCTAAGTAATAGTTATCAGAATTAATAAAACATTAAACATATTTTCATAAAAACAAGTGCTGTATTTTTGTGCTGGGACATAACCATACACTGCACCAGCTGAATTACAGAACAAAAAAGTGTCCGAAGGAACATGCATTGCTATACAAATGAATAGCCCATAAAAGTAACTGTCTTTGTGATCGAATACACTTAATAACGTCTAGGGAAACTCAAACCCTATACTAGCACTTACTTATTTTGCTGTGATGGTTATGTGATGTCCCCTCCGCCCCAACGCGCGTTTCATCCTTTCTTCATCAGGGAAAGTGTGGAGGGGAGGATAGGTTTACATAATGTACACTTTCCAATCAGAGTGTAAGTTAAAGAAGATGTGACTGTCAGCTGAAAAAATTTGTTAAAAATAATTAGATGAATATTAAAAAGGTGATATAAAGGAGATTATATTTAATGTAATGTGATAAAATTATGTGATGATGTTGGTATGGAAATAAAAGTGACTTTTTAAAGTGCTTAATCTTAGGCAATAATGCACAAAATTAAATATGCAGCAACAAAGAAGAAATAGATATGCATACATGAAAATTGTGAAAGACTTATCTTGATAAAAAGTGTCAAGCTGTATAAAAATAACACGCTCAGCTCAGTGTCTCCTGGATGCCAGGCTGAACAGTCTCATCATGCCACTGTTCCGCAAGGCATCTACAGTCATGGCCAAAAGTTTTGAGAATGACACAAATATTAATTTTTACAAAGTCTACTGCTTCACTTTTTTTAATGGCAATTTGCATATACTCCAGAATGTTATAAAGAGTGATCAGCTTAACAGCAATTACTTGCAAAGTCAATATTTGGCTAGAAAATGAACTTTATCCCCCAAAACACATTTCAACATCATTGCAGCCCTGCCTTAAAAGGACCAGCTAACCTCTTTTCAGTGATTGCTCCATTAACACAGGTGTGGGTATTGATGAGGACATGGCTGGAGATCAATCTGTCATGATTAAGTTAGAATGACACCACTGGACACTTTAAAAGGAGGCTGGTGCTTGGCATCATTGTTTCTCTTCTGTTAACCATGGTTATCTCTAAAGAAAAACGTGCAGTCATCATTGCAATGCACAAAAATGGCCTAACAGGGAAGACTATCGCAGCTACAAAGATTGCACCTCAGTCAACAATCTATCGCATCATCAAGAACTTCAAGGAGAGAGGTTCCATTGTTGCCAAAAAGGCTTCAGGACGCCCAAGAAAGACCAGCAAGCGCCAGGACCGTCTCTTAAAAGTGTTTCAGCTGCGGGATCGGGCTACCAGCAGTGCAGAGCTTGCTCAGGAATGGCAGCAGGCAGGTGTGAGTGCATCTGCATGCACTGTGAGGCGGAGACTCTTGGAGCAAGGCCTGGTCTCAAGGAGGGCAGCAAAGAAGCCACTTCTCTCCAGAGAAAACATCATGGACAGACTGATATTCTGCAAAAGGTACAGGCAGTGAACTGCTGAGGACTGGGGTAAAGTTATTTTCTCTGATGAATCCCCTTTTCGATTGTTTGGGACATCAGGAAAACGCCTCATTCGGAGAAGACAAGGTAAGCGCTACCACCAGTCTTGTCTCATGCCAACTGTTAAGCATCCTGAAACCACTCATGTGTGGGGTTGCTTCTCAGCCAAGGGAATCGGCTCTCTCACAGTCTTGCCTAAAAACACAGCCATGAATAAAGAATGGTACCAGAATGTCCTCCAAGAGCAACTTCTCCCAACCCTCCAAGAGCAGTTTGGCGATCAACAATGCCTTTTCCAGCATGATGGAGCACCTTGCCATAAAGCAAAGGAGATAACTAAATGGCTCAGGGAACAAAACATAGAGATTTTGGGTCCATGGCCTGGAAACTCCCCAGATCTTAATCCCATTGAGAACTTGTGGTCAATCATCAAGAGACGGGTGGACAAACAAAACCTAAAAATTCTGACAAAATGAAAGCATTGATTGTGCAAGAATGAACTGCTATCAGTCAGGATTTGGTCCAGAAGTTGATTGAGAGCATGCCAGGGAGAATTGCAGAGGTCCTGAAGAAGAAGGGTCAACACTGCAAATATTGACTTGCTGCATTAACTCATTCTAACTGTCAATATAAGCTTTTGTTACTCATATGTTTGCAATTATTATATTTCTGTCTGTGATAAAAACATCTGTCAAACACACCTAAAAACCAGAGGGCAGCAGATCATGTGAAAATATAATATTTGTGTCATTCTCAAAACTTTTGGCCATGACTGTAGATGACGCAGAGATGAATTACGGCGTGGGATAAATGGATTGTCGACAGACAGGTGAGGAATATGATTTTTTTTATTCTTAATTTTACACTAAATAGGTTAAAGTGGGTGGGAGTGTTTATTTCAAATAATGGAGTCTGTGTCTTTCTTTCAATTAAAGGACTTTATTCTGGCTGAGTTGTTTTAACAAAATGACTATGGGTTGAGTATTGGGGGCGTCTTATAGATGCCTCTCCATTACTAACCCCTGGGCTTGATGTCAATGGCCATAAAACAGATTATATCAACCCCAACCCTATTACCTGACTTGCCACCATACCAAGGCAAGAGGGAATAGGGAGGCTAAGTGCCAGATTTAGTGCATCTTATTCATGCACCATTTCTGGGGCAGCTGAGGGCTGATGTTATTAGTCTGTGAAGGCTGGATAATATCCAAGGCCCTTTCCCTGGCTAATAAGCTCAGTCCACAGCTGTCTGTTTAGCCCTTGCTAGTTAGAATTTGTAGGGGGACCCTACATCATTTTTTTCTTGGGTCTCCTTGTAAACTACCCAGTAAAGGCTAAGCAAACAGCTGTGAGCTTTTATTAATAGCCTGGGAACATTTAGGGCTAATGGCATCTTTTCCAGATCATTAATATCAGCCCACAGTTGTCAACTTTCCCTCTGCTGGCTATGAAAATTATGCGTGAACCCACGCCATTTGTTTTTAAATTAATTTATGTATTTAAAAATAAAAAACAAGTACAGAAAAAAAAACTCAAAAAGCACTGATTATTTCTATCTATTATCTATCTATATCTATCTATCTATCTATTATCTATCTATCTATCTATCTATCTATCTATCTATCTATTCTATGTTCCTTACCACTATCTCTATCTTTGAACATCTTTAACCCCTTAGTGACAGAGCCATTTTGCAGCTTAATGACAGGGCCAATTTTTACAATTCTGACCACTGTCACTTTATGAGGTTATAACTCTGGAACGCTTTAACGAATACCGCTGATTCTGAGATTGTTTTTTCGTAACATATTGTACTTCACGTTAGTGGTAAAATTTCTTTGATATGACTTGTGTTTATTTATGAAAAAAATGGAAATATGGCGAAAATTTTGAAAATTTAACAATTTTCAAACTTTAAATTTTTATGCCCTTAAATCAGAGATATGTCACACAAATTTCTTAATAAATAACATTTCCCACATGTCTACTTTACATCAGCACAATTTTGGGACCAAAATTTTTTTTTGTTGCGAAGTTATAAGGGTTAAAAGTTGACCAGCGATTTCTCATTTTTACAACACCATTTTTATTTTAGGGACCACATCACATTTGAAGTCACTTTGAGGGGTCTATATGATAGAAAATAGCCAAAAGTGACACCATTCTAAAAACTGCACCCCTCAAGGTGCTCAAAACCACATTCAAGAAGTTTATTAACCCTTTATGTGCTTCACAGGAACTGAAGCAATGTGGAAGGAAAAAATTAACATTTAACTTTTTTTGCAAAAACTTTACTTCGGAACCTATTTTTTTTATTTTCACAACTGTTAAAAGAAAAAATGATCCACAAAATTTGTATTGCAATTTCTCCTGATTAAGCCGATACCCCATATGTGGGGGTAAACCACTTTTTGGGCGCACGGCAGAGGTTGCAAGGGAAGGAGCGACATTTGACTTTTTCAACGCAGAATTGGCTGGACGCCAATTCGCGTTTGTAGAGGCCCTGATGTGTCTAAACAGTGGAAACCCATCACAAGTGACCCCATTTTGGAAACTAGACCCCCTAAGGAACTTATCTAGATGTGTGGTGAGCACTTTGAACCTCCAAGTGCTTCACAGAAGTTTATAACATAGAACAGTGAAAATAAAAAATCATATTTTTTTCCACAAAAACAATCTTTTCACCCCAATTTTTATTTTCCCAAGGGTAACAAGACCCCAAAAGTTTTTGTGCAATTTGTCCTGAGCATGCTGATACCCCATATGTGGGGGTAAACCACTGTTTGGGTGCAAGGCAGAGCTTGGAAGGGAAGGAGCGCCGTTTGACTTTTTCAGCGCAGAATTGGCTGGACGTCATGTCATGTTTGTATAGGCCCTGATGTGTCTAAACAGTGGAAACCCCCCACAAGTGACCCCATTTTGGAAATTAGACCCCCTAAGGAATTTATCTAGATATGTGTTGAGCACTTTGAACCTCCAAGTGCTTCACAGAAGTTTATAACATAGAACCGTGAAAATAAAAAATCATATTTTTTCCACAAAAATGATCTGTTCACCCCAATTTTTATTTTCCCAAGGTTAACAAGACCCCAAAAGTTTTTGTGCAATTTGTCCTGAGCATGCCGATACCCCATATGTGGGGGTAAACCACTGTTTGGGCGCAAGGCAGGGCTTGGAAGGGAAGGAGTGCCGTTTGACTGTTTCAAACCAAAATTGGCTGGAATTGAAATTGGACGCCATGTCGCGTTTGGAGAGCCCCTGATACGCCTAAACAGTCGAAACCCCCCACAAATCACACCATTTTGGAAACTAGACCCCTTAAGGAACTTATCTAGATGTGTGGTGAGCACTTTTAACCCTCAAGTGCTTCACAGAAATTAATAAACGTAGAGCCGTGAAAATAAAAAATCATTTTTTTCCTCAAAAATGATTCTTTAGCCCGCTATTTTTTTATTTTCCCAAGGGTAACAGGAGAAATTGGACCCAAAAAGTTGTTGTGCCATTTTTCCTGAGTACGCTGATACCCCATATGTGAAACCACTGTTTGGGAAAATGGGAGTGCTTGGAAGGGAAGGAGCGCCATTTTGTAATGCAGACTTTGATGGAATGTTCTGCGAGCGTCATGTTGTGTTTGCAGAGCCCTTGATGTACCTAAACAGTAGAAACCCCCTGCAAGTGACACCATTTTGGAAATTAGACCCACCAAGGAGCTTATCTAGATGTGTGGAGAGCACTTTGAACCCCAAGTGCTTCACAGAAATTTATAAACGCAGAGCCGTGAAAATGAAAAATAATTTTTTTTCTCAAAAATGTTTTTTTTAGCCAGCTATTTATTATTTTCCCAAGGGTAACAGGAGAAATTAGAACCCCAAAATTGGTGTGCAATTTGTCCTGAGTATGCTGATACCCCATATGTTGGGGTAAACCACTGTTTGGGCGCACGGCAGGGCTCGGAAGGGAGGGAGCGCCATTTCACTTTTTGAAAGCCACGTCGTGTTTGGAGACCCCTGATGTGTCTAAACAGTGGAAACCCCCCACAAGTGACCCCATTTTGGAAACTAGACCCCTTAAGGAACTTATCTAGATGTGTGGTGAGCACTTTGAACCCCAATTGTTTCACAGAAATTTATAAACGCAGAGCTGTGAAAATAAAAAATCATTTTTTTTCTCAAAAATGATTTTTTAGCCAGCTATTTTTTATTTTCCCAAGGGTAACAGGAGAAATTAGAACCCCAAAATTGGTGTGCAATTTGTTCTGAGTACGCTGATACCCCATATGTTGGGGTAAACCACTGTTTGGGCGCACGGCATGGCTCGGAAGGGAGGGAGCGCCATTTGACTTTTCGAACGCCACGTCGTGTTTGGAGACCCCTGATGTGCCTAAATAGTGGAAATCCCTCAATTCTAGCTCCAACCCTAATCCCAACACACCCCTAACCCTAATCCCGACCCTAATCCTAACCTAAATCCCAACCCAAATTCCAACCCTAATTGTAACCCTAACCTTAATTGTAACCCTAACTCTAATTGTAACCCTAACCCTAATTTTAACCCTAACCCTTATTGTAACCCTAACCCTAATTCTAACCCTAATTATAACCCTAACCCTAAGGCTAGGTTCATTTAGCGTTTTACCAGCCCGTTCAACACATAGCGTTGACGGGCTGGTAACAGTATAGCATAACGCAATCGCGTTATGCTATACCCGCTAGCGCAGAGGAATCAGCAGATGATTCATCTGCGCTAGCGGTGACGGAGCCCAGACGCTGCAGCCCGCGTCCGAGGCTCTGTCACTGAATGATGGCACATCGCAAACGCATGCCGCTTTACGGCATGCGTCACTGTTATGTTACGGTAGCTGAGGAGTGCAGGTAAAAAAGGAAATACACCAGAGCAGTTGTAATCTATGAGATTGCAGTACCCTGACTAACCACCGCAACTAGAGGCAGCCGTGGAGCGTAACTACGATGGTCCTAGACGCCTCGTCACAGCCTGAGAAACTAACTACACCTAAAGATAGAAATAGGAAAGCTATCTGCCCCGGAGCAGAACCCCAAAGATAATAGAAAGCCCCCAAACATGTAATGGCGGTTAGACAAGAGGAAATACTGACACAGAAAGAAAATAGTATGAGCAAACGCTGGGGCCCAAACTAACTAAATAGAAAAGGATAGGAAGGGTACTTACTGCAATCCCAGAAAACCCTGAAAGGCACCAACTCTACTAATTTCAAAATCACCTGAGATCACACGACCTCTACCACCTAAATTAGTTCTCTGGTGTAACAAAAACAGCAGCCACTGAAAAAACTGCAAAAAGCAAAAGTACAAAACACAGTGGCTGGACTAAACTGAGAGGGCAAAAGCCCCGGAGGGGACCCAGAAGGCCCCGACAGAAGTGCAGGACAAAATGCAAAAATATAGCAAAAACACAAAATAAGAAATTGTCTTATCTGATAGCAGGAGATGCAGACACGACACAGCAGGCTACAAGGGAAACTGGAAAGAAGGATTCAGACCAGAACAATTGATCACCGGCAACCCTGATGGGAAAATGATTCCCTTAAATAAGACCAATCAGTAACACCTGATTCCCAATCCTCACTAGTACCGCTTGTAACCACCAGAGGGAGCCTCTGCTCAGAACTCATCTCAAACCCATTCACAACAGTACCCCCCCTTGAGGAGGGGTCACCGAACCCTCATTTGAGCAACCAGGTCGGTCAGGATGAGTTCTATGATACGCACGGATAAGTCTCCTAGCATGGATGTCCGAAGCAAACACCCAAGAATTATCTTCCTGACCATAACCTCTCCATTTAACCAAATACTGGAGTCTTCGTCTAGAAAAACGAGAATCCAATATTTTCTCAACCACATACTCCAGATTGCCCTCAACCAAAACAGGGTCAGGAGGCACAGCAGCAGGAACCACTGGCTCAACAAACCTCTTCAACAAGGACTTGTGGAACACGTTATGGATCTTAAATGTCCCTGGAAGAAGCAAACGAAAAGAAACAGGATTAATAATCTCCATGATCTTATAAGGTCCAATGAACCTAGGCTTAAATTTAGGAGATGCTACTCTCATAGGAATATTCTTTGAGGACAACCAGACCAAGTCCCCCACTTTAAACCGAGGACCATCAGTCCTATGCCGGTTAGCAAACCGCTGGGCCTTCTCCTGAGAGAGGGACAACCTCTCCACTACCTGGTCCCAAATCTGCTGCATACGCTCAACAACAGAGTCAACACCTGGACAGACAGAAGCCTCCGTCTGTCCTGAAGAAAATCGAGGGTGAAACCCAGAATTACAGAAAAACGGAGACATCAAAGTGGCAGAGCTAGCCCTATTATTAAGAGCAAACTCAGCCAAAGGCAAAAAAGAGACCCAGTCATCCTGATCAGCAGACACAAAGCATCTTAGATAAGTCTCCAATGTCTGGTTTGTTCTCTCAGTTTGACCATTGGTCTGAGGATGAAATGCCGAGGAGAAAGACAATTGAACACCCAGTTTAGAACAAAAAGTCCTCCAAAATCTGGAAACAAACTGGACTCCTCTGTCAGACACAATGTTCTCAGGAATGCCGTGTAAACGAACCACGTGCTGAAGGAACAACGGCACCAATTCAGAGGAGGAAGGCAACTTAGGTAATGGCACAAGATGTATCATTTTGGAAAACCTATCACAAATTACCCAGATGGTGGTCATTCTCTGAGAAACAGGAAGATCGGAAATGAAATCCATAGAGATATGGGTCCATGGTCTCTTGGGCACAGGCAATGGCATCAACAAACCACTAGAGCGAGAGCAAGGCTTGGAGCGAGAGCAAGTCCCGCAGGACTGCACAAATTCCCTGACATCGCGAGACAAGGTAGGCCACCAAAAGGACCGACTAACCAAGTCTCTGGTACCAAAAATTCCGGGATGCCCAGCCAATGCGGAACAATGAATCTCAGACATCACACTCTTTTTCCATCGGTCCGGGACAAACAACTTTCCAACAGGGCAGCGCTCGGGCCTATCCTCCTGACACCCTCCAGAGCAAGTCTCAAATTAGGCGAGATGGCGGAAAGAACTACACCCTCCTTCAAAATAACAGAGGGATCAGATAGCTCAGGAGAGTCCGCAAGGAAACTCCTCGAGAGGGCATCCGCCTTAACATTCTTAGTGCCAGGAAGAAAGGAAACCACAAAATTAAAACGTGTGAAAAACAAGGCCCACCTGGCCTGTCTAGGATTGAGTCGCTTGGCAGATTCCAGATAGACCAGATTCTTATGGTCCGTAAGGACCACCACCTGATGTTTGGCTCCCTCCAGCCAATGTCTCCACTCTTCAAAAGCCCACTTCATGGCCAATAACTCCCGATTACCCACGTCATAATTACGTTCAGTAGGAGAAAATTTTCGAGAGAAAAAGGCACAAGGGTTACTTTTAGAGGTCTCTGGATCTTTTTGGGACAAAACGGCACCTGCCCCAATTTCAGAGGCATCAACCTCCACCTGAAATGGCAGAGAAACATCAGGCTGCCATAGAACAGGAGCAGAAGTGAATCTCTGCTTAAGTTCCTGAAACGCAGAGACTGCCTCAGGAGGCCAATTCACCACATCAGAACCCTTTCTGGTCAAATCAGTTAATGGTTTAACAATAACAGAGAAATTACCAATAAATTTACGATAAAAATTGGCAAAACCCAAAAATCTCTGAAGAGCCTTTAATGAAGTAGGTTGGACCCAATCACAGATGGCCTGAACCTTGACCGGGTCCATTTCAATAACAGATGGGGACAAAATGAATCCCAGAAATGAGATCTTCTGTACGCCAAAAAGACACTTTGATCCCTTCACATACAGAGCATTCTCTCTCAAAATCTGGAATACAGTTCGAACATGTTTCACATGAGAGTCCCAGTCATTAGAAAAAATCAAGATATCATCCAAATAAACAATCAGAAACTTGTCCACAAAATCCCTGAAAATGTCATTCATGAAGGACTGGAAGACGGAAGGAGCATTAGTGAGCCCAAAGGGCATCACAAGGTACTCAAAATGCCCTTCAGGGGTGTTAAATGCCGTCTTCCATTCATCCCCGTGCTTAATGCGAATAAGGTTATACGCCCCCCTGAGGTCAAGCTTGGTAAACCAAGTAGCGTTTTTCACCCTGGAAAACAGGTCAGAAATCAAGGGTAACGGGTATTGATATTTCACAGTAATATTGTTCAAGAGACGATAATCAATACACGGCCTTAATGAACCATCTTTTTTGGCCACAAAGAAAAAACCGGCACCTAAGGGTGAAGAGGATGGTCTGATATGACCCTTCTCCAATGATTCCTTGATATAAGACCGCATAGCGTCATGTTCAGGTACAGACAAGTTAAAAAGGCGACCCTTAGGGAATTTACTACCTGGCACTAATTCAATAGCGCAGTCATAGCTCCTATGGGGAGGTAAGGATGCAGATTTACTTTCGCTAAACACATCAGAAAAATCAAACAAAAAGTCAGGAACATCCTCAGCCTGGGGGAGGCAGAAAAAACAGGAGTGTTGGTATTAACACATTGGCAGCCCCAACTGGTTACAGACACAGATTTCCAATCCAAAACAGGATTATGAGACTGTAACCAAGGGAAACCCAGCACGATAATGTCATGCAGATTATATAGAACCAAAAATTTGCAGCACTCCTGGTGATCAGGTTCAACCCTCATTATCACCTGAGTAGAAAACTGGGGTTTATTCTCAGCCAAAGGGGTAGAATCGATCCCCAGTAGGGGAATAGACTTCTGTAGGGGTATCAAGGGAAATCCACAACGTTTAGCAAAATCATAATCCATCAGGTTAATAGCTGCTCCAGAATCAACGAAAGCCTGAGCAGAAAATGAGGACAGAGAGCATATCAGAGTGACAGTTAATAAAAACTTAGTCTGAACACCACCCAAGACAACTGAGCGTGCAAAACGTCTTCCCCGCTTAGGGCAGACTGAAATAGCATGAGAGGCATCACCACAGTAGAAACATAACCCATTGCGCTTTCGAAACTCATGACGCTGTGCCCCAGACACCACTCCATCACACTGCATGGGCTCAGCAGCTGGCTCACAAGGCAACACCACTCCACGCATACTTCTCCGCTCACGCAAACGTCTGTCAATTTGAATCGCTAATGACATAGAATCATTGAGACCAGAGGGGACAGGGAATCCCACCATAACATCCTTTACATTATCCGACAGACCCTTCCGGAAAAGGGCCGCCAAAGCGTCGTCATTCCATTTGGTCAGGACTGCCCACCTACGGAATCTCTGACAGTATAACTCAGCGTCATCAAGCCCCTGATTTAATGCCAACAAGGCTTTTTCAGCTTGATCAGTGACATTAGGCTCATCGTACAATAACCCCAAAGCCTGAAAAAATGCATCAACATCACTCAAAACAGGATCCCCAGGTGTGAGGGAAAAAGCCCAATCCTGAGGATCGCCGCGCAGGAGAGAGATGACAATTTGAACCTGCTGCGCTGCGTTTCCTGAGGACTTAGATTTTAAGGCAAGAAACAATTTACAATTATTTTTGAAATTCTGAAACTTAGCTCGATCCCCTGAAAACAAATCTGGCATGGGGATCCTAGGTTCCACAACAGGCAACCTAGCAAGATATGCAGCAATACTCCGAACCTCAGTGGCAAGCTGGTCCACACGGCCAGACAACTGTGCAAACTCCATTGGGAGAAAAGATCCTCCCCAGCACCCAGAGATACAGAGGGAAAAAAAAAAAATGCAACAAACAGAAAAATATCTCTGACAACTTTTCTTCCTTCAAAATATTTTTTCCCTTCTGTGAGTACCATACAATTTTTATGGCCGGTGATACTGTTATGTTACGGTAGCTGAGGAGTGCAGGTAAAAAAGGAAATACACCAGAGCAGTTGTAATCTATGAGATTGCAGTACCCTGACTAACCACCGCAACTAGAGGCAGCCGTGGAGCGTAACTACGATGGTCCTAGACGCCTCGTCACAGCCTGAGAAACTAACTACACCTAAAGATAGAAATAGGAAAGCTATCTGCCCCGGAGCAGAACCCCAAAGATAATAGAAAGCCCCCAAACATGTAATGGCGGTTAGACAAGAGGAAATACTGACACAGAAAGAAAATAGTATGAGCAAACGCTGGGGCCCAAACTAACTAAATAGAAAAGGATAGGAAGGGTACTTACTGCAATCCCAGAAAACCCTGAAAGGCACCAACTCTACTAATTTCAAAATCACCTGAGATCACACGACCTCTACCACCTAAATTAGTTCTCTGGTGTAACAAAAACAGCAGCCACTGAAAAAACTGCAAAAAGCAAAAGTACAAAACACAGTGGCTGGACTAAACTGAGAGGGCAAAAGCCCCCGGAGGGGACCCAGAAGGCCCCCACAGAAGTGCAGGACAAAATGCAAAAATATAGCAAAAACACAAAATAAGAAATTGTCTTATCTGATAGCAGGAGATGCAGACACGACACAGCAGGCTACAAGGGAAACTGGAAAGAAGGATTCAGACCAGAACAATTGATCACCGGCAACCCTGATGGGAAAATGATTCCCTTAAATAAGACCAATCAGTAACACCTGATTCCCAATCCTCACTAGTACCGCTTGTAACCACCAGAGGGAGCCTCTGCTCAGAACTCATCTCAAACCCATTCACAACACGTCACGATGCGCCCTCAAATGGGGGTGAATGTCAGCGCTAACGGACTGCGTTACACCACGTTATACCGCGGTGTAACGCAGTCCGTCTAACGGACTGCCATAACACAGTATGAACCCAGTCTAACCCTAACCCTAATTATAACCCTAACCCTAATGCTAACCCTAACCCTAATGCTAACCCTAACCCTAATTATACCCTAACCCTAATTATAACCCTAACCCTAACAGAAAAATGAAAATAAATATAATTTCTATTTTTTATTATATGTCCCTAACTAAGGGGGTGATAAATGGGGGGGTTATGTACTGTTTTTTTATTTTGATCACTGTGATAGTTTATCACAGTGATCAAAATGCACTTTCTGGAGAATGAATGAAAAAATTTTTGAATCTGCCGCCAAGCAGATGGCGGGCGCACTGCGCATGCGCCCGCCATTTTTTTTTTGCAGGAAGAAGACGCCGGGATCCTGGGGCCTGCGGGAGGACGGAGGACACCGGTAAGTATAGGGGGGGCGATCGGGGGACCTGGGGACCCTCATTTTCTCCCCTCTGATGTGCGATCACATCAGAGGGGAGAGAAATCATTTTTTGTTTTTTTTTTGCGATTGCGTCTATGCTTGCATAGACGCGATCGCAACACCGGGATCGGTGAATACCCACCCGGATCATGTTCTCTGGGGTCTCGGCTACCTCCGGTAGCCGAGACCCCAGAGAATATTTGCCCATCCCCCCCAGCACAGCGGCACATAGCGGCGGGCGCACTGAGCATGCGCCCGCCATTTTCTACATCGCGCCAGCCCCGGGGGACACCGGAGGGCCCTGGGGCCACATACAGTACATCGGGGGCCACATGGGGGTCCCGGGGACCCTTTTTCTCTGTCCTCTGATGTCCGATGACATCAGAGGACAGAGAAATTAAATGCCACAACTTTTTTTTTTTTGTTGCGGTCGCCGTTATAGGGTTAATAACGGCGATCGCAACATCGGTGTCGGTAAAAACCGACCCGATTCATGTTCTCTGGGGTCTCGGCTACCCCCGGTAGCCGAGACCCCGGAGAAAATGCGCCTCTGGGGGGCGCTATTCACTTTTTTTTTTTCACTGGTTTAAGTACCCTTAATGACCGCCGTTAAAAGGCGTATCGGCGGTCGTTAAGGGGTTAATACACAACACGCTTTAATTTCTATGCTGTATTTCATTCCATATGTGTAACGCTGACAGCACACTGACAATACACTTACAACACACTTAAGACAGCACATGGACAAATGGATACCACATGGATATCGCATACATACACACTGATGGCTCATTAACACAGGCCACAGATCTCACCAGTACTGTTTTTTCTAATACCAAAATCATGAGGACATGTGAAGAGGGCCTCAGAAAATCATGAATTTCTCTGGAATAAGGTATAGGAATGCAAATATTAACGTATTTTTTACTCAGCTTTCTATGACCTGCATGTCTATATAAGCAACTTATCCTTTTGGTAAGATTCCCTTTAAACAGGAGCAACAACAACAATGACAACATCCAATACAGTGTCCTTTGTCCCATAGACTTTCGTCTGCAGTGTGTATCCCATAAGTGTGTATCTTACAAGTGTGAGATATGAATTAATCCAGAATTGAACCAGAAGGGAACTGAAGGTAACAGGATACAGTCACTGTAAATAATGTTTCTGTTTATTTTCACTCTCACCCCTATAATCCTTCACTTTCTGCTAACCCCCCTAATTCCTATACCAAGCAAGGAACTGTTCATCTATTTTTCAATCCTCCTCATCCATCTCACCTCTTCCTCAGATCTGTTTCTCAACATACAATCCTCTGTCTCCAAACACAGACAGCCCCTCATGCCCTCTCGTGCTTCCACCTGCTAACATTCTCTCTGCTTCTCCTCACTGTCGGCGATATCTCTACAAATCCTGGTCCTCCTCATCACATTCCCACAGTCATTTCTACCTCCCATCCATGCTCTATCACAACTTTCCGTAACCTCCCCAACCTTATACCCATTTGCCCGGCCCCAGCTTCCCCAGTCCCACTAACAGGAGCTCTGTGGAACGCTTGCTCTGTCTGCAACAAACTTTCCTTCATCCATGATCTTTTTATTACTAGCAAACTTTCCTTCCTTGCCATCACCGAAACCTGGCTCACCCCCTCTGACAGCCTCTTCTGCTGCACTCTCGTATGGTGGATTCCACCTTTCCCACACCCCCTGCCCCAGCAGCAAGCATGGTGGAGGAGTTGGATTTCTCCTGTCAGATAACTGCTCCTGCATCCCAATCCCACTGCCAAACTCTGTTACCCTCCCTTCCTTTGTGGTGCACTCTATGCACATCTACTCCCCCTCCAACCTTCAACTAGCTGTCATTTACCTCCCCCCAGGGCCAGCCTCCATCTTCTTTGACCACTTCACCACCTGGTTAGTTCATTTCCTTTCCACTAACATCCCCACTATCATCTTGGGTGGCTTCAACATCCCCATTGACACTTCCCTCTCAGCTGCTACTAATCTTCTATCACTCACTTCATCCTTAAGCCTCACTCAATGGTCTTCTGCAGCCACTCACAAAGATGGCCACACACTAGACCTCATCTTCATCGGCCTCTGCTCCCTATCTAGCCTCTCTAACTCACCTCTTCCTCTTTCTGACCACAACCTACTTACATTCTCTTCCCTCTCCTCTTCAGGTCCAGAATCCCCACCCACAAACTTGCACACCCTGCAGAAATCTTGAACATCTCGATCTACACTCACTGTTTGAATCCCTCCTCCCTCTTACAGACATAAGTTCCCTACACAATGCGGATGCCGCTGCCGCTCTATATAACACCACAATAGCTGTAGCTTTGGAATCAGTTGCCCCTCTTACACATACCAAAGCATGCAAAATCAACAAACAGCCCTGGCAAACCAGCCTGACCAAAGAACTGAGTCAAGCTTTCATTGCTGCAGAGCGGAGATGGAAAAGATCCCACTCCAATGAAGACTTCATCACATTCAAACAGTCCTTCACTACTTTCAAGGCCACACTCACTGCAGTAAAACAAACCTACTTCTCATCTCTCATATCCTCCCTGTCTCACAACCCTAAACAGTTATTCAACATCTTCAATTCTCTCCTCCGCCTCCAGCACCTCCTCCCTCCCCCCTCATCTCAGCTAAAGACTTTGCCTCATTTTTCAAGGAGAAGATTGATAACATCAGACACAGTTTTGGTCAACAACCCCCAGAGCCCTTCCTCCTAACTGCCATGCCCTCCTCCTCCAAAACCAACTTCTCCAATATTACAGAAGATCGACTCTCCCCTCTACTCTCAATATCACATTTCACTACCTGTGCACTTGACCCGATCCCATCCCACTTCATCCCAAACCTTACACAGTCTTCATCCCAACCCTAACCCATCTCTTCAACCTATCACTAACAACTGGTGTTTTCCCCTCAAGCTTTAAACATGCCTCAATCACACCTATCCTCAAAAAGCCCTCTCTTGACCCATCCTCTGTATCTAGCTATCGCCCTATATCACTTCTCCCCTATGCCTCAAAACTACTGGAACAACACGTCCAGCTTGAACTGTCCTCCCACCTCTCTTCTTGCTCCCTACTTGACCCCTTACAATCTGGCTTACAGCCACACCACTCCACTGAAACTGTCCTAACTAAGGTCACCAGTGACCTATTAACCGCCAAGGTCAAGTGACACTACTCTGTCCTTCCCCTGCACCTGTCCTCTGCCTTTGACACAGTGGACCATTCCCTACTACTACAGACCTTCTCATCTCTTGGTATCACAGACTTGGCCCTATTTTAGATCGCGTCATACCTAACAGACCGAACATTTAGGGTCTCCCACTCGCACACCACCTCCTCACTGCACCCCCTATCTGTCGAAGTCCCGCAAGGTTCAGTCCTAGGACCCCTGCTCTTCTCCATTTACACCTTCAGCCTCAGACAGCTCATAGAATCTCATGGCTTTGAGTATCACCTCTATGCTGATGACACACAGATCTACATCTCTGGACCAGATATCACCCCCTACTAAACAGAATCCCTGAATGTCTGTCCACTATTTCATCCTTCTTCTCCGCTAGATTTCTAAAACTTAATATTGACAAAACAGAATTCATCATCTTTCCACATCTCACGCGACCCCCCCAATGGACCTATCCATTAAAGTAAACGTCTACCCACTCTCTCCACTTCCTCAAGCTCGCTGTCTCGGGGTTATCCTTTACACTGATCTCTCTTTCAAACCACATATCCAAGTCATTTCCACTTCCTGCCGACTTCAACTCAAAAATATTTCACAGATCCGTACATTCCTCAACCAAGAATCGGCAAAAACCCTAGTCCATGCGCTCATCATCTCCCACCTTGACTACTGCACCCTCCTGCTCTGTGGCCTCCCCTCTAACACTCTCGCACCCCTCCAATCTATTCTAAACTCTGCTGCCTGACTAATCCATCTTTCCCCCCGCTACTCCCCGGCCTCTCCCCTCTGTCAATCCCTGAACTTGCTCCCCATTACCCAAAGACTCCAGTTCAAAACCCTAATCATGACATAGAAAGCCATCCACAACCTGAGTCCTCCATACATCTGTGACCTTGTCTCCCGGTATTTACCTGCACGCAACCTCCGATCCTCACAAGATCTCCTTCTCTCCTCCCCTCTTATCTCCTCTTCCCACAATCACATACAAGATTTCTCCTGCGCATCCCCCGTACTCTGGAACTCTCTACCACAACATGTCAGACTCTCTCCTACCATGGAAACCTTCAAAAAGAATCTAAAGACCCACCTCTTCCGACAAGCCTACAACCTGCAGTAACCACCGATCCACCAAACCGCTGCATGACCAACTCTACCCTCGCCTACTGTATCCTCACCCATCCCTTGTAGATTGTGAGCACTCACGGCAGGATCCTCTCTCATCCTGTACCAGTCGAGACTTGTATTGTTTAAGATTACTGTACTTGTATTTATTATGTATACTCATCCTCACATGTAAAGCGCCATGGAATAAATTGCGCTATAATAATAAATAATAATAATAATAGTGCTCCTAGGCCCATACATCACATGCATTTTAAATTTTACATCTCTTAGATTGTCAGGGCCTTTGACCAGTCTTAATGAGGTATCATTTTTTTAACACATGGCATCCTCAGTGGTAACCTTTTTTAAGAACTGAGCATTACAGTACCCGACCATGAGCCCTCTTATATTATCACAGTCTTTCACCATTAGAAAAAATTCTTTTCACATGTGTATCTAAATTTTTCACTTTTGTCTCCGTCACACATCTGAGCCCAACAAACATTTGGTTGTTGAGGCATCCCAAACAAGCGCACTTCCACCTTACTTGGCTTCAGAATGGTCCAATGCTGGTTATTTTCTCTTAACAGGCTGTAGGCTGAGCTAAATGACTTTTCCTTGTCCTTATAACTATTGCTACTTTTACTGTCTGCTGCCGACTTATGGCTCAATACTGCAGTCACAGGGCTTTGACTAATATATATTTCATCAGAAAATTATTCTCAAAAGTAATAGTTCACATCTTAGCCAGTGCATGATATCTCTTCTACCTGAAAATTTTCTAGGGAAATCTGACTTTCCCTAATTGTTAAGAAGCATTGACATCATCTGTCTCAGCCTCTGCTGTACACACACCATTCCACAACCAGACTAGTGGCAGCACTCTCCATTTGCTCTATCCATCATTTGACCTCCTCTTCCATGCAACACCACAAGCTAAAAACTCAGACATTTCACTCCATAACACCTTGAAGATCTGGCACTAGTTGCGAAACAGAAAATAATTTTATCATAATAAAAGTACCAAGAGCAATAAAAAGAACAACATTGAAATTGAACATTAACTTTATTACATTAGCAGTATGTTAAATTATGTAGATGAGTACAATATAACAAATGCATGGCATAAAATAATAAAAAATGTAAAAAACTCCAATAGAGGATCTTAACCCTACGATGCATGACCTTCGGAACCTACACTCTTACATATCCCGGGCCTTTTGTGTCTGACAGGATATCAGGACTCTTCAGACCTAATTTCTGCTAATACATGTGGGGACAAATGACACCGCAAGAAACGACCTGGAAACCATCTGCAGGGAGTTTGAAAACTTAGGTAATAAAGTGAAATAACTGGGAGCGCAGGTGGTCTTCTCTTCCATCCTTCCAGTGGATGGCCATGGAACAAGGAGGTGGAAGAAGATTCTGCAGGTGAACAACTGGCTATGTCGATGGTGCCGTCAGCAAGGATTTGGATTTTTGGATCACGGAGTGAATTACCTATACGATGGACTACTTGCTAGAGATGGGGTGCACCTTACAAAGACTGGAAAACACGTATTTGAAAGTCGCCTTGCTACCCTCATCAGGAGAGCTTTAAACTAGAACAATTTGGGAAGGGAAGCAAAACGCCAGCAAAAGCCATACACCTGACAAATACTATTGAGAATTCTGCTATTAGAAGTGAAGGGGAAGAACAAAGACAAAAAAATCTACATAATAAAAATATTGAAGAAAGAGAAACCAATCACAAACTGAAATGTTTCTATTCGAATGCACAAAGCATGGGCAACAAACAAGGAGAACTAGAACTACTTACGCAGGAGAAGAAGTATGATGTAATTGGAATCACTGAAACTTGGTGGGACGATACACATGATTGGAATACAAGGCTAGAAGGATACAACTTATTTGCAAGAAACAGACTTGATAAACGAGGAGGAAGTGTCGCATTGTATGTTAGAAAAGCGTATATCTGCACAGAGATTGAAGCTTCAGAGACTGGGAGTTCTGTGGAAACTGTTTGAGTAAAGGGTATGCCACACTAAACAACATCGCTAACGGGATCGCTAAAAAATGTCACTATTTAGCGATCCCGTTAGCGATGTTGTTGTGTGCGGCATCTACCAGCGACGAGGCCCCTGCTGTGATCTCGTTCATCACAGCGATCGTTCCGGACCCTATTTCCGTCGCTGGCGCCCCGCTGGTAAGTATCTAATCGCTGAGTGTGGCACCTTTTTTAGCGATTTAGCGGTACTTTTGTACCGCTAAAGTCGTTAAGGAGATCGCTAACCGCGATAGCGTCCTAACGACATCGCTAAAATAGGTAGCTACTAGCGATATAGAAACAATCCCGCTAGCGATTTCATTAGTATGCGACGCTAACGAGATCGCTAGCGGGATTGTGTAGTGTGGCAGTACCTTAAGAATACAAGGATAGAACAATGGAAAGGACACCATTGTAGGCATTTACTACAGGCCACCTATGCAAGCTGAAGATATGGATGAACTCTTTATGGCCAAGTTCTCCAAAAAATATGACATAGTGGTCATGGGAGATTTCAACTATCCAGACATTTGTTGGGAATCTCTCTCAGGCAAAACTAACAGGTCAAGGAAATTCTTATCCTCTCTTGCTGACAACTTTATCTTCCAAAAGGTAGGGAGAAAACAAGGGGATCTGCTACCTTGAATCAAATCCTTATAAACAGGGAGGAAATGATTGAGGAGGTAAGAGTGACTGGGACCCTAGGAGGTAGTGACCATGCTATTTTAGAATTTTGGATAACAAGAGGAGGAAGACCTGTGAAGACTCAGATGTCAAGGTTAGATTTCAGAAAGGCAGATTTTAAGGGACTCAGAAAGAGAATTGGAGGGATCCAATGGCTGGATATCCTTAAGGACAAAAATGTCCAGGAAGGATGGGAAATCTTGAAAAAAATGAGATTCTCAAAGCACAATCGTTAACAATTCCAAAAAGAGGGAAGAATGGGAAGCATTTAAAGAAACCAGGATGGATGAACACAGAACTTAAACACATGCTAAAAAGGAAGGAAGAAATGTTTATCAAATGGAAAGAGGGAGGCATATCTAAAGAAGAGTATAATGCTGTCTGCAGAACCTGCAGGGCACAAATCAGATTGTCTAAAGCTGACAATGAGTTAAGGCTTTCAGGAGAAGTCAAAAGCAACAAAAAAGGATTTTGGGGATACGTCACAAGTAAAAGAAAAGTCAAAGATGCTATAGGATTTTCACAGGATGAAAATGATGAAATGGTAAGACAGGATGTTGAGAAGGCTGAACTTTTAAATTTCTATTTTGCATCTGTTTTCTCTCAGAAAGGAAATGTAACATCAACTGATCTTCACTGTCCTATTAAAGGAATAGAAGAATCCAGGATATCAATAAACAGAAAGACAGTGAGGAAACACTTAGCTAACATAAATTAATTCAAGTCTCCAGGTCCAGATGAATTACACCCCAGAGTACTGAAGGAGATAGCAGAAGAAACTCTTGAACCACTGTCCATAATCTTTGAAAATTCTTGGAGAACAGGAGAAGTCCCAGAAGACTGGAGAAGAGCAAATGTTGTTCCTATCTTCAAAAAGGAGAAGAAGGTGGACCCAGGGAACTACAGGCCGGTGAGTCTGACTTCTATACCTGGAAATATCTTTGAGCAAATTATTAAACAACATGTATGCAAGTACCTGGATAAGAATGAAGTGATTAACCAGAGTCAGCATAGGTTTGTAACTAATAAGTCATGTCAGACTAACTTAATTTCCTTCTATGACAGAATCACTGACTGGGTGGATCAGGGAAATGCTGTAGATATAGTATAGCTTGACTTCAGCAAAGCATTTGACAAAGTATCTCACACAATCATTATTGAAAAAATGACTAAGTATGGAATGGACAAGGCAACTGTTAGGTGGATTCATAACTGGCTTAGTGATCGGACCCAAAGAGTGGTCGTAAATGGCTTCACATCCAGTTGGAAGAATGTCTCAAGTGGGGTACCACAAGGCTCTGTTTGGGCCCTGTATTGTTCAACATCTTTATCAATGATTTAGATGAAGGAATTGAGGGTAAACTGATCAAATTTGCTGATGACACAAAGCTAGGAGGGGTAGCTAATACTAGAGAAAAGAGAGAGAGGATTCAAAAAGATATAAATAAACTGGAGCAGTGGGCAGCAACTAACAGAATGGTTTTTAACAAGGAAAAATGCAAAGTACTACACCTGGGCAATAAAAATGAAAAAAGCATATACAAAATGGGAGGAATAGGGCTAAGTAACAGCACATGTGAAAAAGACTTGGCTATAATAATTGATCACAGACTGAACATGAGTCAACAGTTTGATGCAGCAGCAAAAAAGGCAAATACAATTCTAGGATGTATCAACAGAAGCATACAGTGTAGATCACGTGAGGTCATTATTGCCCTCTACTCCTCTTTGGTCAGACCTCATCTGGAATACTGTGTCCAGTTTTAGGCACCACATTTAAAAAAGACATCAACAAACTGGAGCAAGTTCAGAGAAGAGCCACCAGAATGGTGACCTGTCTGCAAACCATGTCCTATGAGGAACGGTTACAGGATTTGGGAATGTTTAGCTTGCAAAAGAAGACTGAGAGGAGACTTAATAGCTGTCTACAAATATCTCAAGGGCTGTCACATTGTAGATGGATCATCTTTATTCTCATTTGCACAAGAAAAGACTAGAAGCAATGGGATGAAACTGAATGGGAGGAGACACAGATTAGATATTAGAAAAAACTTTTTGACAGGGTGATCAATGAGTGGAACAGGCTGCCACGAGAGGTGGTGAGTTCTCCTTCAATGGAAGTCTTCAAACAGAGGCTGGACAGACATCTGTCTGGGATGATTTAGAGAATCCTGCTTTGAGCAGGGGGTTGGACCAGATAGCCCAGGAGGTCCCTTCCAACACTACCATTCTATGATTCTATGATTCTATGATCTGCAAATATTGATATTTTACTGTGTAAACCTTCTACCAGATCGTTAATAAATATGTTGAAGAAAATGGGTTCCAACACCAACCCCTGATACACCCCACTGGTTACAGCGACCCAGTTAGAGAATGTACCATTTATAGCCACCCTCTGCTTTCTATTACTAAGCCAGTTACTTACCCATTTACACATATTTTCCCCCAGACACAGCATTCTCATTTTGTGTACCAACCTCTTGTGTGGCACGGTATCAAACGCTTTGGAAAAATCAAGATATACCATGTCCAATGACTCACCTTGATCCAGTCTATAGCTTACCTCTTCATAAAAACTGATTAGATTGGTTTGACAGGAGCGATTCCTCATAAACCCATGCTGATATGGAGTTAAACAGTTATTCTCATTGAGATAATCCAGAATAGCATCCCTCAGAAACCCTTCAGATATTTTGCCAACAAAAAAGGTTAGACTTACTGGCCTATAATTTCCAGATTCACTTTTAGATCTGTCGTGCTACTGCAGTGCAATATAGCGCAACCTCCACCAGGAGGTGCTGGTGAGGGAAGGGAGCTTGCACACACAGGGAGTCAACAAACAAACAGGGAAACATGACTGTATCCTTCTCTCAAGGGGGGCCACCGGACCCCAGGCTTCCCAGGATAACGTATATGAAACACTCGAACCAATCGATCAGCATGGACAGATCGCGCCTGGACCCAACATCGATCCTCAGGACCATAACCCCTCCAAGGGACCAAATACTGATGTGAACTGCGGACCATGCAAGAATTCACAATCCGTTCCACTTCATACTTGATCTGACCATCCACAAGAACAGGAGGCGGAGGGGATGAGGGCCCAACAGAGGATGGTACAAATGACTTAAGAAGGGACTTATGGAACTTAAGGATCCGAAGCACCGGAGGAAGGTGGAAGCAAAAGGCAACTGGATTGACAACCTCAATGATCTCATAAGGACCAATAAACCTGGGACCTAGCTTAGCAGAAGGAAATTTTAGAAAAATGTTCTTGGTAGACAGCCACACTTTATCTCCCACAATGAACATAGGTCCTACAGACCGTCGCTTATCATCAACATGTTATGTTTGCCCTGAGCCTCCCCAATGTTCTTCTGGACCTCCCTCCACACCTACCCCAATAGTTGAACTGCCGAATCAGCTCCTGGACATCCTGAATCCAGCCTAGAAAATTTGCCAAAATGGTGGTGAAAACCATAGTCTCAGAAGAACCTAGAGGTACCAGTGGACTGGTTAATCCAATTTTTAAATGCAAACTCAGCCACGGGCAATGAGGAACACCAATCATACTGCTGAGACATAGCAAGACACCACAAAATCTGTTCAAGTGACTGATTGGTCCTCTCCATTGGTCTCGGGATGGTAGGCAGAGGAGAAGGTCAAGCAAATATCCAATCTTTTACAAAATGCCCTCCAAAATTTGGACACAAACAGTACCCCTCTATCAGAAACCACACTCAAAGGCACGCCGTGCAGCCATACAACGTGCTCAACAAACAACTTAGATAGTGTTTCTGCATTAGGCAATCCTGTCAAAGGTACAAAATGCACTCGTTTACTGAATCTGTCAACCACTACCCAGATAATAAACAATAAACATGGAAGAGTACAGCATGAGAAGCACCAGGTGGTTGAATTGGGATGTTACAATGAAAGGTGGGGGATTAGCCTCTCACCTGGAGGGGTTGTGCTCCCCTGCACAACTCTGGTGGGAGACGTCTCCATGTACTCCTGCTCTGTAGCTCCTTGATCGCTCCTGTGCTGTGCTTCCTGGTCAGGTCACGTGGGCCCAAGATCCAGTCACGTGATACCACTTCACAGGATGTGACATCACTGCAGGTCCTGTTGCCTGGATATGAACTCTATAGCTCCAAGCTGCTCCAGCCACAATCCCTCAAAGGGAATGTCAACAACGTTTAGGCAGGGGACCGCTACCTTCCTCAGGTGGATTTGTAAATCCACTTGAGGAAGGTAGCGGTCCACTGCCAAAAAGCGTAGTGGTCAAATAAAATGTTTGTTTACCACTAATCCATTGCAGTGTGCTCTATAGCCATTGTGCTCCTTAAATTGATCACATATATATTTAAAAAAAAAAAAACACTACCCAGATAACAGTTTTGCCATTGGAAAGAGTGAGATCAGTGATAAAATCCATGGACAAATGAGTCCTAGGTCTATCCAGAGTTGGCAATGGGATCAATTCACCGGCCAGCCAGTTATGGGAGCTCTTAGCACGGGCACAGGTATCACAAGCAGACACAAACCTAGCAAAATCAGAGGTCATGGAGGACCACCAAAACAGCCTAGCAATGGCTCTCCGGGTGGCCAAAATCCCCAGGTGCCTACTGAGAGAAAAATCGCTGAACTCCAGGAGAACCCTCAAATGGAACTGAACTGGGACAGAGAGGTTATCAGGCAAAGATGGGGAAGCAAGAGACTGAGCCTCCCGAATTTCACGCTCCAATTCAGAGGATACCTCAGCAGCAACCACCCCGTGCTGAAGAATGGAGGAAGGAGGTTCGGGGGGTGATATCAGATCAAAACTGTGAGATAAGGCATCCGCCTTGCCATTCTTGGAACGTGGCCGAAAACTGAAAGAAAAATGAAAACGAGAAAAAAAAGCGACCACCTAGCCTGTTTAGGAGTTAACCGCTTGGCAGATTCAATGTAAGACAATTTCTGTGGTCCATAATCACCGTGATCCGATGAACCACCCCCTCCAAAAAATGCCTCCATTCTTCAAAAGCCAATTTTATGGCCAATAACTCACGGTTACCAACATTATAGTTCCTCTCTGCAGAAGAAAACTTCCTCGAGCAAAAGGCACATGGTCTTAAATTGGTCAAAGTAACAGGTCCCTGAGACAACACCACTCCCACTCCTACCTCCGATGCGGCCACCTCTACAATGAACGGTTGTGATGGATCGGGCTGAACCAATATAGGAGCAGACATAAAACACTTCTTTAAAGTAAAAACAATTATAAGGTGTACTCGTGCTATGATTCAGACATATGGACACAATACTGATCAATAGTGAATACCTGTAGTAGTGTAGGAGGTTTTCATAAACTAAATGCAGATCGTTGAATCAGATGTGAAGTCAGTTTCGCGAACTGGATTAAAGGGACAAGATAGACAAGCCCCCTTGCGAGTGAGATCGGTGAGTGGCTTGACCACCTGAGAAAACCTATTGATACATTTTTGATAATAATTGGCAAAACACAGAAAACGTTGCAGACCCTTGAGGTCTCTGGCTTGCACTCAATCAACAATGGCCTGTTCCTTTCCGGGATCCATCCGAAACCCATTGGCAGAAAGGATGATCACCAGAAAGGAGAGCTCCTGGACACAAAACAAACATTTCTTGGGTTTATCGAACAAAGAATTTCCCTGTAACCTCTGAAGAACAGCACGTAAATGATCAATGTGGGATTCCTTGTCAAGTGAGAAAACAAGAATATCATCCAGGTATACAACCATAAAGTGCCCGATAAAATCAGAAAAAAACATCATTCATGAAGTTCTGAAACAGTGTGGGCACATTCGTGAGACAGAAGGGCATGATTAAATTTTCAAACAGACCCTCAGAGGTGAGAAATGCCGTTTTCCACTCATCCCCTTACCCAGTGCCGATAGGGTTATATGCTATGCTGAGATCAAGTTTGGAAAACCACTTAGCCCCAGACAATTGGTTATAGAGATCAGGAATGAGTGGAAGAGGGTAGGTATGTCTCACCATAATTTTATTTAGTTCCCGGAAATCAAGGCACAGGCATAAACCACCATCTTTTTTCTTGACAAAAAAGAATCCAGCCTCCACAGGTGAGTCAGAGGGACGGATGTGACCTTTAAGTAGACTTTCAGAGATATAATTTTTCATTGCGGTACATACCAGGCCAGAAAGATTGTACAAACGGGCCTTGGGCAATTTAGAACCCGGAATAAGGTCAATGGTACAATCATAAGGACTATGTGGTGGCAAGCCCTCAACCTCTTTTTCGGAGAACACATCCCCAAAGTCCTTCAGGTACTCCAGAATACCTTGCGGACTAATGGCAGACACAAAAACAGCAGAAAGACAACCATTGGAACAATTAGGACCCCATTTAACAATATCACGAGATCCCCAATCAATAACAGGATTATGTCTCTGTAACCAGGGGTGCCCCAATACCAGTCCCGCAGGAAGATTATTCATAACATAACATGAAATTTGTTCCTGGTGCAAAAGAACCCACCTTGAGGAGGAACTCCTCAGAGACAAACTTAATAACATTTTGAGCCAACGGTGTCTTATCAATGGCAATGATATGGATGGGAGTCTCTAGCCTAACTGTTCCTAACTTTAACTTGGACACCAGACTAATGTCAATGAAGTTCATGGAAGATCCACAGTAAACAAAAGTTGAACTGGATGCAAAACCATCTCCATAACACAGTTCCACCTCTAATAAAACATTTTGAAATTATGAAAATGGTACCTGAGAGTCTGGGTGACCTCCTCAACAATCACCCAGACTCGCCAACTTATTACTCGATGGACAAGAGGGGCAGTCCTTCTTCCAATGTCCTGGATCTCCACAATAAAAACATAATTTCCCATCACATAATCATTTCCTCTCTTTCTCCTTGAAGTTGGTGGCGACAACCTACATAGTCTCCGTGAATGGCATCACCTCAGACTTGGCAGGTAATACAGGAATCCCACGCTGGATAATTCCTCGCTCCCATTACCTCCGGGCCATACGAATGGCCTGGGTCATGGCCTCTTCCAGGGAACTGGATGGTGCATGAAGGGCCAGCGCATCCTTGAGATGATCAGAAAGTCCTCTCCTGAACTGGCATCTCAAAGCAGAGTCATCCAAAGACACCTCAGTAGACCACCGTCTAAACTTAGAACAATACCAGCAGTGAGTTTTCTCTGGTAGAGACCCATTATCATGTCCTCTGCTACCCTGACCTGCTCTGAATTGTCATAAATCAGTCCTAAAGCCTCAAACAACCTGTCCACAGACGTACGTTCAGGGGCAGAAGCAGGTAAAGAAAAAGCCCAGGTTAGAGGTCCCTCCCGGAGTAATGAAATAATTATCCCCACCAGTTGACTTTCATCTCCAGAGGATCTGGGTCTAAGGGAAAAAAAGCTTGCAACTTTCTCTGAATGCAATAAACCTCTCCTTCTCTCCAGAGAAAGTATCAGAGAGCCTGACCGTAGGTTCAGGAGAGTGTAAGGACAGATCATTGGGGTTCGATTGCTTAACAGCTGATTTAGTCATGGACCCCTAAAAAGATTTAACAGTCTGAGTAAGCTCCCGCTGGAGTTGGCTGTGAGAGGAAGCAAGACCCCTATGCTCCACTGACAAATCTTACATAATTTGGATCAGATTGGACACCTGATCCACCAAGTTACAAAGCGGATCCATGATCAGAGAAAAAAAATGCAAATTCTCCTTTAAATACATAGGTCAGCTATAATGTCGTGCTACTTCAGTGCAGTATAGTGCAACCTCCACCAGGGGTTGCTAGTGAGATAAGGGAGATTGCACACACAGCGTAGCAACACTGAGCAGCAGCACAAGCGCCACCCAGACGCGAAAGAGTGGTCAGACAAGCCGAGTTAAAAAACAGTCAAGAGCAGAAGTACCAGAAGTCACAGCACTACACGTGGTCAGAAACAAGCCAGGGAGTCAGCAACGGTCGGAAGTGGATAAGACAAAGACAGAAGACAGAAGCAGGTCCGAATTCAAGCCAAGTCAAAACCAGGGAGTCAACAAAAAAAAAGGGAAACACTGAGTCAGGACAGACAGAATGAATACACATATCAAAAAACTGACCGGCACATCCAAACTTAGATTCAGTGTGAACAGGTGCTAAACCTAGAGTCACCAACTCATATACATACAAGAAGAAAAGGTAGCACACTGTAGCGCTATAGCTTGCAAACACGAAATATGAAAAATATGAAAAATGAATTACATCATTACCTTAGAAATATGAAAAATTGAGAAGTCTTAGCGCATAAGATGGCCAAATTATGTGAGCCTGATAGCCACGTCAAGGCTCTTCTCGTATATCAGGTCCCTAACTAATGCCTATCCTCGCTTTAGAAAAGTCTGTCTGCATGGGAACCTATGAATCCTCTTTTCAGACTAAAATCTACATCTCTGTGGAGGGGTGATGAACCTGCTGTAATTAAAAGGCCTGTGACCACCAGGTGGAGTGCTCAGGCAGAAGGTAAATGAATACATATCAAAAAACTGACGGGCACATCCAAACTTAGATTCAGTGTGAACAGGTGCTAAACCTAGAGTCACCAACTCATATACATACAAGAAGAAAAGGTAGCACACTGTAGCGCTATAGCTTGCAAACACGAAATATGAAAAATATGAAAAATGAATTACATCATTACCTTAGAAATATGAAAAATTGAGAAGTCTTAGCGCATAAGATGGCCAAATTATGTGAGCCTGATAGCCACGTCAAGGCTCTTCTCGTATATCAGGTCCCTAACTAATGCCTATCCTCGCTTTAGAAAGGTGGTCACAGGCCTTTTAATTACAGCAGGTTCATCACCCCTCCACAGAGATGTAGATTTTAGTCTGAAAAGAGGATTCATAGGTTCCCATGCAGACAGACTTTTCTAAAGCGAGGATAGGCATTAGTTAGGGACCTGATATACGAGAAGAGCCTTGACGTGGCTATCAGGCTCACATAATTTGGCCATCTTATGCGCTAAGACTTCTCAATTTTTCATATTTCTAAGGTAATGATGTAATTCATTTTTCATATTTTTCATATTTCGTGTTTGCAAGCTATAGCGCTACAGTGTGCTACCTTTTCTTCTTGTATGTATATGAGTTGGTGACTCTAGGTTTAGCACCTGTTCACACTGAATCTAAGTTTGGATGTGCCGGTCAGTTTTTTGATATGTATTAATTTACCTTCTGCCTGAGCACTCCACCTGGTGGTCACAGGCCTTTTAATTACAGCAGGTTCATCACCCCTCCACAGAGATGTAGATTTTAGTCTGAAAAGAGGATTCATAGGTTCCCATGCAGACAGACTTTTCTAAAGCGAGGATAGGCATTATAAGACTTCTCAATTTTTTCATATTCTAAGGTAATGATGTAATTCATTTTTCATATTTTTCATATTTCGTGTTTGCAAGCTATAGCGCTACAGTGTGCTACCTTTTCTTCTAGAATGAATACACAGACACGGGGCAAGTCAGAGATCACAGCAGGGCAAATCAGGATATACCAGAGTCAGATACACACGCCGAAAGCAGAACTATAGCTGACACCACCTGTAGGATGCAGTAGAGCTAAATAGCAAACCTGAAACCAAACTGAGGCAGAGAAAAGTTAACCCCTGAAATGACCAGAATGGGAACATGGAAAGACAGGACTCAAAACCAGGTCTGGATCATGACAAGAGCCTTTTTGAATATTGTTACTACCTTTGCTCTGCGCCAGTCCTGTGGAACAGACCCCTTAGCTATAGAGTCCCTAAATATAAGAAATAATGGTTTGTCTATACATTACTTAGTTCTTGTAGTACTCTTGGGTGTATGCCATCCAGACCTGGAGATTTATCTATTTTAATCTTGTTTAGCTGGTTTCGCACCTCTTCTTGAGTTAGATTGGTGACCCTTAATGTAGGGTTTTCTTTGACTCTCGGCAATTCACCTAGCATTTTGTTTTCCACTATGAATAGTGTGGAGAAGAAGGTGTTTAACATATTAGCTTTTTTCTCGTCATCTGCAATCATTCTTTCCTCACAATTTTTTAAGGGGCCTACACTTTCACTTTTGATTATTTTACTATTGATATAGTTGAAGAACAATTTGGGATTACTTTTACTCTCCTTAGCAATGTGCTTCTCTGTTTACTTTTTGGCAGCTTTAATTAGTTTTTTAGATAAGTTATTTTTCTCCCTATAGTTTTTTTGAGCTTCAACTGTGCCATCCTGCTTTAGAAGTTTAAATGCTTTCTTTTTACTGTCAATTGCCCTTCTTACGTCTTTGTTTAGCCACTTTGGGTTTTTCCTATTTCTTGTTCTTTTATTCCCACAGATATAAACCACTTACAGTGCCTATTTAGGATGTTCTTAAACATTTCACATTTATTATCTGTATTCTTATTTCTGAGGACATTGTCCCAGTCACCCAGATTAAGGGCATCTCTAAGCTGGTCAAACTTTGTCTTCCTTTAGAAGGCATCACGTCTCCCACCTCATGAACAAAGGTCCTGTTTTAATATTTCTTAAATGTTGTGCCTTTTTCTTAATAATTCATTTATAATCCAGCCTGAATAAGGAGCCTCTGTACTGAGAAAGCTTGCAAACATATATTATTTTTAGGTTAGACAATAAAGGTATCAATCTAAGAATACTTTTGTCATCATTTGTCATAAAACTATTCATCAGGAAATGTTAAAGCATTCAATGCTACAGTTTATTTAATCCTTTGTAATATTTTTCATATTACATTTACAGTAAACATATGCCCCATTTATTCCATTGAAAAGACTGAAAAATTAACTTTCACAATGAATCCATAATAAAAATTTGTTACAATATATAATGTTAATTATGAGTCAAATATGCCAAAAGCTGAATGAAAAGTTCTAACCCTGTACCTTCAATGAAGGAAATTAATTGCAGGTGAATGGTATGAATAATTTCAGTTTTGTGCGCATCCACTATACAGTTTTATATGTTGCTACATTTGACTGTCTTTGAAAAGCTCTTTGTGATACCTATAACAATTATCTTTACACGCTAATAGAGGTGCCATCCATCAAGTAGGTCTTTAATTATGCACTGAAACAAAAGGTCTAGAATTTGCCCCTACACTGTTTTTTTTCTTCTCCTTCCTTCTTGGAGAATGAATTCATCAGCCAATTTATTGCAGTGTCAATGACTCAGTAAGCATTTAGAAAATGGCTCACTTGTTCATGACATGTACACTCTCAATTGATCAAAGTACATCACATGTAGGAGCCAAAGTGTGAATCACTGAAAAGGTATTTCACTAATTTGTGATTGAACCTATTGTTTTTGGTCAAAGACTATGACAACAAAGATTGGAGTTTAACAAAAACAATGTAATAAAATAAAACATTTCCTTGGTGTGGTTACCTAACAGCATATCAAGGTACATGGTATTCTCACAGTAGGTTATACTAATATAATATGAGTCTTAAAATAATAAAATCCATCCTTATGGTTAATTTTTTTAGTGTAATTAGTGTTGAAAGAGAGTGACAAATTTAGAAAAAATGAAAATACACACCTGCGTTCCTCCAGAAACAACTCCACACCGGTCCATCTCTCGTGGCTGGTAATGCAGCTCAGCTCTGTTGACATAAACTTTACAAGGCTTTCTTACCACACTTAACCTGTGGACAGGTGAGATCCTAATAAACAGAGCCTGTCACATCCAACACTGAAATTAAACCATTCATATATTCATGTATTGTGACTCAATGTACCTTTTTATGTATCTCTACATTTAAAGATGAGTGAACAGAGGAAAATTCGAATTTGCCTGTTTGCGCAGATTTTCTCAAGAAATTTGCTTCACAGAGAAGTTATTCTCTGCAAAATTAATGTCCTTTATTATGCTCTGACCCAAGAGTATAATTAAATTCAGATGTGAAAAATAAAAACCATTCTTAAACTTTTCTGGTTTCTCAGTTGATCGCATTCACCTGTCTGGTCCTCAGTGTGTCTTCTTATATCTGCCACTGATTGCTGAATACGCAAGCCTCTTCATGCTAGGCCAGAACTTTGGACTTTAATGACACTTGGATGGTTCTTTGTAAGCAAGCATAAAGTCACAACATTATGACATCATGATATGCACTGCATAAATATCTTGTGCCTCATTAGAGTCGGAATTCCCAGTCAAGTGCGAAGAGACTCAGGGATTGTGTGCTCAGTGGTAGTGGAAACAAGATGAGCCGAAGACCAGATGGGTGTCTGTGAGGTTCAGTGGGGCCGGAGAAGTGAGCGGTAAGGTAAATACAACATTTTTGTAACCTTTTGATTGCTCTTTATTTTACAGCAAATTAATGTAACATAGTAACAAAGTTATTAAGGTTGAAGGAAGACTTTAAGTCCATCTAGTTCAACCCATATCCTATCCTAACCTGCTCTAACATGTTGATCCAGAGGATGGCAAAAAAACCCATGTGACAAACAGAAAGCTTCACATTGGGGAAAAAAATTCCTTCCCGACTCCACATACGGCAATCAGACTAGCTCCCTGGATCAATGCAATATCTAGGAAACTGGTGAATACAGCCTGTAATATTATACTTTTCAAGAAAGGCATCCATTCCCTTCTTAAATTTTAGTAAGGAATCACTCATTACAACATTATACGGCAG
This sequence comes from Oophaga sylvatica, assembly GCA_033576555.1. Taxonomy (NCBI): domain Eukaryota; kingdom Metazoa; phylum Chordata; class Amphibia; order Anura; family Dendrobatidae; genus Oophaga; species Oophaga sylvatica. The sequence continues at coordinate 234,751,627 of JARQOD010000006.1, read as the reverse complement.
AGAGTTCCATAGTCTCACTGGTCTTACAGTAAAGAAGCGAATTATAAAAAAAAATCAACGTTTTGGTGAATAGTGATTTTTGTCATATTCAAGTAAAATTCAAAATCTGCTCATCTCAACCAACAATGCTCTTGAATGCCTACAATTTCACACAGAAAAAAATATTTTTGTCTGTTGCAATAGAATCCATGACTTAGAGCACAAAAATACCTAGTTCTCGCACTAAATAGTGAAGTATAAACTGTGTGCATTTAAAAAGGCATGAGATCTAAAATAAAAGATCACGCAAGGTTAAGGCCAAAACTAGATGGCTTCATGGCACAATACAAGAACACTTGAACATTTTACACAAAAGTTCTAATTTTTCAATTATTTTGGCTTAATTTTTTGGTGTGAAAAATTCACCCATAATTTTGCAAAAATAGAAATGGCTTTGTGCTGCCGTTCTCCCATGATCATACAGTGACTTGTGGGCCTTGATTTGGAGCCTTATCCAGATATAATTTGAGCTTAAATATGAGTATCAAACGCCTATAATAGACCCAGGAAAGATGTGTATCTTCGTACCGTGTTAGCCAGTAGATAGAAAAATATTTAGACTTGAGAGTCCTCAGTGGTTGATACCTTTTAATGGCTAACTGAAAAGATGGTAACAAATTGCAAGCTTTCGAGACTACGCAGGTCTCTTCATCAGGCAAAGACTAAAACAAAAACTGAAGAATCACATATTTATAACACAAGAGGACACAGGAATAATGCAATAGGTAAGACATGTGACGTGAAGCAGAACTGTCATTATGGCCTAGGAATGAACATAAATATGACTAGTTCATAGATAAGGAGTGAAAGTTTTATTACCCTCTGATTGGGGTCTGGTATTGTGTTGTGATGACCCTAAAAGGTCAGGGAAGCAGATTACTTAATTGTTGTAGAAAGACATAAAACTCTGGGATATATTCATCCCAGCACTAAGAGTGTCAAAGGTCATCATAAGTTTATATTCCCAGACTTTTCTATCCTTCTCAGATTTGAAGTTAGATTTTAATACCAGTAATTCCATATCCGTCATGCTATGACCGGGCATACAAAAGTGTTTTGCCACAGGTAAATCCATTCTCCTTTCTCTTATTGTGTGGCGATGAGAATTCATCCTTGTTCTCAGTTTTTGCCTGGTCTCCCCCACATACAGACCCCCAGTTGGACATTTAGTACATATAATTAGGTACACCACATTAGATGTGATGCAGCTGAAAGTACCTGGTATCTTGTAGTCCTGATGGGAGTTGGGGATCTTTATCCTGTCCGTGGTCATTATAGATGTACAGGTTTTGCATTTCTTTTGTTTGCAAGGAACGGTACCTGCAGCTGTTGGGGAGGACAGGGAGCTTCTGACAATGATGCTTCTTAGATTTGGGGGCTGCCTAAAGCATAGTAGTGGGGGGTCTGGAAATATGGATTGTAATCGGGCATCTTTTTGTAGTAAAAGTTGTAGTTTCCGTGCAGCTCCCCTTAGCATCTCCAGACTTGGATTGTAGGTGACCACTGGAGGCACCCGGTTATTTTCTTCTTTAGCTTTGTAATGTAGCAGGTGATTCCTTGATATTCTGGTGGATCTTGTAATTTGGTTTTCAATTGTTCTTGGATGGTAGCCCTGGTTCAAAAAAGTCTTTCTGAGGCGACCAAGGTGTTCATCTCTATCCATGGGGTTGGAACATATACGGTTGTATCTGATGGCTTGGCTGTAGACAATAGAGTTTTTTATGTGTTTTGGATGGAAACTGTCCCATTTAAGATATGTTGGACGGTCGATTGGCTTCTGATACAGGGATGTCTCTATTTCATTGTTCTTTAGCTTAATGGTGGTGTCTAAAAAGTTAATTTCAGTGCTGGAGTAGTTAAATGTTAAGTTGATGGTGGGATGAAATTGATTGAACTGTTCATGGAACGTCTTTAGCTGTTGTTCAGACTCCGTCCAGATGATTAAAATGTCATCAATGTAGCGGTAGTAGGCCCGAGGCCTGATGGGGCATGAGGACAAAAATTCGCTTTCAAGCTTGGCCATGAAAAGATTTGCATACTGTGGAGCCATTTTACTTCCCATAGCTGTGCCAGTCTCCTGAAGATAGATCTTGTTGTCAAATTCGAAGTAATTGTGGGTGAGGATGAATTTTGTGAGTTTCACCACAGAATCAGCATCATTCCCGGTGTTTCCCATGAAGACTTTGCAGGCATTTAATCCATCCTGGTGTGGATGATTCCACATCCATGGTGGCCAGGATGGTTCCTTCTGGTAGAGAACCTATTGCTGCTAGTTTATTCAGTAGGTCAGTTGTGTCCTGAATGTAGCTGGGTGTATCCTTTTCCAGGGGTTTAAGAACACCCTCTACCCATCCAGATACTTGCTCAGTAAGGGTGTCCACACATGAAATAATCGGCCTCCCTGGATTTCCGGCTTTGTGGATTTTGGGAAGCATGTAGAATGTCCCTGTTCTTGGATTTTCTGGTATCAGGTCATCAGCTCTTATGGATTTGTCAGACAGACAAGATACCAACTTGCTTAGTTCCTTGTAATAGTCCTGTGTAGGGTCCGACTCCAGTTTTCTGTAGTAGCGTGTGTCCGTAAGTTGTCTGTTTGCTTCCTTCATATAGTCTGATGTGTTCATCATGACTATTGCACCTCCCTTGTCAGCAGGTTTAATGATGATTTCTTTGTTGGTTTTCAGAGACTGTATGGCCTTTCTCTCCTGGGCACTGATGTTGGAGGCTTGTCTCTTGTTGGTGGCTATGATGGTGGATTTTATCAAATGTCTGAATGAGTCTATATATTTATCCAAATGAGGTTACGTCCAGGTGGAGGTGTCCAGTCTGACCTCTTCTTGGTTATTGGGATCCCTCTTCCTTCAGTCCGAGTGTTTTCTGAATCTTCTGTATCATTGAAGTATTCCCTGAGGCGCAGTCTCCTGAAAAAATGTTCCATATCACTGCAGAGTTCGGTTTTATCCAGGGCCTTAGTAGGACAAAATGAGAGTCCTCTAGAAAGCACGGCAAGCTCCACTTTGTTGGGTTTGTAATCTGAGAGATTGATGACACAGTTAGATGCTTTTGTGTCTGGAATGGAGTGGTTGTCAGAGTTGTCAGGTTTTGGTTTTGTTTTGTATCTGTTTGTATAGAGTCCGGAATGGAGGCGCAATCTGTGTAGTTTCTTTTCCTTGTTTTGAATCAGAAAGGTCCGTAGTTTGTTATAGTATTGTTGTAATTTTTGCTCTGTGCTTTCTGTAAGTGTTTTCCTCAGAGTTTCAAATTGTCCTTGGACTTTACTCCTTATGCTGTAGCAGACATGCAAAAGATGGTTCCTTAGTCTTTCAGAAGTCCTGTGACAAAGGTTTTGTGCATAATGGGTATTGTAGGTGTGAAGAATTGGGTTTGTAATCCAGAGTCCTTTGGGAATTAGATTCTCCTTTTTGCATTTAGATAAGAAAAAAATGTCGCTGTCCATTTGTGCACGTTTCTTCAGAAGTGGTTTCAGTTCCATAAAGATGCGGTACATTCTGGTATCCTCCATTTTGATATAGGAAAGATGTGTATCTTCGTACCGTGTTAGCCAGTAGATAGAAAAATATTTAGACTTGAGAGTCCTCAGTGGTTGATACCTTTTAATGGCTAACTGAAAATGGTAACAAATTGCAAGCTTTCGAGACTACGCAGGTCTCTTCATCAGGCAAAGACTAAAACAAAAACTGAAGAATCACATATTTATACACAAGAGGACACAGGAATAATGCAATAGGTAAGACATGTGACGTGAAGCAGAACTGTAATTATGGCCGAGGGATGAACATAAATATGACTAGTTCATAGATAAGGAGTGAAAGTTTTATTACCCTCTGATTGGGGTCTGGTATTGTGTTGTGATGACCCTAAAAGGTCAGGGAAGCAGATTCCTTAATTGTTGTAGAAAGACATAAAATTCTGGGATATATTCATCCCAGCACTAAGAGTGTCAAAGGTCATCATAAGTTTATATTCCCAGACTTTTCTATCCTTCTCAGATTTGAAGTTAGATTTTAATACCAGTAATTCCATATCCGTCATGCTATGATCGGGCATACAAAAGTGTTTTGCCACAGGTAAATCCATTATCCTTTCTCTTATTGTGTGGCGATGAGAATTCATCCTTGTTCTCAGTTTTTGCCCGGTCTCCCCCACATACAGACCCCCAGTTGGACATTTAGTACATATAATTAGGTACACCACATTAGATGTGATGCAGCTGAAAGTACCTGGTATCTTGTAGTCCTGATGGGAGTTGGGGATCTTTATCCTGTCCGTGGTCATTATAGATGTACAGGTTTTGCATTTCTTTTGTTTGCAAGGAAAGGTACCTGCAGCTGATGGGGAGGACAGGGAGCTTCTGACAATGATGCTTCTTAGATTTGGGGGCTGCCTAAAGCATAGTAGTGGGGGGTCTGGAAATATGGATTGTAATCGGGCATCTTTTTGTAGTAAAGGTTGTAGTTTCCGTGCAGCTCCCCTTAGCATCTCCAGACTTGGATTGTAGGTGACCACTAGAGGCACCCGGTTATTTTCTTCTTTAGCTTTGTAATGTAGCAGGTGATTCCTTGATATTCTGGTGGCTCTTGTAATTTGGTTTTACCTGTGGCAAAACACTTTTGTATGCCCGGTCATAGCATGACGGATATGGAATTACTGGTATTAAAATCTAACTTCAAATCTGAGAAGGATAGAAAAGTCTGGGAATATAAACTTATGATGACCTTTGACACTCTTAGTGCTGGGATGAATATATCCCAGAGTTTTATGTCTTTCTACAACAATTAAGGAATCTGCTTCCCTGACCTTTTAGGGTCATCACAACACAATACCAGACCCCAATCAGAGGGTAATAAAACTTTCACTCCTTATCTATGAACTAGTCATATTTATGTTCATCCCTCGGCCATAATGACAGTTCTGCTTCACGTCACATGTCTTACCTATTGCATTATTCCTGTGTCCTCTTGTGTATAAATATGTGATTCTTCAGTTTTTGTTTTAGTCTTTGCCTGATGAAGAGACCTGCGTAGTCTCGAAAGCTTGCAATTTGTTACCATCTTTTCAGTTAGCCATTAAAAGGTATCAACCACTGAGGACTCTCAAGTCTAAATATTTTTCTATAATAGACCCACTACTCAACACCATTAGTTCAGAAAGGAATATCTGCTCTACAATTCTGCCTTATGTTATGACTGGGGATATATATTTTAGGGGGGAACTTTAAGTAGAGTATATTTGATGTAGAACAAAAACTTTTTTAAAGTTGAAAAAATGAAAACAAGGGTCTTAATCTCACATGCTACTATAGGCAAAATAACGTAAACACCATTATTTTATCAAAGCAGAAAATGAATAAGGAGTCGTGTAGTTAATAGGCATCTCTCAAACATGGATGAACTGCTACATGGCATAACAAAAAGCTCAGCTCTTATAGTTAGAAGAACCACCTATAAAATATCCTGTTGATTGAAACTGTTCATGCGATGGACATTTACGTTGGGACAAACCTTCTTGAAATGCATGACTATGCTTTCTATGAAAACGGCAACATTATTTTGTATTTCAAAAGAAAGTGACAAAAACAATTATTGCTTGATTCATAGGAGAGTCAATTAAATGTTGGTATTGATTTGATCAAATTGTTTTATTACAATATCTCCACAACATAGCTCCATAGAAAGTGTTTGAGGCTCTTTATGGATTTTATAAGCCTTTGTACTAGTTTCGTATACATAGCTTTGCCACGTGCATGATGCCCTTCTGTGATACTGTGATTTTGTGGATGTCTGTAATTGATGTCTAATTGAAAAAAATAGCCACAGCAATTTCCACTTACTTTGTAAGATTCCATTCACATGCGGGGTCAAAGTGTATTCATTCAAATATTTCAATAATGTATTTAGAATTGTTCTATGGGAATGCACTTTAGTCTTTCAGCCGCCGTCCCCAAATTAATCACACACAAGATCACTGAATGCCTTCTAAAATGGCAAGCACAGTCCATCAGAGGCAATTAGTTTTACATTCTTACAAAAAAAACGAGCTGCCAATAAGTAGAACTGAACCCTCAATTGGATAGTTTTTGTAATGAAAAATAAATTAGAAAATGAAAATATTCCAGAATGAGTATCTTGTAACTATGGAAAAAAAGAGTACTTTTGTATAGGATAATATTCTGTCTGACAAAACAGCCATTATGTCCAAATAATGGCTCTAAAAGAAATAGAAGGAGTGAAAAGAATGATGTGATTTCTGGGTTGACTTCAGATAAAACACAATAATTACTTGGTATTATGATGGAATTGGCAGAGACCTAGATTTTACAGTTGCTGTTGATGGGATTGTTGATGTTCTTTTTTGAGGTTTACTGCACATAGAGAGTGTTGTCATTTAATTTTAAACTCTATGGAGAGGTGCACAGTGTCCCTGGAAAGTGACCTTTAAATTCAATAACCAACAACCATGTAATTCTTTCCTTCTTAAAACTGGATGTGCCTTTATATGTCTTGAGACACCGGCTGTGTCTATAATCCAATAAAATAGCTTCTAGCACCGAAGGTTTAATGGTCATGAATATATTATGCTAAGAAAAAAGTAATGGGATGTGTTGAAGAGAAATGCATCATTGGGGGATATATACCTCAGTGTGTATGATATATCTTTTTAGTACATATAATGTGAATTCATTTCAAATATATTTTTTAGAAGATCAATGAATTCTAATTTAATAGAACTCTAAAATTAAAAAAAATACAAAAACCACAAAAACAAAAACTTTTAACACATTTTCAGGGCGTTTAGTACTGTGTCTGCTAGAGATAGAGATTGAACAAGAAGAAAGTCTGCTGAATCCAGTGGCAGAGTTGGCTGAGAGGCCTAGATAAAAACTTGTGGAACTGAGCAGTGTGAGTGGGTGATGCAGATACAGGCAAGTCCCATGTGTTTGGAGAATCAACGCGTGACCTCGAAACGTGTTAACTCTTAAAACCTGCATAATAAATCCTTCCAAGTATATTTTGATTTGGATCTTTCATCAGCAGAGCTTTGCATGACACCTCCATCCAGTCTCCATTTGCAAGTTGGTCCATCTGAGACCGGTGTTCAGCAGCAGCTGATATACACGTCTTTTATACGTTGCTTCAGTGCAACCTCACCAGGTGAGTTGTTTACTCTCTTTTATTAATCTTGTTACATCGAATAAGACCCTATTGTGCGCTCTCGTTTTCCAGGCTCTTTCAACCTGGAAGGTAACAATGTTTTCTTCAAACTACAGGTTATAAATAGCTATACTGTGACATTTCCAATTAAACTTCTTCTTGTTGGAAGAATTCAAATAAACTACTTAATGAACTGTTCCTCTGTGATGTGGTTCTTTATTTGGGCTCCCAGAGTAGCACTCACTCCCTACTAATGAGGGCATTTCAACATCTGGATCGCCTCCTACAAAGTGCACAAGAATGTAAGGTAAAATGGCAGGCGTAACACTTAGTTGCTAGG